>OZ016505.1:22873189-22913067 GCA_963966595.1 Physocephala rufipes
ATATATATATATATATATATATATATATATATATATATATATATATATATATATATATATATATATATATATATATATATATATATATATATATATATATATATATATATATATATATATATATATATATATATATATATATATATATATATATATATATATATATATATATATATATATATATATATATATATATATATATATATATATATATATATATATATATATATATATATATATATATATATATATATATATATATATATATATATATATATATATATATATATATATATATATATATATATATATATATATATATATATATATATATATATATATATATATATATATATATATATATATATATATATATATATATATATATATATATATATATATATATATATATATATATATATATATATATATATATATATATATATATATATATATATATATATATATATATATATATATATATATATATATATATATATATATATATATATATATATATATATATATATATATATATATATATATATATATATATATATATATATATATATATATATATATATATATATATATATATATATATATATATATATATATATATATATATATATATATATATATATATATATATATATATATATATATATATATATAATGGGGACGGGATTTGTTCACCACTTTCTCCTATTGCAGTGGCGTGGTGTATCGTGCGTTTTTGCTACAGGGTTGAACGAACAATATGGAATTCTACGTGAAAGTTATGCCAGATTTGCGCGAGCTATCCGCCAGGATCGGATTGATGGATGTATAAGTATTGCCTTATGCGTCATGATAACACAAAACCGTTAAAAAAAGAAGGAAAGAAGAGTAGAAATTATGCCTCAGTCCTCATGTTTTCTAAGATGTGAACCCCTCTGAATTTTTTGTATGAAGAGATACACATTCTTTGGTTAATTTTATCGAACGGGCAAAAATCGGAAGGAGCCAAAAACGCAGAAAAAAATAGTTGTCAGAATTTATCTGAACATTAAAAATGCCCGAACTATTCAGCACAACACAAAGCCACAGAAGAAGGAAATTGGTGATAAATATAATCGAATATACGTAACCCGCAGAAATTCAGAATCGTGATAAGATTTGAACAGGCGTCATATTCCGACTGAAGTAGCGATTTGTGGAGAAGTCTTTTCCTATTTCTTTTTTTACACAAAAACAAAAAGTTATGAAAAGGTTACGAAAATAGAAAACAGTATTTATTGGACGGATGGCATCATAAGAACTGCACCAACAACAACAGTTATTGAAGTATCATAAAAATATTGTTAAAATGAAGGATTGGTTCAAGAATCACACAAAAAAATTCCAATATTATTATTGATATTTTTTGTAATCACCACAATAATGACTATGATAATGAATATTATAGAAAGAACTCGTTAATGATGGTATGCTTACAAATGATTATAATAATCGAATGATAATGATAATTCATTTTGATGATCGCATAAATCGATATGAAATGGAATGCTACTCTTGAGGTCTTATATAAATGTCGACATGGCAGTGAAACGATTTTCATGATTTTTGCTACCAAGAAAATACTGTCTTCTATTAGTTATTCAAGAGTCTCAAATACTTTATTTCCTTTTTCGAACAGAATCAAATTCAATATCTGTACGTCCATATAAAATTGATATTGATTGATATTCTAAAAAAACTTATATTCCAAAGTTAATTTCACAAAATCAATAAGGTACAAATCATAGCAGTTTATATAACGAATAAATTTCGACCTTCGGGTGTATGGTATAAAAATATTGGGGTAGTAATAAAACAAGAAAACAGACATACTATTGCTCCGGAGATGGATTACGACTTTGTGGACCTTGAAGTGTGTAACGATTTTTGTGGACAATCCTAATTTTCTTTATGTTCGTATGAAAAGTGTATTTACTTCTGAGAGATTTATAAACCAACTTGACATTTGTCACCGTTTTTTTGAATACGAGTATTGAGAACGGCCCCTTGAGTATTTGTAATACTTGAGTATTTCTAAGGCTACGGCACTGGATATGAAATTAGGTATACGCGATATTGCATGAAAATGTTTTAGTTTTAATTTTTCAATTTCTCTCAGTTGATTTATCAGAAATGTGACTTTTATCGTAAGAGCTGCGAAACTATGAGGAGTCTTTGTTCGCATCATTTTGCAATTTGTCGAAATTTTATATTTTAATATTAAATTTCGCTCAAAAATTCATTATAGCGCGTTTCGTAGTTTCTAATTTAGTTTTAGAACCTTAATGGATACATTAGCCACTGAGAGTATTTCTAAACTTTTCACTGAGCCACTAGTCGTATATTTTAACTAAAACGGAAGAATTTTAAATTAAATTAAAAATCACTTTTAGTTGGGAGAGAATATGGTTACTCCTAATTTGGCGTGTTTCATTAAAAGGAATCTTTTTTCAAACATTTTTATCATAATTTTTGCGCTGTTTGTATTCACTTAACGTTAAAATGTCATTAGTCAGGTGAATTGCTTCAGTTAAAATTGATATAAAAACAACTTTTAGTAATGCTTCTAAGATTCTAAATCGGTTTTAAATAATCGATATTAATAGTCGGTAACGAGCTTATTACTTAATTTTTAATTTTTAATAATTTAATCTCGTGCTCTGTGTACTTGTTCCCTATTGTTATCCACTCAATATACACACTTTTGTCCATTATCGTTTTAGAATACGATATATTTCGACTTATAACTTATGCCATATTTTTATAGTGAGGAACGTCTGCGACTAAACTTTAACTTCATTCCACAGAACAACCAACATTTTTCAATATCACTTCAATATGTTATGCCAAAGCGTATACATCTAAGTATATATGTGTATGATTTTCAGAATACAATATCTAATCTTTTCAGAGGTACGTTTGTAGACTTTTTTGTTGTATCACTTTTTTACGATAACGATCACGTACTTTTTTCTGAAAGGTCATATATATACGTATATATATTTTTTCGTTTTTATATATATATATTTATTCATGTATACTTATTTTATTACAAGATTAAACTAAAAATCTCTCTTTTAATTGAAATGGAAATTCAATTCAGGATTATTGAATTAACATTTGTTCTTTTTTATGAAACTAAAATTTATTGCTCATTTAAATAACGCCATTTTCTTCAGAATCCATTGGTAATGATGTGATATTCTTGCATAGACTCCCGGATATTTTGCACTAGCGCAATCTCTTCCATAAGAAATTATACCAATTAATTTGCCATTTAATGTTAAGGGACCACCAGAGTCACCATTACATGCATCTTTACCACCAATGCCTCGTAGTCCGGCGCAAATCTGGTCCTCTGAAATTACCCATCTTCGGTCCATGTCACGGTAGTCTTCGGTACAATGTTCATTAGAAATAATCGGCACTTGTACTTCCTCTAAAAATGTTGCTAGAAATTCTGTTTGGGTCTTACCCCATCCCGTAGCAGTGACTAGAGCACCAACAGGTACTACATTTTTATCCAACTCGATAGTTTTTATTGTGAAATTATTCAAAGGTAAAGGTGGTGATATGATTAAAATTGCTACATCGTTAGTATATGTTCTCGATTTGAATTGTTCGTGTTTGATAATTTTTTTAACTTTAACGACAATGCTATCACTTCCGCGACGTTGACTACTCCCAGCAGTTACCAAATACTCATCTACTTTAGTCACATCCAGACAATGGGCTGCAGTGAGAATTATGGTTGGTGATATAATGCTGCCGGCACAGAGGTGCTCAGGAACTTCATCGAAACTTGATTCTGGTATTCTACGAAGGCTAACCTGATGTGGATGTAGAATAATATTGGCCTTTTGTCCACCAATAATACGTCCACTGCTTCGAGATTGGATCAGTTTGGCAGAATTTTGCAACACGCTTCCTTTGTTCGCGACAAAAGCGCTAAAGACGAATGCCAAACCAATTAAATATTTCAACATTATACACACTAAGACTAACTGCTCGAAGGTTCGTTTGATAATGAAAATGATAAACAACGATATTCTGAACATTAGCGTAAAAACTATAACAAAAATAATTCCAAGACGAAGGCGATCTTATCAAAGAAACACTTTAAAGAAAGCAATAAATTTTTAATGAATGATTAAACTATGAACGTTATTAATTAACACTTGTAACTAAGAGCATATTGTTGAAGTAAACGTTATTATTTGAAGTAAAGGCAATCTTTTGAAATGGAGGGTAATATTTTTAAGTATTTCAAAATAAAGGGAAATGTTTGGAAATAGAAGACAGTGGTATGGAATAAGCGATAACTTGCTGACTTAAACAGAGGTGATGCAATAAAGCTGAGTTGAGGGAAATTAATAAAAAAATAATAATACAACAAATGAAAATATGTTAAGGTGGGTTAGATAATTTGGAAGATCACAAAATTGTGTAACAATAGAGGCGTACAATTAGAAGCCACATACGTTTCAATTCGAAAAATTGAATATCATTAGTTTTTAAAATTTTAGTTTAAACCACTAGAATTTTTTTAAAAACAAATGCTAGAAAATTGTGCTTGAAAATATTTAAAACTGTATTTATTTTTTTAAAAACTGTATTCTATTTTATAGCATGTCACTGCTATTTAAGTAATCGGTTATTTTGCAACGCAGTGCTTACATTTGGGTGGAGGGTGGAGTGTGGTGAACACTGAAGAGCTTTAACACTAATTAAGAGCACATTTTGTATTTTACTCTGTTGAACCCTTTCCTCACAAATACAGAGGCACTATATATTTAACAATTTTCATTTACCCTACGTGCGCCTAAAAAACTTTAATACTCTCTGGGAATTAGTATTGCCCTAAATACGAGGAAAAATTCTAAGTTTTTTGTTATGGCTTTCTTATTATTATATTTTTCGTTACATTTTTGTTACATTATTATTATTACTATTATTATTATTATTATTATTATTATTGTTATTATTATTATTGTTATTGTTATCATTATTTTTATTGATGTTTTATTTATTACGAATTCAGAGATTTGAACTTACAGGGTTTGATTATGTGATGGTATACATACACGGCCATAAAACATATACACATTCGACGTATACATACATATGCCTATACTGTATATAAGTGATGCACTCTCCGTCTATGTGGACCACAAAGATGTGGGTATTAAGGGTAAATCGTTGATCATTTGGAGAATAGATTTTGTTGCTGTTGAAGCACAAATTTTGTCAAGAGAAAGGAAAGGAATTTTTAATATTGAATAATATGTGTATATGGTTGTCTATATGTGTGTGTGTCATGCTTCTAAGTGTGGGTGCATGAATGTTTTTATGTCGAATAAATGTATGTCGCAATATATTCTTATATAAATAGTTTGTTTGTCTATTTACGCTATCGTATACTATATTTCATTGATTCGATCGACAAGTTGTCTTTGATATTTCCTTAAACGAACCATCCCATTGTGCTTTTCACTCAATGGCGGAACATTTAGACAATTCTCTTTTAATACGATTCTTATGTATATTTGCTATCTGTCTGATTGTCAGGGGCGGCCTTTGCCTTTGCCGCTTTTTTTGTCTTCTGGGTCCCTTGATGGTTTTTGATTTTTACGTATTGTATGCCAAATGATATTCAACAATAAATGAGACTCTCGAGATTATGTAGGGCTTATATTGTGGTGCGGTTCTTCCTTCGGTTAATGCGGGAGATGGCGGCACCATAAATAGGGGGAGGGATAATGAATATTGGGCATTCAGTTTTGTTGAGCTTATGAAACGAACGAGAAAAATAAGTGTAATGTAAAATCTGATGGTATCTGGTGGTGTAGAGAATAATATAAATTTTAATAAATTTTTAATAAGAAATAACTTTAAAATTTAGATCTTAATTTTTGAGCTATTGGCGTTAACTTTAAATGCTTTCTGGCTGTAATTACTTTTTTAATGCTACCTTTTACCTTACACCCAACATCCAGGGTATATTACGTGTGTTCTTCCGTTTGCAATACATTAAATGAGGTGTGGCAGGTTTAAAAAATATTATTTCGTTCAGAATCATCTCCTGACCCGATTTAGCCCTGTATGTCCGTCTCTCTACCTCTCTGTCCGTTTGCCTCTCTCTCTGTCTGTGTGCGTGTGCATAGACAGACAAGATCCGTCTGTTTTGAGAAACGGAAAGAAATATTCTCATGAACTATAGCACAAATCTTCTCCACTATTTGGTCTGTTTGACTAGAAAACGCACCAAATAGAATGGTAACCA
The DNA here is from genome assembly GCA_963966595.1 of Physocephala rufipes. NCBI lineage: Eukaryota > Metazoa > Arthropoda > Insecta > Diptera > Conopidae > Physocephala > Physocephala rufipes. The sequence goes on from OZ016505.1 coordinate 22,879,512, forward strand.
CGCCCTGTTCTGATACCCAAGTTAAAAATATCTACACGTGTTGTTAAATTTCAACGTCTGCAGATAGAATTTGATGACAACATTTTTCACCAAGAGTATTAAATTCTTTTGAAAATTACATTATGCAATACAATGCGGGGACTTTTCTGAGGGAAAGGGTGTCGAAGATGAGTTGGTAGATCTAAATTGATGAATTAAAAGGAAATGTAAATTTATAAGGGGTGTTTGTCGCGCACCATACTGCCAAGCTTGAAATTTATATAGGCTGAGGTTAGCGTACTTACTTGTTCCCTTATTCGAATTTTTTGAAATTAAATTACAGTTTGTTGTGGTGCGTTTTTTTGAACTATAACTTTTTGTAAGGCTTCATTATGCCTTTTTTGTTATTTTGTCTGTTGAACACTTAATTAAGCGCGTTTCTTATTAATGTGCTTAATTAATTTTTTCGCTCTATTAAGCTCAAAGTTTTAATTAAAAATACGTCTATTTAATTTCAGCGCATCAACTTATCAATTATTTGTACGTTCAATATAAACGATTACACCATAAAAAGGTGTCTCTGCAAATTAAATAAATGCTTTAATTGGTTTTTATTTAATTGGTATTTTTGTCTTTCTTAAAAAATGCAATAATAATAAATATTCATTATTGTTTTTGACAAGAAAATTTATGAGTTATAAATTATATGATTAACTAAATAAACAGACAAATAATATCATTTATTGCTGCAACTACTCCAATCACTTAATACCGAACGCTTTTGGATTCTGCTAAAGCGTTTTTTTATATATTCCGCACATCAGCCCTTCAGGGTATTCCGACAAACGGCGAGGTAGTGAAATGTTTAACCTTATATTTGTGACGAATTAGGAGTCCAAAATAATTTATTTATGTGCATTTTTCTTAATTTTCATTTATGTTATTTCATATTTCCGAACATCCCCTCTCGTCTTGATTTTCCAGTTGCCTTTCAACTGCTTGACATGGATATGTTCAATAACACCTCATTTAAAGCAATATCAAACAGTTGACAGTTAATTGGAAGACAAGACGTGACAATGCGTTTGGAACTATAGAATAATTGTATTAATGAATTTGATGGGTGGATAATTGATTTTCCCAATAATAAAGGAAACTAAATAATATTGAATATAAAATGTCTTGAAACCTGATTTTGGGCTCGCTCGAATTTCATTTCAATTTTGACTTCTGACCAAACTTTTATGAGGTTTTCAATATTAAAAGACTTAAAAAACCCTTTATATTATTGCAAAATTTGTCTTAAAAACAATCACACTATTTTAACATCTTCCAAAAGGAGATAATTTTTTTCGGCTATTACACGCTCTTCCTTTTTTCAGCCCTGAAACACGTACTGCCTATTTTTAGGCATGCTTTTAATTTAGGCTACAATTTTCCGTGAGGACGAATGATTGCATTTAAGTGTAAGTTAAAAATATTCTTAGATCTCTTTCATTTATATTTGCTTCTTCTTCCCTTGGTATTTTATTTGTCTTATTATCGTTTTTGGCAAATGTTAGGATAACATAATATTATTGCTTCCAGCTGCTATAGAGCACATCTCTCTGTGGTATCTCACTATGTTTTCGAGATATATATAAAGAAGAAGAATAAAGAAATATATAAAGAAAGAGAAATATATAAAATCTTTTATATATATATTATGTACAATATATTTCGTAGCATTTAAACTGAATCGATGAAGTTTTACTACGTTTCTTTTTATTTCCTTACTGCTTTCTTCCTGTTTTCTTTTTCTTTATCCCGTCTTTCTTCATTCTATTTTCCTTATTTTCCTTCCTCGTATTAATTTTTCCCCCAAAAACTGTACGAGTTTTTGATGGAGTTGCTTGCAGAATTTCACTAAGAAAGTATCTAACTGCCACACCCTTATATTGTGAAGAGTTACTTGCCAGTATCTCAGTCCGCTTCATCGTATTGTATAAATGCGCGTCATTCAAGACATTGATGCCGACCATAAATTTTCTATGGAAAAACAGTACGATATGCATGTAGTTACGAAAGTGTGCGCATGCAGATGTGTGTGCGCGCGTGTGGGTGTGTAAATTTTGTGTGTATGTTTCAACGAATCTTTGTCCATTCTGATAAATAAACGGCGACCTTAATATAAAGTTGTATCAGGAAACAAAAGAAACAGAAAGCGGAAAGACGCTGCAAAAAATGTAGAGCAATAAAGAACGGATTGTAAAAGCAGAGGTGGCGGAAGTTATCTAAAGTAGGTCGTCGTAATGTTTTGGGCGCCATATTGTTACATTTATTTCCTTGCTAGTCGCTTTTTTATGCAATGTAATCAGTTCTTCTCCATTGAACAGTCCTCTACCCAATGTTTTCTTTTTCTTCCCTTTCGCCTTACGCCCCCTTTTTTATATAACTTTATATCTCTCATTATGTCTCTCTATATTTTGTTCGTTCACATTCTGCCCCTATCTCTCCTGCCACTAACACGAGGCGATTCAAATGTTTTGGGCCTTTAAATACATTCTTCTTCATTCGACATTCCACCCACAATTTTTTCTGAATTTACAAATTCTATTTCGGTCTTAATAATTTTATTTATCTATTCATTTATTCACCGCTTTAATATTAAATGCTTTTGTGTTTAATCCTTAATAAAATATAAAAATTGTTTCCGAAATTTTGGAGTTTCGACAAAATATTCGTGATCACCGCACTTTGAAGAATTAAATTAAAGAATAATATACAATAAATGAAGGAAACCGCACTCCAGACCTAAAACATTCTCGAAAATGAAACATTTCACTTCAATTTTATTTAACTTAAATCTCATAAGTATTAGATTGCATCCATCAGGAAGATCAAACGAATGCTCGTGATAAGCTTTTTGTTTCCGCTTATTCTCGATATCTATCAATTCTTCAATAAAATTTATTACAACAACGTAAATTGACGAGGGCGTGCGTGGGTTTCCGTAACGAACGACCTATTTGCATCTTCAACATCATTGACGCAACTACGAAGGATTACATGATTTTTGATGGAAAATGCGAAAAAGTCTTTAATATGCATTATTTCTCATTGGAATTTCTCTTGCTTTTTGCATTTTATTGCTTGAAGTTGAATAGAATCGAGTTAAGCGGACCGAAAACAGAAAAAAATTGTAACCTTTTTCCATTGGTTTTCTAATAAAAATACCATCGTGTCAACTGGGATCGCTTTGTTGATGTTTCTGTTGTTGTTGTCGTTGTTATTTTTTTATATTTTCATTGGTAGTGTTTTGTGATGGAAATATTATTATTATTATTACTATTGTGGGTTGGTTGGATTGCGTTGTATTATTGTCATTGTGAAACTGTCAATGACAGTTAGCAATTTATTTTCAAATTCTTTTGTTTTTTCGTTCTGATACGTTACGCTTATTTTACATTTTTTCTATTGTTTGGTTTGCGTCATTATTACCGTTTTTGTATTGTTTTTATGTATTACTTTTTCTCTTTTGCTTGTTCTTTTATATATTTTTAGGTGTAGTAGTGCAAAATTGCAATGTTATTTCTTCTGTTGGGTCACGATTTTGAATTAACTGCGTTTAATTACCAAAATATTGCTGCGATTTATCAGTTAACTGACACGTTCTATATAATTTTTCGATTAAGTTTCATGCTTATGTCAGAGAATAGATCGAAAAGCAGAATATTTTTGATTTCGGCAATATATAATTTAAAAAAGTATGTAAAAACTTTAGAATAATAATAATAATAATAATAAAAATATGAAAAATTGTCAGATTCTATTTGTGGATTTTTTGTCCATTCTCTGCTCTAAATTGTATATTTTTCACTAATAAAATAATAATCACTAATAAAATAAATTTATAATAAAATAAATGTTATTCTGTGAATAATAATAACAAAATATTAACTAATTTTCAAAAATTTGCAGCAATTTAAATTAGAATGTATTAAATTTTACGCCACGAAATATTTTAAAAGCATTTCCGAAAGTCAATGTAAAACCACAAAACCAAAAAAGAACAAATACAAAACATATCAAACATAATAAATCTATTTTTTGTTCTTTGGTCTTACACATTTGTTTTATATATTTATTGTTAAATGTTGTTTGTTGTTCAAATTCTTTAACTAATCGCAAAAATATAAAGTTTCGATATATAAAAAATTGATAATAATTTGTTTAGTGATAAATTTAGAAATTCGTATTAAATTCTTTAAAAAGGACAGTGAAAGGTCATCTGAAAAACGCATAAATAGTATGTTATAGTATGTTATATAAATACTACTGATGGGCCAACGTCTTCTTTTAGGTTGAGACCAGAAAACATTTTCGAAAACGAATATTTTGCAAAAGTCTATCAAAAGGCTTTGGAGAAAAGCTTTGAAAGCTGTGATTTAAAAAATATTTGCTGAACGGTCTGAATAAATTCTTTCCAGCACGACATCGATCATTTAAAAAGAGTCTAACTATGCCTGACACCCTACACCCGCAATATAAATTTATAATTTTGCGGTAAAATTCCTTAATTTATTCAGATCCTTCTTGATTAATTTAGATCAATAGACTCAAATTCTGTCATCTAATTCTATCTACAAAAGCAGAAAGGGAATTACATATGCAGATGTATTCAGAGTAGGTTCTCCAGCCAGACAGAGATATAAATATAAAGATGATTTTAAGCCAGAATATATATTCCGTTACAAGACGAGGAACCCTTCACTCTTTGGACGTAGGGTATAAAAACAAATTAAATGCCATTTTTTCAGATAGCATACAAGTAGCGATTGTTGCGATTTTTGTTGTTGGTCGTTTTGGGGATTCTAGTTTTAATTCAGAATTTCTGTTATTTATTGTGTGAGTGTAAGGCGTGTAGATGCATGTGAAGTGTGAACGTTGCTATCAATCATCGTCAGCGATGGCCAATATGTCACTCATAGAGGGCAACAACAGTATCACCATCGCCATCAGCATTACAATCGGTATTTCATTTATTCAACGATTTATTTATTCATGACTAAAGCAGAAACGAATTCTTTTTCCCATCGTTTGTGCGCACGTTTTCGATTTTTGTGAAGCATCAAATGGTCTAAGCGTTGCCTGCTTACCCTTCCCTAACTAAGTTCTTGCATCTTTTTTTTCCTTATCGTCTGTGGAGAGCATTCCTCAGTCGGCAGTCGGCAGCTGCCTGACTAAACCGTTGGTAAGGCATATTATTGCCACTTTGTATTTGTTACCATTTGCCACATCGTTCGAATTATTTGAATGTTTTATTTTTATTGCATACGTTGCGGCGCTTTTATATTTCGTTACATGCGAGAGGTGTTGAAAAATAGCATTTGAACACAAACGAACATACACACGCAGGAGTCTTTAATAGCACAAATATATACGCCCACAAAAATACATGCTCTTACGATAACTCTAAGGCTCGCCAAACACGTTCAAATACTCACTCGCAGACACACATGCATTCCAAATACTGAAAAAAGGAATAATATAAAACAAATGAAACAGACGGACGAAAACAATTCCGTTTTGGAAGTGAGCTTGGCTACTGTTTTTCCACCCTTTTTTTGGTCGTCATCCGGATAGCGGTTGGAAATTATTGAAATTGTTTTCCCAGCAAAATTGACTGAGATTTTTTTGTGGAAAAATGGATTCATTAAAACGGCAAAAATCATTGTTTATTTTTAAAAAAATGTCCTTCAATTTTGCCCTTCGATTATTGCTGATTTTGGAAGTCTGGGAGTTCTGATTATAAGGCTTTAGTAATAAATACAAAACTTTAGTCTTCTTTTAATTCGAATTAATTGATTTTTTTTAGAAAATAGATAACAAAACTTTTGGTTCGGGCGAAGTAAAAATAGGAAAATTATACTTCAAAATAATATTTTGCAATGAATTTATGGACACCTAGTTCTCGAAAAATATTACTCAAGACCTTTTATAAAAACTGTCCGACAAAATACTCCGCCCCGACACGTTTAGAACCTTCCAAAAGAAAGACCGATTTCTACCTCAACGAAATTATTTGGACCCTCTTGAATGTATTTCATCTCTTCCCGTCTGAAACGCACTTAGTTGTAACCCTCTTCATGACTCTTGTTCACCCCTTACGAAAAAGGGAATGCATCCCTATAGACAATAAATCTGTCGTTATTTGGTGAATTGATAACTATAAAACACTGTGGCTATTTGGTGGGCGTACTCGACACAACCTCAGTGCAAATATTAAAATCAAAAGGTTTTACTATGATCCCCAAGGAGGCACCACATCCTGTTAGTGAATTTATTTAGAATTTAACATTTAACTTTAGTAGCATTCCTCTTTAATAAAATTCTTCGAAAGTCAAATAGAATCCTACTAGAAGTATTTTATGGTTAAGAGACTACTTCGCGGGCCCTCTGGGGGTGTCCCGAGGAATGTAACAAATTGGTAGCGGAAAAATAAACCTGCCTGTCACATAATATTCTCTAATGATTTAATCATAAATCACTTGAGCCGTTTATTAGTCCTGTTGGAGCTTCAGTTCAAGTGTAACTTTTATATATTGCTGAATCTGAACAAAACACGAGCACGAGCGCTTAGAGGACTACATCGTCATGTGTTAGGAGTGTTTTTTTGTAAAGGGGTGGGAGGTTAGAAATATATACAGATACACACACATACAAATCTTAATTGGCGCACTGCGATAATTTATTTTCACATTTTCTCATATCGTACATGAAATTACCCGTAGGGAGCGTTTGTAGTGGATTCGCATTTCACAACACTTTCACTTCAAAGATATAAAAACGATGCGATAAAATAAGTAACGATGCGGTGAGGTGACGAGGTGCTGAGACGGTAATTAACACTAAGCCTCGACAGACACGATACGGCTTGGTCCACTTTTCGTTTTAGTCCACGCATAAGTGACGTGCGCCACATTAATATCTAAGCCGTTACGTTAATTTGTTCGTTCGTTACTGAACGAACACGTTGTGTTGGTAGCCAACGTCATTTCCTTCCAAGGTATCACCATCGCCATCCACCAATCGCGCCATTAATACCAAGACCACCGCCACTACGATTATCAACGTTACCTTTACCAACCAACATGGTTTCAAGTGAATAATGAAGAAAAAACACAATTTAATTTGTACTGTTGCAACGCTTTTAACGCCTGTTTATATTTGTCCGACACAGTGTCCGAGTTCGCGTTCCGGTATTTTACCAGAAGTTAGTCTGGTACTCGTGTTGCTTTGACAGTTTTAAACCTTGCTCTTACCTTTACTCGATTACCAATTTAGCAAGTTTAATTATGACGAGGGTGACCGGTTAATGTGCTGGTTTGTTTGTGTGCTCACTTAGGGTATGAGTGTGAGCACATGGCTGTGTGTATGTTGTGTTTCTATGTAAGCACGTGATCGTTAGTTGGGGTTGTTACAATTTTTAAGAATTCAGTTGCGACAAACTCGAATCACATTCTACAGTTTCAAGCCATTTCGTTTAACAGATGCTTCTTTTGACTGGTATTAATTGCTCCATACGAATAGTCTTAAATTTTTTTGGAAATTTAATATCGCTTACTTATTTGTTTTCAGCTCTCGTTACGTCTCTTTTACAAAAGCGTTTCTTCCGTGAAACGAGTCTCACATAAATAAACGAATTTGATTGACAGAGGGCTAATTATCAGGAACGGAGAGGGTTAATTTAAAGGGTTAGTTTTGCAGGAATGAGCTCAAGTTTTAAGAATTTCTCAATAAATTTTGCGTTTAATTTGCCTTTTGAATAACAAAAACACCTAATTTCACATTCCTGGTGGTTTAAGAAAATGTTGCATACATTAAGGCTTTAAAAATATGTTTAAAAAGCTTGCTCTAACCGGTTTACTTCCAATTGTCCCAATAAATACAGAAGATGTATTATCTATTCATCTTTATTTTTAAAATATCGATTGGTTTTAACAACTTTATCGATTTATGGATGGATACGAATTTAAGACTGTGGCTACAATCCTATTTATTTTTGCAATGAACCAGAAAATACAATGTTAAAGGAAAGATTGCAAGAAGAAAAGAAAGATTACATTAAAAACGTGCTGGTTGCTTTGAGGACTGAATGAGTGAGTATAAATTTCTTACTATGAAACCCCGTTTCCTTTGATACGAAAAGTTGATGCTTCTGATTTTCTAAACTTCCGGCAGATATATTTATTTGAACTAAAATCACTGCTCGTAGTAACCAAGATTCCCTTACGCTCCTCGCTTCACTCTCCTTTACTAAAGCTCTTGATCCATCGTCAGTTGAAATATCTTATAATAGATTGACCTCAAGTGTGGCTAGAGTGGCCAATAAGAAGAATGCTGACCATGACTAAGCTTGGGATGATGATTATGATGATGACGATGACGATAGTCACGACGACGATGGCTAGAATAATATAAAAAGAAAAAATAACATAAAACTCAATTTTATAATAACAAGTAAATGCAATATATAGTCAGTCTATACCACACAGCACATTATCCATTACATTGGCAACAACAGTTACAAAAACAACAACCACAACAGCAGCCACAACAACAATAACAGCAAAAGCAAACAACAATAAGAGAAGTGCAATTTGATATTGGATTTATTGAAAACTGTGGTGAATTTGTATTGGATGAATAGAAGAGACTCAAATGAATTGGAGTGTTGAACACTTCGATATTCGTAGATACTCATAAGAAGTAGTACTTTTCGTTAAGAGCTATTTTGTAAAGAATAATACTATCCATCTCACTAATAATATCTCGATACATCCTTCCGAAGTTAAGGATTAAATATGATTTAATGGAAATGTGATATTTAGAAAATACTGTAAAGATACTGTTAGATATTTTTCTTATACGCGCCCGTGATATAAAGACTATTTACTGATTAATCGTGAGTTATAATCGAATTTGAATGTCCCACGACCTCTATTCGTTTTCTAAAATTGACATCCTTCTTTCTACACAGTCACACCCTCTCTTTATCGCCTAGATAAATTTCTCTTCTTTATCGCCTAGATAAATTTCTCTTCTTTATCGCCTAGATAGATTTTATTTTCGATCTCCTTATGTCACTTAGATATAAATCCCAACTTGTTCTTTCTTCAAATTTTCAACTTCTTTTGAGAGAAAGTGCAGCGAGAATTTGTCGACCATTAGACGGTTCTCAATTAATGAATGTTCTTTTAGTGATTTTGTAGATAAAGAATCATGATGATCCTTGAATTATTAAAGTCAAACCTTGAGAAAATCGTACACAATTTTGTTCAAGAACGATGGCGATAATAAATTTAGGTATCTTTATGAATTACAACAAAATATCTGTAAAGTTTAAATTTTCCTGCGAACAAATTCCAAAAATTGAATAAAAATTCATACATACATACACACACGCACACATACGGACACACACACACACACCTACATATGTACACATATCCAAACACACACACGCACACACAACACAAATCATGTGATAAACAATGGTTTAAATTATACCGATGAATCGTTCGGCGAATGGCTATCCTACCTGAACAAGAGGTATCATCATAAGTAATAAAAACCGGATACATGCTTGACAGATTTTTATAACGTAGTTGTCAATGTTGTTACAGCTTCTGCTGGCATTCGCTATTCTTGTTATAGCACGAGCTGGTGTCAAACCTTTACAATCGGTCTCTGAATAAATTGTGACCAGAAGAAAAAGGAAAAACTGTTTTCAGCCTGTGTCAGCCGGGTGTTTTTATGCATCACTTTATTTTCGTTGTTCGTGCTGCTGCCGCTTTTGTTGTTGTTGCAGCTTGTTTTTCTTCTTCTCCGTTTGTTTCGCTTCATCTAGTTCTGCTACTAATTTTTTGCCCACGTTTTTGGTACTAGTGGGTGTTCGAATATATAGCGAGTATTTCGCTGAATATGGCTATAGCTACTGTCGTCAGTGTCAGTGTCGTTGTTGTTATCATTTTACGGTACACGTGCCTTGTATCATCCTTGTGTATCACATTCTATAAACGTTCCGTTCTGTTTAATTTATTGTATTTTATTTAATTTCTTTACGATCTTTATTCGATGGTATTGAAAATAGCAAACATTGTCAAGCAAGTAGGTATAACTTTTTACAAAATATGAAAATTCGACGGAGAGAAAAAGTGTATTTTTTTAGGATTCAACCATCGGATGGTTATTTTCGAAAACAGAGAATTTTTTCATATATTTTTATGTTTTACTGCCGCCACAAGGCGTAAAAAGTTTCGAAAATTTATGAAAATTTATGTGTCACTTTGCCCTGAAAATTTATAGCATACCCTTTGGAGAGGAAACAACAAAATAAATACAAAAACAAAATCTAGAGGGAGAGTGAATTAATGACAGTAGCTCAATCTGTTGCATATCACAAGGCGTTGTGGGGAATTTTCAAGCCGAATTTGAGTCCGGTATTATTTTCTCTAGCTCGCTGAAGAAGAACTGGCGATTACAAACTTTCTACGATTTTCGATCGTATAATATTTTTTCAGTTATTTTGCACGATTATCCTGTTATTTTCCATACGCTAGAAAACGAAAGTAGCAACTTTGTCAACAAGAGGAATGACAGCCATCAGTTCGAGTAAATCAAATTAATATATTATTCTATATATCAAGAGAGAGAGAGAAAAAGAGCAAGATATATTTATTCCTGTTATGAAAATTAGCCTGAATGGTCTACATCTATAGCACATGATATCCTTCATGTCCTGTGGAAGGACTAGAATTTTAATATTGTTAAGGATAACAGATGAACTGACGTTATGGAAATAATGCATGAAATTTATTTATATAAGAGGAGGAAAAATGGCAAAACAACGTGGAGACAATTCCAAATGTTGTAGAAGAAAAACAATAACAATAATACTTTCAGAGAACGAGAAACAGAGTGATAGATAGAGAGAAAGAGAGAGAGGGAGAGAAATTGCATGGTCAGCATTGATTTTTCATTCTGTATTCTAATCTCTGAATTCATGAAATAATCAAACCATGCATGAATAATTCAGGAGTTTTTTTAGCAATTTAAGCTTAGTTTTCTTTTGCTCTTTTTTACTTACAAAAAATGGTAAAATTTTATTCCTCTTAAATCATGTTTAGTCTTTAAAGTATTACCACGTGAGGCATTTATCGACATTTCTGTCAGTTTACAAAACAAGAGAAATTTGATGTCAATTTCTCGAAACAATAGTTGATGAAAGAGAAAGGATAAAAGATGAGAGATAGTATGATTTCAATATAAATTTTTGGTGATTTTATACCACGGTTTAAGGTCGTGGTTTATGGGTATAATGAGTAACGGTATAATTTTAAAATTATGTGATATAAATTATAAAACAACCGCAATTATTTAACACGTAATTTAGAATAACCAAAAGACAACGAATAATGATAAATAACGTTAAATAACAAAACCGATTTATAACTTTAAATATATTGAACACCCTTCGTATTTCTTTCTTTCTTTAAACTAAAAATCATTCAATTTTTTTAGTAAAATATCCCAAATAGTTTAAGCACCAAACGTCTTTTCCTTTAAAATTAAAAAATTTAACTACTCAATTATCTGTCTTCCAGCACTTCACTTTTCATCCCTCTCCACCTTCCCGAACGTAGAAATTATTTCGTTCATCATTTCAATTTTCTCCTTCAATTACTACTTGATGATTCCCTGAATAATTTCTTTCTTTTATTTCCTTTTCGCTATTGTTTCTTCCTAATCATTTTCCCTTTAAACTTCATCATTACAAAATCTTGTCTTATCCATTCTCTTTACTCCTACTTCCCCCTCTAATACACAAAGACCTCGTTCATCATTTCGAGGACGTCAACGATACGAATCTTCTCTTTTCGATTTTAGTGTATCGTGTCGTGTTCAAGATGTTCCATCGATGTTACTTCGTTGTCGGTGCTTTTCTATTGTATCCAGCATCTGTTAGAATATTTACTAGCTAATTTCTTGTTGTACTTGTTCTTGTTGGTTATATTCTTGTTGTTGTTGTTACATAATATTGCCGTAATGGTACGATTTATTTTGCTTTTGTTATTAAAACGCATTTCTGTTGAAGAAAATTGATGTTTTTGTTTTGTTGTTGTTTTTGTGTTCGATAATTTGCTGATTTTTGTTATTTTTCTACTTCTTTTTATTATTTTTCTTTCGTTCATTTTCTTTGTATTGTTAGAATTTTTCTTAGCTTAGTTTATATTTTTACAATTGATCCGTAATCGTTTTTTATGTAATATTAAAAAAATCATAAAAAGATTAAACAGAGACTAAGATTGATGGAGTGAATGAGTTTAAGACACAAACGCGTAGCTAAAACCAGCTTTTCAATTAGGCACGTAATAATTTTTATGGACGCGTCACAATTTTGTTTCTGAAGAAGAACATAATTGTGAACATTTTTATTGATAAGTTGCAACTAAAACATTCGTCTAGGCCGACATTATGATTATGATGAAATGTGAGATCGAGAAACGCTTGGGAATTATTAAAATAGCATTCAGTTCAAAATGAACCTTAATATTCGGATTCAACTCAAGCCTTTCTCACGCAGTGGGTGAACATCGACAAATTTAATTGAAAGCTTATTTCTGTTTATAGTCTTAGTTAATACCCGATAATTAAACGTTTACCACATACAAATTTCTTCGACTGGTCTCTACTAGAGTTGTGTTATGTCCTTAATGAAAATTCGCTTATCCAAACATTAATATTTTAATGAATTTTATTACTGAAACGCTATTATTACTATAACGCTATATCAATGAAATCATTAACTCTAAATTTCTCTAGTACACTTTTAACTCCACCCACAAGTACTTTCTCACACAACCATAACACTTCAATGCTTACGATTATACACGCCATAAAAATCAAATAAAATCATTTGCTTAATTTTTAATAAGTCAATCAACACCAAAATTACGGCACGAAACAATTTTAAGTGCTAAGTTCACGAAACCGAAACCCTAAAAGATACATCCACACTTATTCACACTCGACAAAAAAACAGACATGAGTTTCTTCTACATAAGTCCTAAACAAAATATAACAAATACATTTGTATTTACTTCAATGGTTGGAAAGGCTAAAGTCGGTTCAAAGGTGAAACAGGTTAAAACATTGAAAAAACCAGTTTGCGTGTTGAATTTAAAAAAGTTTCGGTTTCATACAACCGCATTTTCGTTTACATTGAACTGAAAACGAAAAAATACAAAACAGAAAAAAAACAAAAAACAGGAAAACTCATTCAAAGCAGAAGTTTGAGAAAATGTTGGTAACAATGAACCGACTCACTAACCAACAAACTAACCAACTCACAAACAACCAACCAACACAGCCACCAACTCATCAAATTGCCAACCATTTTCCGTTTACATTTAACATTTACCTCGACGCTATTAGTCAAGTTAAATGGGGCTAACCGAGAACTAAAGTGTTTTGCAGAGTATTTTGTAAGAAGTCGCTCAATGGCATTCAGTCACGCTGAATTCAAATGAATGAAAGTGAATCCTAAACACAATAAAGTCTATATCCGTAGCGTGTTCTAGTTCTGTAAGGCAGCCTTTATACCCCTCTCCGCCTTACTTACCTTCTTCTACCTTCTGTTTCGGGTGCTCAGTAACATTCGTACCTAATTTCGTTAAAGTTAAAAATTCAATATTGGCCTTTCTCAGAATGGTCTAATCTATTTGCATTGTCGAAGGAAGACCCAGGCAATCACTGGCATTGCATGACGTTTCGAAAGAGAGAGAAAAAAAGCAAAAGAAGAATACTAAAATTTTGTTTGGGCAATGTTGGATTCGTTGCCATATCAGAACAAAATTGGTCCGACAACTTTTTTGTGCTTCAAAATTCTTTTCATTATATCTTAATCCTACCCTACTTTCCCCTCCCTCCACCCTTTTACTTCACCATGCTTTTATTGTATTTTATTTCTGATTTATATCAATAGAAAGTTGAATTAAAAAAGAAATTAGGATAGAAAATAATTCAATAAAAGAAAACCTAATAAGAGAATACAAAGAAATGACCTTGGAATGAGTTAGAAGTCTAAATATTAGAAGATTGACATAGTGGAAGGTCTGACGGGGGAGAGGAAGGAAATGAAAAAAATGCTTGAGAAGAAAGGAATGCTTGACCCAATGAAACAATTTCACAGTTAGAAATGAATTTAGTATAAACCTAACCTTATTCTAATGGCTTGATTATGAAAGCTTTAAGAACTGAAAATTGAACCAAAGCGGAAAGTCAGAAATGTTGGCGACCGGAATTAAAAAAAGTAATTGCATCCTTTAAAAAGTTGTAGAATTAAAATGATTAAGAGGACTTGTTTTTCAACTTGTTTTTCGTATTTAAATTCTGGAATTCTATTGATATTATTACTCATTATTTGGCGGAAACTGACTTGATATGGATGTAGAATGACACCGATGATTTCACCACCAATAATTAATCCATTGATTTCTGCAGAAATTGTCTTGCCAGAGCTTAGAAACAAACTGGAAGAGTGATCGGTGGGAGCACCAGTAAACATATATGTATTGTAAACATATATGTTAGACTGATTATGTACGAATATTCTTACATTATACAACTCTGACTAAAGATAAAGTTGATAAGGAAAATACTACGATTTTCAATTCAGTGCGTAACTACGGATAGTCCCTTTATAATTATCTGCATCCTCGAATATTTTAGTTATATCTATCGCAACATTGTAGGATATGTATATTTAAACATATTAACCTAAATAAGTGAACAGTATACGCAAACTTATCTGGATGATTTCAATAAAATAAAATAGTTTACCCTCGATTTACAAATGTAATAAAGTTTTTTCAGCACAACATGTTTTATTATCTTTACTAATACTTCAATTTCGGACGCAGCTGTGACTTATAATGTCGTAACATATTTGCAACATATAGTTTGATATAGTTTGATGGTAGCTCCATCGAAAAAGGTGACGAACTATTAATAGACAAAATGCAGATGTTATTCTACGTTCACAACAAGAGAGTATTCGCCACATATTGCATCGATAAAAATTCCTTCATGCGTCTTTAATTCTTACTGCAGCTCGTTGCATCTTTTATGGCATTTCAAATGAATATTTTGTTGTTGCTGACAGCGACCAACATCGTAGGTGTGAAGACTTTATGACCAGATACTAGTACATTGCTATTTTTTAATCGTGTAACCCCCACTATAACACCCCCCCCCTATATAACACCCCCCCCTATAACACTGTAACACCCCACCCTTAATTAATTTTATAAGCAAAATTATTGATATATAAAAAAGTATTGTTCTCACACACAAGTCATGACTACCAGTTTGGAATACAGCCAAGGCCAATAGCCTTCTGACTCTGATATTCTGAGAGAAAGGAAAATTTATTTCTATTTAAAAAGTACGAGCATCAAACATGTCAAACATGTGACCCCATCAACTGATTATTGAAATAATGCATTATATAAATCTGACCTAAATTTCTCCCTTCTAAATGTATACATTTTTCCTATGGGTATTTCCTATTTCCATTATTTCATGGAGACAAATTTTACTAAATTGTTGACATAAAACTGACAGGAAACGTTCAACTCAATCTAAATACATAATAGACCCTTTCACTCTTGTGAATGTACATATCTATAAAATTGAATGGATGACGGTAACGGCAAAGTGAAATTGTCGCGTAAGTACAAACAAAAAATCCCGTCCTAGTTCCTACGAATATATAAATAAAATTTGCGAGGTAAGGAAACCAGCAAAATGTGCGCACATGCTAAAATTCCCTTGGCTGCACTTTTGTGGAAAAATTTTGCGAAACAAAAAAAATTAAACAATATGATGGAAATATGTTAAATTAGATAAAAATCGATTGAGTAGCGATCGGGAAATTCTAAAGAGAAAGGAAAAAGGCGAGTGATGGGAGAATGCCTTATAGTATGAACAAATACGCAGAGGGATTTTCTACTCTTGCTTTGAAATATAAATAACGTATCATCCTCCCTTTGTTCACTTTAATTCTGTTTATTTATTGATCCCTTCTAAGCCTTTAAGGGATTAATTTTAAACAGTTGCATGGCTTGTTTCATTAAAAATTTCTTAAAATGTAAATCCTAAAAAAGCCGTAGAGTAACTAAATTATTATTATATATCCTTAACTGCTCTTAAAACTGCATCTTTGTAGCAATAATTTTGCACTATCGAAAGCCTGTATTCGTAAATAGATACAATAATGAATCTCATTAAGTTTCCACCTCAATTTCGTTAATTAATTCCAAAAATTCGTGACATAACCGCGGCAAATTGCACTGATCATTGACTCTTTTAATTATGAGTAAAGTAAATAAATTATCATTAGCATGAAAATGATACGAAATTGACCATTTGATAGTCGGTTCCATTTAGAGGCTGGTTCAAACATTAAATGCGTGTATTTTTATCAAAATTTTTGCATACAAAAACTATACCTTGCCAAATTGTTCGAAAATCTAAAAATAACAACTAATTCGTTTCGATTAGTTTTTTGTGGTTTCCAAAGTGCTGCTAAAGCAAATTCTTGTTCTAATCAATTAAGTTAGCGTGAAAGTAGTGTGATATTGCGAATTTTTAGTGATGGTAAAATTAAAATATTCATTGTTTTTATTGTATAGTCAGAGGTTAAGGTAAATTTGCATAAATAATAAACATGCGAGATATATATACTCACATTTTAAACACTATACAAAAAATTAATTAGAGACTTTCCTAAAATGTATCACGCTAGAGCTAAAAGGATTTCAGATGAATCTGATTTAACATTTGTTTAATTTAAAAATAAAGCCGAATTAAATGTTTCGAATGTTTTTAAAATTAATTATGCACTTACGATAAACAGAATGCTGTGTATTTAATAAACTAAACTCAAATAAAAATATGTACGTGCTGCAAAAAGGTTGTTGCATAATTAGAGCCTACAAGGTTTCGTAATTTAAAGCGTAAAATCAATTGAGAGTTTTTGAAGGGAGGAACTGAAAACAAAAATGCTTGCATATTTAAAGGATTTCATTGAACAACACTGTTGCATATTTAAAGGATTGACGGAGTAAGATATTCAAAAATTAAAGAATTTTATTAAATGTAAAATGTTGCATGTTTAGAGGCTGCGTGACAAAACTGCTCTTACATATTCTGGGTATGGAGAATTGCAGGATTAGAGCTTATAAAGTGAATTACTGAATTGGGTGAGAATAATTTTTTCCTCGTACTCACAAATCATTCTAAAAAAAAATCGGCATGGGCATGGCCTAGCAGAACATGGAACAGTTATAAATAAGACTTGCATGACAGGAAAAGGGGTGAAAACCCCCACCATGTGGAACGGATGAAATGTGGAACGAATATTTTCGGTTGTCACAAGTTGTGGTATCAAAAATGATGACGTAGGGTACAGAAGCTTATAGTTGGCCGAAATTAGCGTTTTTATAGGATTTACTAGGATAGGATTTAGCTTGAGCAAAGTTCGTGATAGGATATAGCTTGATCAACAAACTTTGCTGCATTACAGGCTCGAAGGGCAAGCAAATATTGTATTCTCTGATTTATTACATACACAAATATTTAAGTGAAATAAATATTATTATTGGAGAATTCAATTAATGAAGATTTGTCAAAATTCTACAGAAATTTGTAAAATTTTACGGATTTTAAATTCATAATAAACTGCATTACCTCGATGCTCCACTAATGAGTAATAAAGATTATAAATACATCTGTCTCACAAACTTGTGACTCTCTTTTGATATTGTGTCCAAGGTATTCTCTCTATAAAGCACCATTAATTCTTAGAGCCATTAAATCTATTTAATTTCGTTTTTAGTAAATGCTTGAGACTCCTTCACCCAATTACACAAGGCACACGTACCTTTTGAGTGAACTAATTGAATACTCCTACGGTAGTAAAACATGTCGGTAAACACCTGTAACGTAGATACTCGATTGGTGTAGATGGATCTGCGCCACTCCCGCGGGTTTTGTCTTATTTCCTACGGTAACACATGTGCTATACTTGCAATTGGTGTACGCCACGTGACTTATAATGACACCCAAATGACAGCATGTTTGGTACATGGCTATGAGAAAGATAATTTCATGCCACTGTCAGCCGTGATCATAGAATGGATTCGCTCTTATGATGTATCCATGGATACTGATACTCGTTTGTTTACCTGTTCGTCTATAAACGGTACGCATGGACGAATATCCCGAATATATTTGACAAATTGATTACGTGAAATGTTGACTTCCTCTGATTGACCGTCTGTGAATTTGTGAGTCGTTTGTCGATTTGTCTGTCCCTTTGGCTATTTATCCTTCTCTCTCACTCTCTTATCCTTCTCTCTTTTGCGCAGATATATAAAATCATATCAAAATCAACTTCTGCAAATAATTCTTATGAAAATATTATAAGGTGCGGAATATTCATCGCTCTGACATGGTGGAAACCTAAAAGAAAAGCTGTCAACCTACCGACTGGCGACTGAATGATATCTGAATGATAGTTAACTAACTGCTATGCCCCAGAAAGGGGGGGGGGTCGAGGATATCTATACGGAGATGACGACAACAGACGGACAATTAGAGTGGCCTTACTGGCTGATGTTTGATGTAATTTTTGTTTGTTATTCGTTTGATCTGACTAGACTCTGGCCTCCGTCATTGTTGTTGTTGTTGTTGTTATTATTATTGTTATCATTGATGATGTGTCGCCATCAATCCTGTGCTATCAGATCACCTTGCAGGCAATTTATTCTTGTATAACACAAATATATACTGCCACATTCATCCCCACACATACGCAAACACACACGCGAACACATACTCACATGTACAAACACACATTAGCCCATACGAACAGGACTCTGTATGTGCGAGCATAAACTGGAAATCCTTGTAATATCCATTGCTCGGTTATGGTTATGATAAAGTCCTCGTGCTTGTTGCCGGCATCGCTTGATGAGGGTTTCATTGTTATTGTTGTGATTGTTGTTGTTGTTGCTGTTGCAGGTGACGTTATGGCTGCTGTTTTTGCTGCTGATCAAAACGTCCTGACGTTAATACTTTACTGCTTTCGGTTACGGTTGGTCAGCCACAATCACAGTCACAACTATACAACTTTGTCCTGTCCTGTCCTTGATTTTCATGTAAATAATCCTCACGTTGGCCGGTTGGTTTCTTTGATTTGCTTGTTATTCGTTTATTGCTATTTGCTTTGCAGAAAAGGATTATGTCTCGCTCTTGTTGTAATTATATTTCAGCATGTAATTGCAATTATGTTGTTGCTTTTCTGCATATATTAATACCATTTTTTCAGTTTTCTTTATGTTTCTAAAATTCGTCTGATTAATGTTATTCTTTCATAGTTTGTCTTCATATTTATTTATATGTTAATACATATAGCTTACTGTTTAGGAGCTTAAGGTTTATGCCTTAAATTTTTCATATGTTATCATCTGTTTCGAAACTTTGTCTCTTATTCAAAATGCTCTGATCCAACCCTGAAAAAAATTTTCATAGTTCTTTAAAGATTTCATGACCAAAGTTATGTTTTCGATAACCTAAAAACTAATCACTAAATTACCAAACAAGTGGAAAAGGGTGGAAAATGTTGAAGATTTAAAGTTTAAGCTGCATAAGTAGACTCATATGAGCTCGCAGGTTCGTACTTTCTAATGAAACGAAATAATTGAACATACGACAATCACGTTCTCAACCTATTTGATTGGTTTGTATCTTAACTCGCTTTGGAACGCTTTAGAGTTATTATTGAGCTGTTTTATAGAAAATGCAGTGAGTGATACCATTCCGTCGAGGTTATGAAAATAAAGCAAGGATATATAAGCAGAAATATTTTCTTGATTTCAGCAACAAATGGTTATGTATATGTGCATTGTTATCCATTTGGATCAATGTCATTCGTAAGATTCATGAATTTATTCTCTGTGTTGTCATTAAGCAGCATTCTGTCACCTTTAGAATCATTGCATCAACAACTAATTGATTTTTACCATTTTATCGTGTTCTGTTTTTTGAGGTGACACCGGCATTTGTCGCATGCCTCTGTAATAAACTCTGATTAATAATTAACGGCTTCATTAAATTAAAAAAAACGATACTCAACTTAGAAAAATATGCTTTCGGAGGGGGTTGCATGAAAATGAAAAAGCATTTAGATATTATAAATACTTTTTCCCAAAAAGTGTGCGAATTCTAATCCAATTAGTTACATTTTCATCGGAAAGCTTGCTCTTTGGAAAGGAGACGGAAATAGGTTTCAAATGCAAAACACAATGAAAAGATAACGTAGAGCAATCAGTCTAAATTTCAGTCAAAGTTCACAAAAAACAAAGTTAATTTGGGAAATTGAAAGAAGAAAAAAATAAAGCTTGCACTAAAATTAATTAATTTCCACAATTAAACGGTAGAAACAATAAGAACAAGTTGAACAAGTACGTTGGTCATAAGGAATACGTATACTACTTGCTAAGCTATAACATGATAGTTGCATAATATAAAGACTACCCATCACAATGCACTAACATTTGGAAGCAATAGTATCTAGTATTTATAATACCAAGTATGGTATGGATTATGTGCATGTGTGAGATGAGTAGTAAGTCCTTTAGAAAATCAACAGCAAAATACAAACAGAATTTGTCGCATCCTAAAAAGATGCAGTTTTTTTCGGGAGGCGAAAAAGATTAAAACCTGACAAAGTGTGTGATGATAGAAGAGCTCCATAGAATTTCGGGTTGGAACAGATTCGGTTAGAATAGATGATCAAGGGGCAGTAAGCAGAGTTTTCTATTGAAATCATTTTTGGTCATGGTGCATGCTGAATAAAAAAATGGAATGACTAATGAAAAACTTTGAGAATATATAAGTTTTAGTGATAGAAGATGAACCCAAAAGCGATGGAATAAATAGATGAATATATAGACGGGATAAAAGAGTAGCTCTAAAAAGTAGTGAATGAAAGAAAATAATAGAAGGATAATGTGAGTAAGGGGCCAACTAAATAACGTGATATTGAGAAAATGAAGGCACTTACGTTTTCAAGGAAAAAGCAAGAAAAGTGGAATATTTAATTAATGAAAATCTGATTCGCTATAAAAAATAGTTTTTCTAGTATTCCTTTACATCGATATTACCGTTTAACGTGATGTAAAATAGCACTATATGGCTTCGCATATAATTTAAAATAAATATCAAAGGCGTCGAAGATTGCGCTATTACTCGAAAGGTCTTTCCAACAAGGACATCAAATAATTCTGCCATGCAGTCGTTGAATTCGTGAGATCATAATCTTGATAATTATGCAAAATTTACTTAAGTTTAACTGTTATAAAATAATTAAGGTTTTTTACATTTAAAACCAAATTTTAAAATTGTTAAAATTATTAATTTTGTTTTTGTCTTTCTCCTTACAGTGTTTACCAAACGAATGGAAGTGGTGAAAGGATTTTAATATTTGTGCCAAAACGGATAAAGGGGATATAAAAGGATATCTACATGTTTTAATATTAAGTCTGCCAGTTTCTACTACCACTATCTAGCACTAATCAAGCTGTTAGTTTGAATACTGCCACTATCACATTACTATTTCTCCTCCTACTACTATTTTATATTGACTATAAAACTAGTGCTATTGACACAACCTACTACTACTACTACTATCGCCACTACTATTACCACTACTACAACTTTTGCTACCATTTCTATCACAAAAACGGATTACAACGTCAAAAAATATTTCCTGTAAGTGATGACGTCATGATATCGACATCTGATCGACGCCTCTGGATATTATTGTTCATTATTTTAACACAATGTAAGTAAATTAAAATTATTATTTTATATCTAAAAAATTATTTATAATGCATCAAATTAAATTGAGAAAAAACACACATTTGGGAAAATAATTAATATAAATTTGTGTTCCTTCTACCTCATTCATATTCAAACAGTAATGGCATGCATATTTTACATATTCACAAATAAAAAAGTACTGAATTTAAGCAAGAGCTCACACGATCTCCTATATTGAGTTTTCGTCACAAATTCGTTACTGAATCTCAAATGATTTTTTAGCGCTAAAATTCTATTTGTTCCGGTAGTTTTCTATTCGGTAAAGTATGATGGTGAAGAGAGGCAAATTTAACAGCGACAACCGCACCATTACCACCAATAAAACAAAAACAAAATTCAACTAACCAACGAAGCAATCAGCCAAGGAATCTTAAGGAATGAAACCACGTAACGCGTCACGAAGTCATGCCACTCTTCCCGGTTAGATAGCGCGAATTTTCACACACACGCAGACACATACACATACGCATACATCGATACATACATATATCTTCCTTCCATCCTCTCCGCAGTCTAGGACTTATACACTCACCCACAGGCACATACACATGCATGCATAGTAGCGCACATATTTATATAGCCATCCACACAAACAAATTTTTAGTTTTTCTTGCCGCCATCACTGTTTGCTTTTGAACTAATATTTATGTTTGTGTGCATTTGAAAGTGGAAGCTAGTGTGTGTAGGTGTTTGAATATGTGTGAATGCGCGATTCCACAATTTACGTTTATCTGTATTAAAAAAAGTGCTGATAACAGAGAAATATGTTACGTATTTGAAATTATCTTTGCCATTTTTTGTTATTTTAGTGAAGTTGCTGTTGTTGTTGTTGTGGTTACTTTCATTCCTAGAGTATATTCTGCTGTCACGACTGTCACTGCTGTGCGAAATGAATGCGTTAATGATAAAAGAAATTCCTGGCAAGCCTTGAATTTACAAGAACAAAAAATACAAATCCGTTTATGTCAGGAATATTTCCGAACAAATTTAAAGACTAAGAGAAAAAAAGGAGAAAGAAGGAAAAACAAAAAATACGTAAAATATTTAAATAAATTAAAACCCCTTTCCCAGAAGCAATAAAATATAAATCCACTAAGCCCGTTCGAAATAATTTTGTGGGAAATAATTTTATATTGAAATAAATGGGTTAACATTTATTGGCCAATTTATCGGCCAACCACTTCTGCATGGAATAAAGCTACATTTCCGTTCGGGCTCGGAGGCAAGAAAATATTTTGGAAAGCATTTTCCGTTAACCTTTCATTTACCTGTCCTAAGTATTATTAATTTGAGTAAAGTATTTTCGGAATTTTATTTGAGATTTCCTCCTAGTATTTGTTCATTGCTTCGGAGTCAAAAAAATCAAAAAGTGCCAAGTATTGAGAATGTTCACTTCAAAAAGTCAAAAAACCAGTGTCTGAATGAAAAACTCAAAGAAAAAAGGTTGTAAAATGATTAAAGATTGAGAGCAAGAAAATAGTGAGAAAAAATTCAGGTATTTTTCTCAGAAACTGTGAGAAAAGAATAAAATCGCCAAGTGAAAAACTTTTTGCGCTTTGAATCAGAAGTCTTTTGACTCGTAGGAAACGGAAACGGCGAAAAAACTTAAATAGAAATCGGTTTAAATTTCACATTTCAAGTGGTTTTTAGAAATGGATGGATGGATGGTCTCTTGATGGATGGCTTACATTGTAATCGTACTTTCATGGACATTGTAGTATTTTATGGACATTGTCATTCTTTTACATTCTTATTCTTATTCTTCTTTCTATCCTCTATACATTCTTATTCTTGTCTTCTCTGTGTTCTCGTGATCTTGTTCTTGTTCTTGTGCTCTTACTGTAAGAATGCCTTTTAGAATGTCGTTTAAGCTTTTAGTTTTTTCTTAGTATTTATTTTTGTTTCTTGATACTTTCTTTAAAGTTTGCTTAACTTCTTATTATTGTTAAATCCTTTGAGTAGATTCTCAACGCGAACGTTAGATAGAGGAGAGAGGGAGAGTGGTTGGAAAGGAGGGAGAGAGGGAAGCGAGAAAGAAAAAACTGCCGACTTTCGTAATGCATTCTAGAGGATAAACCTAAAAACTACTCGGAATAAATTGACACAAAATAAGTAAATAAAACTTAAATTAAGTGCAAAAAGTTAGAACTGCAAATACTAAGAAATTTTATATCTTTGTTTTATCCTTTTGCAATTTTTGTTGGTTAGTTAGTCTTCGTAACGTATTTGAAACCGATTCCGATTGTGTTTTTTTCTTTGGAAGAGCAATATTTTTGACTTGAATGAAAGCATCGAAAGTAAAGTGTTTGCAAAACTATTATTTAAAATTAGAGGAAACCAAAATGTTATCAATAAGTATGCGATTTTGTAAAATACGCGATTATTCTATACACCTTTACGTCTTGACTCTTCCTTTCAATCTGAAATCTTTATCGTGTCAATATTTCAATTTCCAGAAATTAATTTTTAATTTATTACTCCATCAAAAAAAAAAAAAACTTACTCACCAAAAAGGAATCCTTAATTACGATTTTATTTATACTCTTCGACAAATTCAGAAAATATTTTTAACAAATTCGATTCGATTCTGGTAACTTGCAGTTACCCAAGCCTCCACAGTCAAAGCCTCCGCACGCTTTATTATTCATCAGCAGAGAAAAAAAGTATGTGGCTTGTCACCCGTACCACCCACTCACTCACCCACCTATCCCTTTTCGGGACGTTTTACATTTTTCCATGAAGCCTCTTAAAAGCATTTGTGTATGTTCGAGCATGTGAAAAATTGTACTGCCGGTAGTCTCATGAAAAGGTCGCATGGTCGCATTATTTATAGATCGTTGGTTTCCCATTGAACCATCAACCGAACCTCCCACTCCTTCCTCTTTTCCTTCAATTGCCTAAATTTCATTTTTCGACGAATATTCCCTTTTCCCGATGTTTTCAGCAAAGAAATGGCATTTTTTCTGGCACTTTTTTGGTGTTTTCTTGTATAGAATCCTGGTCTATTTCTCCGTCCCTTTTTGTACCCTTTTCTTTTTGTACAATTCTTTCTTGTCATTCTTAAAGGACAAATATTGCGCTCGTTTTTGTTGTCTGTCTGTCAGTCTGTCTTTTAAGCTTTCGCTCTGTCTAGCTGTTTATACATTTGCCTTATTGTCGTTCGTATCATGAAAAATTTAATTCACATACGCCTCACATACAGCGAAATATTTGTTGTTTATTTCTTGTTTGATTACGATTGCGCCAAAAAGTTTTAGTTTTTCATCTTTTTAGGATTTTTATCTGGATGAAAATATATCTTTGTGATGTATTGTTACCGTTGAACTGTTTGGAATCGAAGCTGGTTTATTTAAAGAAGTTTGAGTAGAAGCAGCATTCCGCAATCCATATCTGTTCGTTCGTTCGTTTCGGGGCGAAGATAAAAAAATTAATAATATTTGAGGATATATGTTTCATCTAGATCTGGATATATATTTAAAGAATTTTAGGGAGGTTGTCATTAAGGAATACGTTCAAGAGCTTACAAATGTGAGTTTTGCTGTGCAGTATCGAGTTTTCTATTAATTCCTTGACACGAGAACACACGAAATCTCTTCGTCTAATCAATGTCATTTATTACAGGTTAATATTTTCGAACACATTCGTTGCCTTATTCTTGTTTTTCAGTTGTTGTTTAACAACTTCAACGGAGAAGACATTACTGCATTCAAATGACATTACTGCATTAAATTCCTTCAAATTGATTTTCTAATTAATTTTGTTCAATTTTAAAGCGTTTAACACGCACAAATTTACGAAATCAGAATTGCTCTCTAATTGAAGAAACGATTTATTTTAACATATTGTTTAATTAAACTGTTATGCTTTTAAAACTGCTTGATTTTTCAGACGCAGAATTTAAAAAATTAAATTGTTTACTATTTCTGTAGTCTTTGATCGTCTTTTTTTTTTGTCGTACCCCGTAAGACTTTAATCCCACCGTTTTGTGTTTGATGATGTGAGATATTTAAGGTAATCCTTGTTTTTTTTTCTACCCATGGAATTCCTTTATCTTCTTCTCATCATCGTTTATTATTTATCATTTCATTGTGTGTATAATTCCGTAACCCGATCACGTTTTAGGCACAAGGCGTAAAACAAACATGCGCATCCTTACTGGCCGCACCCTTTTATTCCTATCGCGTAATTCATACATTTTTAGAGGTTGTTTTAGTAAATATTGTTTCGTGTTTTTTTTGTCCTAAGGCGTATAGAATGTCCTTTCAGTTTTTTCTGCATAACGCATAAGAATTTGTCGTCTGCGTGCCGTTAAATATCATCTCTCGAGTTTTATTTGTGAAGCCATTTTAGGTCAGTCACATCCGCTTCTCTGCTTCTCATCCTTCATATCCTTAGATCGGTTGATCTATTACTTTTTCTGGTAATTTTTTTGACAATTTTTCATCAGCACATTTTTATTTTAGTCACGTCGCGAGAAATAGATAAAGCTGAAAAAATGTGGCTTTAGTTGTATTACAACGGTCCTGTTGCCTTTACATGCATTCCTCTAGCATAAGTGGAATACATTTTCCTTCGATGTACCTTTGTGGAATCTATCAGTCTATATTGGGAACATATTGAGGCTAAACTGCTTAAAAATGTATATATTTGAAATTGCAAAAGAAATAATTTCCCGTGGAATATAAATTCCTTTGTGGAACATAAAAAACCAAGGTGGAATCAATTTCCTGAAGTTTTCACTTTTCCATTCTACAATATTTTAACTGTTAATAAAATAATGTTAACGTTAATGTTATAATGTTAATGTTAATAGAACACTGTAATATATTATATAATAATAAACTGTTAGCTTTTAAAATATTTAATTAAACAACAACAACTGTTTTAACTGTTTCTACAACTCTTTAACTGTTTTAAAACAATATTGGAAAATATTTAATGGAATTTATATTTCCAAAAATTTGTTTTTCAAGTTTGTAAGAAAATCCTGCCATTGAAATGCATCCCCTTTGTGCTCAAACCTGAAAATTTTAGTTTTTATTCCTGTGGTTATCACGATAATTAGGTTTACTATTTTTATAACAGTTTTCGGTGGGAAGTCGGACCTGATGCATGATGGTGTGCGATTTTGTGGTTTTATGCCACACCATCAGTTTAACCAACGCTATTATCATCGACATCATAAAAATCTTCTAAAGGTAACCAAGATTAAACGAAATAAAATAAAATCAAGTCCGAGAGCCCACACCATAAATTGTACACTCGAGAATAATTGTTGTGGCATCAACAACCGAAACCACAAGTTCCAAATGGCTAAGAAAAAGGATAAGAAAGAAAGAATAAATAGTTGATGTGAGAAAGATAGACGGAGAGGAAAGGGTAAAGGTAAAATGATTTCAGGAAAAAGGTGAAAAAAATTAACATTCTTTAACTGCACCAGTCGAAAGTCATGCTTTGCTTGGGATTCGTACATGGCCGAGCGATATCCGGTGGGGACGTGTGCACTAGAGCTTATGGGTAGGAGAGGAAATTGTGTACGTTTGCATTGGAAAATCTGAGCTGAACCCTCGAACATGAATGAATAAAAAATGAATAAAAAAATAAAAAAGGATAATAAATAAAACGAAAAGGTTAAATTTCGAAAAATCATCAAAAAAAGCCAATATTTGCTTCTGTTTAAAACGTTTTAAGGTTGTTGTTTTTTTTTTTTTTGGAACCTTTTGTTATATCGACGTCTCTGGCTACTTGAACAACAACCAAATCGTTGGCAACCCCTCTTGATCAACTGTCACTTGCGGTTATGGCTAGAATTTTTGAACACACATAGACATAAAAAACTGCCAATTTTTTGCCTTTGGAATCCTCATTTGGTAAGTCTGTTCTGGTGGTGGTTCCCTCCTTTTCACTTTTCCTCTTTCTATTAATTTGTTCGGTTTTCTATATTCTTTTCCATTTTTGTTTCATTCTATTAGTTTTTTTTTTAATTCGAACTCAGTTTTTAACTTCGACAAATTTGAAAAATACGAATTGCGATAAAAGATTAATGAAGTGGTTTTATAAAAGGATAGAAATAGTAATTAATAGTAATTCAATAAACCCGAGAATAATTAATAAAATATCAGTAGTCGTTTATCAGAATAGAAGCGAGTAAAACTGAGTAAATCTAGGTGAATTAGCAATTTAATCCTCAATTAATTTAAAATATTTCATTAATTTAAAACATTGGTTCAATTCGAAATATTGAGTTGAGTGCACTCGTATGTTATCGAAATGATAGTTATAAAACATTCGTAGCATTTTAAAGAATTCTTGTAATATTTTTCTTCTACAAAATTCAGAATTTAAGGTTGAAGTCTCTTCTGTTTTATCTCTTAATTAAAAAAGGGACGTATTAAATAAAAAAGGTGAAACCAGCTTTTTTCAAATGTCAACCCAATTATTGCTCTAGGACTGAGTCCTCTTTGAATTGAACAACAGCAATATTTCAAATAAAAACCTTTCCTTCCAAAAAAGGTTTTGTGCTCTTGAAATGACACCTCTTGCTGAAATCTCTTTTTAAAGTTTATGAAAGTGTCCCTTCAATTAATCCAAATGAGAATTTTAAGCAGTTTTCTTATCTTCTCTTCCCTTACTACCTCCTTCAATTTTCCTTTATTTTTGCTCGCTTACCTTCTTCTGCTTCTCCGGGTCTCTTCTAGGGTTACTTTCGGGCTTTTTATACGACGAACACGTAAAACTCATCTCGCCAATTTACGTTAAATATCCTTAATGACTTCATATAATCTTTGTTGCATCTTGTATTATATTCTCCAGCGTCTGCGGCTATCGTTTTATTATAATCACTTGCCCTTAGTGCAAATTTTCATTCATGAATGATGACAAAATTTAAAGACGGTGACTTTGGAGGAATAAAAAGCCAACGCTAACAACGATGATGCTGATTATGATGATGACAGTCAACACGATATTGATATTGTTAATAATAATGATGGTGGTGATGATGAGATCGTAATGATACGATGGAAAGAGGCCACGACAACCGCTTCGCTTTGGATTCGCTTCGAAGAAATCATTTAATTTTTGATCCTTCAGACAAAAACATTTAATTTCTCCTCATCCTTCAGACCGGAGCAACAACAACAATATAGAACAGAAATTCTTTATGAAATCACTTTCTCTGGGTTTGCTTTTTTGTGCTTAGTTTTATTACTTACTTCTCACTTTTATACATTTTTATTTTTGGTAGTGCCATTCAATGTTTTCTTTCATTCGCGCCTTCTCTGTTTCGCTCTTTCACATTTCGCTTCTAATTTCCTAGATAGCGCTTCTTCTTCCTTCCACTTCATTTACTTAACGTAGTTTTGTATCACCATCAAAAGTGAAAACTCCTTAACAGTTGAATGTTTGTTCTTTTCTCGTTCACTCGTTACACGGTTTCACCTTCTAATTCTTTTATCGCTTTCTATGCTTAAGTGCCATCATTTTCTGCATCGCTTTCATCCCAAATCATCCTCCAACCATTCATTTATTCGCACTCAACCTATCCATTCATCCATCCATCCACTCAAACAGCTTTCATTTACATGATAAAAACAAGAATAAGGTAAACAACAACAACAACAATTGCCACTACAGCCATAGACAACTTGTACCGTTACACCTGATGTGCGGATTCCGGGGCTCCGCCATGAATGACGGTAAAGATTTCTGCCAGCATGCTATCATCATTATCCTTTTATAATGTGAAGAAAAGAATGAAAAAACAAAACAGATCATGTGAGGCAAATTGAAGTGGAAGAGTGGATGGAGCAGAATGCAAAAATACTTCAGGTATCTCGCTCTTGCTGGGAGAAGCGGATACATGAATTGGTTGGTGGGAGTAGTAGTTTGCGACAGTCCTCAAATGGTTGTTGCTTGAGTTTGGGGGTGTAGTGTGTGCGTGTGTGTGTTAAGTGTTGAGTATTTCAATGAATGTGCGATTATTAATGAGTCTGAAATTAATTCCAATACATTCGCTCGATACCTCGTTTTAGTCTTTTACGATAAGTCACGATAAGTTTTAGTTTTAAATCTGTTTTCAAAAATGTATCCTATACAAAATATTGTTATTTCATAACAGTTCCCTCTTTTTCATTCTTTCCCTCTCGAGCGCTCTCTCTTTCTCTCTTTCTCCTATCTCTCTCTGTTTCTGGCTCTGCTTCTTTTAACTTTTTATCTCTAAGGACTTTTATGATTCTATTTGAAGGAAGTTTATGCTTTTAAATGACGATGCTTTAGTTTTATGTAAATTTTTATGACATATTTCTTATGGCTGTTTTTGTTTTTATTGTTTTTATTGTTTCTTTAGGAGCTGCTTTACTTCAGTTACCTGAGGTTTATTCCTTTATATGATCCTGCTTCAAGTACGTTTGCATAAACTACCAAACGAAGTGGTAGAATTTTAGATATATAAAACCAAATAACGAATATAAAAAAATAACAAAAGAAAAGCAAATCAAAATATTGGCTCATTCCACCTTTCAGTTTACGGTCTTTTTAGCCTTTAGTTGTGAAGCAATTCGTTGCAATATTCTTTTAAGCTTTGTTGTATTGTGAGGATACAGAAAGGATAATGGGGGTGGCGCTATGGAGAAGATCATATATGGAAGGGCGCATTAAAGCAGACATTTCATTGCCAGAAATTTCCGAATGTAGTAAAGCGAAAGAGTCTAAAACGGGTGTATTGAAAGTGAGTTAAGTATAAATTTCTTCAGATAAAGTTTGAACATTGTAAATAGCCATTTAAAAGTTACCCCGAGGGAAAACACTAAGCAATATTTTATAAAGAGGCACAAACATTTTCAATATGCTAAGGTTAGAAACCTTACCTTATGTAAAGGTAAAGAGGCAGAATTTTCCCTCCGCCACTTCTTAATTTCTGCTCAAAAACCTTCAGGATCCGTTCACTTCTGTCGGGTTTTGCCTAAAATGTTTCTTCTATTCGCGTTTTGTCTATTCCTTGCTTTCGTGCTTATTATGCTTACTTCTTCTTTTTTATACCCTACACCCAGCGGGTCGGTATACATTAAGTTTTTTCCGCTATTTGTAACGCATTAAATGAGGAGCGGTATATTCTGACATGGAATCATTCTCTGAGTCGATTTAGGTCTGTATGTATGTCTGTCTGGAGAAATCGTAATTACAGGAGGCGAAAGACATATCCTCATGTAACTTGACAAAAATATTCTCTATTATTATAAACTGTTTGATATTAAAAATGGTTAATATGAGAATCAGATGAGAATCACTCTCAGATTATTGGCAACCCTAGAGTTGAAATTTAGCAACTGACAGCTCTATCGTAAAGTTGGACGTTTTTGAGGTTATACGTATACTCAGAATGATTTCACATACAAGCGCTCTATGGTTAACAAATCCCGAAACATAAAAGGCACATTTAAAGTAGTTATTCAATTCCAACGATTGTAGATCAAACTGGCTAATAAAATTTCATTCTGTAACTCACTAATGGATACTAAATTATTTTAAAAAGATGAGCACGGCATCCTCACTATCGTCTTATACGATGCGTGGACTTTTATGAGAAACATTGTGTTGAAGACGCTTCCTGCGTGCATCCTTCTGCTTTCCTTGCGCTTGCTATTCCTGATTTTCTTTTCATTTTCGCATTCCATCATTTCATAGCATTCATCTTTGTCTTTTAATTTTAGGTAGTCCCTTTTTTACTTTAGTTTTACCAAAAATCATTTTCCTTTTCCGAATATTTTTTGAGAGAAGAGGTCCTCCCTTTTCAAGAGAGGGTTACCCTCAAACTATGTATTTGAGAAATGGCTTAGAAGAGTTAAAACATTCAATATTTCGTTGTGGGAAAACAGATTCATTGCTAAATAATGCCGTGAGCTGTAGTGACTTCATATTAGTTTGTTCAACGAATTATCATTGTGTGAAATTTATTTTGGTATTTTTCAATGGAATTTTTCTCAATAAAAATACATTAAGAAATTATTTATACATTTTTAATACAAAAGGAAGGCAACATTTTGAAACAAAAGCACTTTGTCACTTTCTGTTTCTTATTTAATTGAGTTAACGTCAAAAAAAAAAAAATAAATCGCAACAACAAAACCGAGGGATATAAATACGTTAATTATAAATTAATAGATTGCATCGAAAACCACAACAAAGATGAACTTAATTAAATCTAGAATCCATACTTGGATAATCAAGGAAACAATAACAATAATAGTGATATTAATAATAATCAAAGCAGTAACACCAACAATAAAATTTCATTTCAATTAAGATCTATCGAGATACTATTGTGAAATTGTGAAGACTTGAGACCACGAAGGAGATGAATATACAATACAAATAAATACACAATTATAACAAAAAAGCTTATCAATATATATATATATATATATATATATATATATATATATATATATATATATATATATATATATATATATATATATATATATATATATATATATATATATATATATATATATATATATATATATATATATATATATATATATATATATATATATATATATATATATATATATATATATATATATATATATATATATAATATATATATATATATATATATATATATATATATATATATATATATATATATATATATATATATATATATATATATATATATATATATATATATATATATATATATATATATATATATATATATATATATATATATATATATATATATATATATATATATATATATATATATATATATATATATATATATATATATATATATATATATATATATATATATATATATATATATATATATATATATATATATATATATATATATATATATATATATATATATATATAGTATATATATATATATATATATATATATATATATATATATATAT
Organism: Physocephala rufipes; assembly: GCA_963966595.1. Classification (NCBI taxonomy): domain Eukaryota; kingdom Metazoa; phylum Arthropoda; class Insecta; order Diptera; family Conopidae; genus Physocephala; species Physocephala rufipes. The sequence continues at coordinate 22,912,412 of OZ016505.1, forward strand.
ATATATATAATATATATATATATATATATATATATATATATATATATATATATATATATATATATATATATATATATATATATATATATATATATATATATATATATATATATATATATATATATATATATAATATATATATATATATATATATATATATATATATATATATATATATATATATATATATATATATATATATATATATATATATATATATATATATATATATATAATTATATATATATATATATATATATATATATATATATATATATATATATATATATATATATATATATATATATATATATATATATATATATATATATATATATATATATATATATATATATATATATATATATATATATATATATATATATATATATATATATATATATATATATATATATATATATATATATATATATATATATATATATATATATATATATATATATATATATATATATATATATATATATATATATATATATATATATATATATATATATATATATATATATATATATATATATATATATATATATATATATATATATATATATATATATATATATATATATATATATATATATATATATATATATATATATATATATATATAATATATATATATATATATATATATA
>OZ016505.1:22915767-23255767 GCA_963966595.1 Physocephala rufipes
TTCTACGCCTTTCAAATGTTTTTCGTTGGTATGAACTTCATTTTGTTAGGTGTCAACATGCGTATTTGACAGAATGTAAATGTTTAGGTAACAACAAGAGAAACGGCAGCAACAACGACAGCAACAACGATAGCAAAAATATCTACCACGGCGGCAACCACACGAGCATGACGAATAGCGCACAAAAACCACATTCTCGTATTCATATGATTGTGTGGGCTCCCCTTATAGGGTGTGTGTGCATGTGTGTTTGTGTTTGTTTCTGGATGTATGTATGAGAATATGTGAGTGTATGCGTGTGAAATACGTGAAACACGTGTGTGTACGATCAAATTGTGCGCCTGAGGCGAGGAATGTGTCTACCGGAAATGAAATAACTTGCACTAATTACTTTTCTTTAGTCTTTTCTCATCTCTTTGCCATAATTTTGTCGAACTAACCTTTATATCAGCCCTATGCCTCTACCTCTACCCCTTTCCCATCCAGTGTTTTGGTTCTTAAGTGTTGTTAATTCTTTTTCTGTCTACCCTTCCGCTATCCTTAACTATACATTATCCCTTCTCTCCTCTCCTCCCCCTTCTATCTTTGATAAGCGTTAATTTGCTTAATGTTGTTACTCATTCTTTGTTGCTTGCTGTTGTTGTTGTTTCGTTTGTGGTTATGTTGTTGTGGTTGTTGGTTAATCGTTTTTAGGTTGAATTCCTGTTGAGTTGAGCTGTACTGAGTTGGGCTGAGTTTGGTGGTCGTTTGATTGGTTGGAGTTTTTTATTTGTTTGCTGATTGTTTTAAACGCTCTGGAGTCGACTTTAATTGCTTTATCATGCTGCAGGAACACGTTACACGAACTGCTTAACCAATAAGTGGAAGTGGCATGTATACGCGTACGAAGTTATGTGTGTGTGTTTTTCTATGGGGTTATAAATATATGCGCTCGTATATTTTCACATTTAGTATGCGTTGATTACTTTGTTTATAAAAATACGCTGATGGCGTTGGCGAGGCGCTATATTTGAAATGAAATATTTCCGCTTATGCGGGTGAGTATTTTAGGGAATACAAACATTAATTAAGGTTCGCGTTCATTCACAAAAATATTTGTTTTGCATCCTAAGCAAGAAATCAAATTGTTCTAAAGAATGTATGTATAAGAATAAATTTACAGATTTATTTGTGAAAACATTTTATAATAAACGGGCTACAGAATGTTCTGCATTGAATAGTGCCATTTTAGTAACCTTTTTCCTTTTATTAAATGAACACGATCATGATAATTTTAGAAATTCATTCAGTCGGTTGCGATTTCCGGTAGAGCTAATGTTCCCAAAAAGAACATTCCTCTACGTGAAGTGTTCATACATTTTTCGAACAACAATGTATCTAGAAACTAGATGCTTTTTTCGTATCTAGAAACCTCCTGCAAATATCGTGAATATCGTGACATTTAAATAGTTTAAATTTGCTTCGCTGCATAGCCTAAATACAAATCATATAAATATATACGTGGACTTCAGTTCGGGACCAGCGGGTCTTCATACCTTTCCTGAGCAGACGACCAAAGAAGTAGAGAAAAATTTAAGGGCCTCCCAATAGTTTTCTCATCCTCTAATGTGATGCATAAGCTACCAAATAATGACAAATAATTGGTATTTATTTATCAACTTCGTTAAAAGGAATTCTGAAATGTAAATCATTGCAATTTATCACTCTGTGATTATTTTCCTGTCTCCTTTCTGATTCTCTATCACCTCACTGTCATTCCGTATTTCTGTTTAGATTTACATTTCATTCACTTAATATCATCAGAATCGTCATTATCATGGCAGCAGCAGCAACAATCGCACACAAATGCCTCTACTATCTTGGTTGTGACTTCTGACTTCCCTAACTACCTAACTCGTGATGGTGACGATGATGGTGACTGTGATGATAACTGTCTCTACCTCGTAAAGTAATTTTCATAATAAGTCTGAAGTAGTAACTGCTTTAAATGTCTTTTTGTCTGTCTGTTGGAATGCTTTCTAGTAATTCATCTTTTCAGCAAGCTGTCGCATTATTTGTCATCGTCATTGTCCTTTATCATCTTTTGTTCTTTTCTTTCTTTTATTTTATATCATTTTTTCTTCCTTTTTTTGTGCAGAATCACTTCATTCCTGTCAAATTAAGTCAAGTATCAGCAGCAGCATCACCAGCATCAGCAGTAGTGTCAGCTGTAGAACACTTCAACAACAAAACAACAAACCTGTAACAAAAAACCAAAGCAAAAACAATAATTTTACAAGGACAACAAGAACAACGAATAGTAGAACGTATTACTGCTTGCAGCGAAATGATGATGACCTTCACAATGGCACAAGTTTTCATAACTTTTGTTGTCTAGTTCGGTACTTTCTCTCACACACTCTCGACTTTTCCCTCCACTCTCTTGCTGTTTTTCTATTAGTTAGCACACATTTTTTCCTGCTTCGTAATGAGCAGCCGTTGTTTAGATTGTAGCTGTCTATTGCTACTGCTATTGCTGTTGCTGCCTTTGTTTTTGTTGTGCCTATTGTTCTTCTTGGTGTAGTTGGTTTTTCAATTGTACCTAGTTGTAGATGCGATGCAGTTGTTTTTCAATCTTTTCTTTAATATTTGTTGTTTTTGTATCATTGCTTCACTCAGTTTTTGCTTAATGGCTTTTATTTTTTATTTTTTATTTTTTGTTCTCTCCATGTTTTGTGTTATTGTGAATGTTAGTAATCAGCATTTTCACACAGACATTTGTATTTAGTCATGTTCTATTCATTCAGCTCCTTTACTCATCCTCTTCATGGGTATAATCAGTCATGAACGAATCGTGCGCGACATTTCATCTTTATAACAGAGTTGCTTAGCAATTTTCAGAATGAGAAAAAACATTAAATGTAAGGCCAGAATTAGTTTTGTGACTTAGGGAAAAGTAAGGAAAGAGAGAATAACATACCAATAACATTACGAGTAATTGAAAAAAGTGCTTATTATTATTATGAGTTTTTATTGTATAAATGTGCATTCGAATTTTTCCTCAATAGATTTTGTAAATTTGATTAATTTTTTAGAATATTTAATGACCGTTGATTTAATTTCATCATTTCATCCCAATGATATTTCGGAGGATTTAAATTTTTACCTTTTATATAAATGAGAAGAGAGGATATCAAAGCGAAATAGAGTAAAATAGAATTGAACCAATGCAATCATAAAAGACGCGGAAACGTATTAAACTTGTTTTGTCATTATCATTATCATGTTCTTGTAATTAAAGTGAACAAATGAAGAACAAAACCTTAGTCATCACCGCCATCGTCATCTTTAACATCGGTGTCAGCACAATCATTATTACCGTTAAAATCCTCAGCTATAGTGCTTTTGCAATACCGTTATAAACTGTTGTTAACCATCGTCTGATGATGATGATGATAATGATGACCACTATCATTATTATCAAAAATGTTCTTGAGTCATCAGAAAAGTGTGATGTCATTATGAATTCATCGCCACTTCTACCAAAAAAAAAACAAAATATAATAACAAAGAAGAAACCGGAGAAGAAGAAAAATAACAGGAGTAACAGTACAATAACAGTAACAAAATAAAAAAATTTACTCTTGTCATCAAGAAGCGTTCCCCTTGAACAAAAAATGAAAGTAATTGCGATGACTTCAGTAGCAAATGTATTATCAAGTAATTATGTAGAAAGTATAGATCCGTATGCTTGTTGTTTATGTTGTTGTTAGTGTTATTGCTATTGCTGTTATTGTTCTTATCATTTGGTAATAATCACGTCTTTCATATCACTCACGAATTGAACTATTCGCTGCTGTTTTTTGAATTGAACTATTCGCTGCTGTTTTGAGACGCAAAGCAACGAGTACCATCGAATGAATGAATCACACGAATGACAAAGAAAATGAATGACCTTAAAAGAATACAATCTTACGTAATGTATGAAAATCCACATAACTAAATCCACGTATGGCATTAAATAAATTTCGCTTCCAATGAAATTTCCCAAATTACTAATTCGTATTCTTCTTTAATCCTCGCAGTTTTTTTAAAGAGTTTGTAACAAGGATAAAAACGATTCTTGGCAGACGCAATTCAAAACATTAACACGTTCACGCCGGGGCCGACTTTAATGTTTTTTGCTGCGAGGCGGCGCTTTAATAGGCGCCACGCTTCATCTGGCGGCACGCAATTATTTCCTTTTCAGACCTTCATAGGCGTCGTGTTTGCTCAGTAGTACAGTGAGGCTTATTGCTCAAGTAGTGTAACTCGTGCCGTTTTCTTATCCTGACCATAGATAGTTTCTGCCAGTAATTATTGTATAAGGTGGTTAGAATATTTTTTTAATTTTAATTTTAATAAAAAGTAGATAACAAGGATATGGAATTAAGTGACTCTGATGAATCTATAAATGGGAGCAGGAGAAAGGCATCAAGATTACGGATACTTTCTTCCTCTTCTAACGAAGATTTTGTTTTTGGAAACAGTGATATGAACGAATGTTCCTCGGAGGAAGAAGATGTGGTGTCTATATCAGAGAACGAGGATGGCGATGAAGAATGGCAGGCAGTAAAAGAAATAACTCAGTAATAAATGAATATTCGGAAGAAGAGGAATTTTTATATGACACTGACTGTAATGACCCTTTTGCTTTATACAAACTATTCTTCACGGATTACATACTAGAGATGATAGTTGAAGAAACAAATAAATATGCTACACAATGTATAAAAAATTCTTCATCTAGCAGTAGAATACACCAAAACGCCTGGCAGTCTGTTACAAAAGATGAAGTGAATACTTTTGTTGGCATATTGCTCATTATGGGTGCAGTTCAATTACCAGAAATTAGATTGTATTGGTCTAACAACGACATGTATGCGAACGCACGCATAAAAAAAGCAATGAAACGTGACCGTTTTTTATCTATTCTTAAGTTTTTACATTTTGCGGACAATACCACAGCTAGAACTGAAGATCGGTTGTACAAAATTCGAAACATTATTGAAACAATTGTATATAGCTTCAAGAGTTCTATTAGACCTGGCAAAAATATCGTTATCGATGAAAGTATGGTTCCATGGAGAGGACGTCTACGTTTTCGTCATATATTCATATATATTCCAGGCAAGCGACATAAGTACGGCGTAAAATTATACAAATTGTGTTTACCTGATGGCTATACTTATAATATAGAAACTTACGCCGGGAAAAATAACACAATCATTGAAAAATCACATTCTCATGATGTAGTTATGAGATTACTAAATGGTTTATTATTTGAGGGCCGCATTTTATTTACTGATGGTTATTATACGAGTGTTCCTTTGGCTGAAGAACTATTACAAAATAATACATTTATTTGTGGTACTGTAAAAATAAACAAAAAATTTCTACCACCGCAGGCAAAACAAAAACAAAAACGTGGTGAATTGATGCATTTCGAAAATCGTAGCGGTGTAAAATTTCTGAAATGGACTGACAAAAGACCAGTTTGCATGTTAACTACCTCAAAGAATCACCGGTGTAAATTTGTGGCAGGAACAAATGGCAAAGTAAAACCCGATGCTGTGTTTGATTATAATATTGCAAAAAAAGGTGTTGATTTATCAGATCAACTATCGGGTTATTACAGTTGTTTGAGAAAAACCATTAAATGGTACAGAAAAGTTATAATACAATTAATATGCGGAACCTCCCTCGTGAATGCGTGGTATATTCATAAAAGATGGGGCACTAAAAATATGAATTTGTTACAATTTAGGGAAGCTATTATTGATCACCTTTTGGCTGAAGAACAAATATACTGTCCTATACCGTCACGTAAACATGTTCTTCAATCATATGAGGGATCTGCAAGAGAGTCACGTAAACGCTGCAAGGAATGCTATAAAAAATTGTCCAAGAAAAAGGGCAGAGATTATGCCACTAACAAAACTACAAGAGTTAAGACTTATTGTGGCCAGTGCAAGGGCCAGCCAACATTATGCTTGAAATGTTTCAACAAATTACATAAAAAACAATAAATAATGAAGTTATAAATAAAAATTCTATTTATTTTTTTCCCGAATTTGAGTTACATTTATATACTGTATTATTATGTTTATGTTATTGAACAAAACTTATTTATATGACACGTTTTTAACTATAATTTTTATAAAAATAAATATTTTTAATAAATAAACGTTAAATTTTCATTATTTCTAATAACCCTATCTAGTGCGGGCCACCGGTGGTACGCGCCGCCCAATGAGACAATCTAGTGCGGGCCACCGGTGGTACGAGCCGCCCAATGAGACAATCTAGCGCGGGCCACCGGTGGTACGCGCCGGCGTGAACGTGTTAAACACTTCAGTCAGTCTCTGAAGATTTATAACGCACTATTTTTTAGGTCTCTGGCATTCTCTGAGTTGTTAGTTGTTGTTGTTGTTTTCGGTTGTTATTTTCTATGGAATCTACTGACTGCACTTCAGCTCGAGTACATTGACTGCGAAATACACACGAAACGTTTTTCAATAGTATCACTTGTTCGATTTTTTTTCAGTCTGCGAGGAATGATCAAGGGGATTTTTTTAAAAAATAGCAACACCACCAACAACAATAACAGCAATAACAACAAAACAACTACCTCTTTTTCTGAGTTTCTTTTGTTGCCACTCACAAACCAACCAATCAAACATTTGCCACAGTTACTCTTGCCCTATGGGGCTTCCTGGTATTGCTCACTTCTAGTGCAATCGACACGCTCGGTTTATTCCGTCCTTCATTTTGGCATTGCTTTGCTCGTTTTCCATTCGAGTGGACAAAATGAAGAAAAGAAATACTGTCCTTAACTAGAGTCTGGTTAAACTTTATTTTTCTTCGCATCACTTACGCTTGTTGGCACTTTTTTGCTTCGGTTTCTTATCTTTCTTCTGTCTGCTCGAGACTTGTGTCCATCCGATCCTCTGAATCCACCACACTGTTTTCGAATGACTTCACGGCGGCGGACAATCGCTACTACTAAAATAAAAATTCTAATGAGAAAACTTTTCTGCATTCTTTTCGACGTATCCATGATTTCAATGCAATTAATTTCTTCATTTCTTTCGACGATTTTTTTATCTTATTTTGTTTTGAAATAACATTTTTTTAAAAATTTCAATTGTTTTTTGGCTTTGAGCACTATTTTCCCTCGCATTCCTTTTTGACTTTACTTTAATGCTCGGGGAAGGTCTCGACTTCAAGTAGTGCACAATTATTGATCCGGAATTCCGCTGCTCAATCGAAGCAGCTAAGAAAAATGTTTGGGGGTTAGTTAAAAAATTTAATCAGCTGATTAAGAAAGTAATTTATCAGCTATTCCATTAGTTGATTAAAAAACCGAATCGCTAGTTAATCCTGCAGCTATTTGGAAAACTCATTTGAAAATTCAAAACTTGTTAAAAACAGCTAACTAATGCCTAATAGGATTGTCGTGGGAAATGCGCCATCAAAGCAACGTTGCCTATAGGTAACGTCTGTCTATACATTGTCTACAACATTGCCCTTTCATACGTTACCTCCTTCAATTATTGATCATTACTACCTAGAAATCTTTATAATATATTGCTTTCAATCTCTTTCTGTCTCTCTTCTCTATTTTTTCTGATTTTTATTTTGAAAAGCTCAAACTGTGGCTTATAAATACCGAAAATTTATCGATAAACGACGTATTATAGCTACTTGCAAGATTTTAGAAACAATTCTGCCAAATGCTTTCCGACTTTCTTCGTCATTTCAAGAAAACCATTCAAGCTCTTCTTCTACAGTTTTCTTACTTCTGGAAACTTCCTTTCACCGCTTTTCTTTCTCATCAATTCCATTCCCATGAGCTATCATGGTATAAGCAATACTACGCTACAATATAACACTAGTTTGAAAAAAATTTTCAAAAAGTGAGAAAAATTGCTTAACCTTCTCGGATGCATGCGTTTATACTCTCCACAAATATTTCCCAAAAAACTTTCAGAAAACCATATAAAAAATTATGGTCGGGAAAAAATGTGTTGCAACAGAAAGTTGATAAGAGAGTCAAAAATATGGAAAGAAAAAAGTGTAAACTATTTTTTTTCGTTATCTTTCTTCTACTGGACATACTTCGTGGGGAAAAATAGTGAGAAAAATAAAATAAGAAAAGCTTTAATCGTATTCAAAGAAAAGCCACCACTTTAAAGACAAGAAATAAAATATGGAAGCGTAACCTAAAGGAATACCGGTATAAATCGAAAAATCTTCAACATCCGAGATAGCAAATCTTTAAAGTTATTCGGTCAAAAAATTCATTTTAGTAAGCTTGAATTCCGAAGAGTAATACGATAACAAAAGAAGCAGAGTAAGGATAAGATAAAAGAGGAATAGGGAGAGAGAGAGTGGGAAAGAAGAATGAATGTAGATATAAATGGATAGATACCGCTTAGACTGTCGTACCATAGAATGAGAATGCAATCTTCCATCTTAAAAGTTTCCTGCATGATTTTAATTAGTTTTGAAAGTATTTGAGTTTCTTTAATATCTTACTTTTTTAGATTTTTTTACGTTTTGTCTAACACCAAAGAGACGTGATATCGATGACGAAAATTTGTGTAAAAAATTGACATTAATTTTTTCAACTAATGCTATCAAAGTATTTATTATCAAAGTGTAAAATCAATTAGAAAAGAAACCTAAATTAGCTTATCCTCTAAATTAAGGCAATCACTGGATGGTGATCATAGATGGACCTCTTCCATAATTTGTCATATAAAAAGTGTTATCCTAAAAAATCGATATTATGCCGATGCTTAGGAAAACCTCCAAATAACTTAAATCATTTTGTGCTTGCAATGAGTTAGAAATCTAAATCGTTAAATAATGCTGCAAGATTGAACTACAAAGTGGCTTAGTTATTGTGCGGTTTACTGTCTCTGGTTTATTGCGGGGTTTTCCGAACCATTTGATTTAATTTATAATCGGTAATTTATTATTTGATCCTTTACTCTAAAATAAAGAAACCTTTGAAAAATATTAATCATTCAAATATTTTGATTTTTAACTTTAAGATCATTTTTATAAAGAAGCAAATCATTCCTCATCGCCCTCGTCATCCCATTTATTTGATGGGGGATCTTCTTGAAGAGAATATTATAAAAACAATGGAAAGGAGAACACATTGACTTAATAAGTCGTTGAACTACCGTCTAGAGGGGAAACCGTATAAAAGCTCGCTGAAACAAAGAAGCATAAGAATGCACATGTACTAAAACATACATTGCTCACATACATTCAAGTATGAAAATTCACATGATATTCTGATGTTGGTAACGCGTGTCACGAACCGAGAATCAACAGCAGTAGTGAAAAGCAGCACGAGATTGCTAACGACAATGTTGCTGGCAGAGACAGGACAAAACAAGAACTATTTGAAAGGCTGAAGGGAGAGCACTGAACTATTTCAACCATATTTACTATAAAGGAAAAAGTCGGTGAAGTAAGAGGTGACAGAGGGGCGTAATTCTATTTTCACAGCTGATTCCACGGGTTGCAAATCAACTGAATTTAATGCCATTCTTTGTTAGAAAGAATTTGCAGCTCAATGAATAATCAGCATGTTTTTGATGGGAGTGAGAGGGGAGAGGGGAGAAAATGTTCCACAAAAGCGACAACGACAACAAAAACTATGCCGCAATATTCGCAGTACCAGCATAATTAAATTGGAACACACGGACCCCAACTAGCGCCGCGGCGTAAACGACCACCAACAAGCGTCAACTGAAAAAGACTTCGATCGATACCACTAATTTTCACACTGCTATTGCTTTCCACTCCTATGAAAGTATCCCCCTCTTTTGCTCTCATTTACCCACACCATTCGATATTACGTACCAATTTTCTTGTTGGCAATACCGGTATTGTCTCCGCATTGGCGCAGCGTAGTGTGGAAAGGTGTGAAACGAAAAAAGCAAGGAAAATAAATGAAATCGGAAGAAGCCCGCAAATACTGCTGAAAAACTTTATCGACAAATTTTAAATCAATGGGAAATCGTTAAATGCAATTAATTAGAATTATAAATGTAAACGAGGTACCTTGCGAGAACCGCGAATCGTCTGAAAACAGCTGTTGAATAGTTGATGTGACTCCCTCTTCATTACCATGTCTTTTGGGGTGGGGGGGGGTAGAAGGTTTGCATTATCGGTGACACTTTTGGTTTAATAAAACTAAGAGAGATGGTAGAATTGGTGATGGTGATTTCCTTATGGAAAGGATTGTATGGTTGAATGATTTAGATATTTAAATGGTTGGTTGATTATTTCTCGGTTGATTGTGCTCTTAGATGATTTTGCTGAAGTTCGAAAATTAATGTTAATCGTGATGACGTAAATAAGAATTGATTTCTCAGCCGTAGCTTAAGAGCGATTAGTGATAATTATATCAATGTCTGCCTCAAGCTGCTTTAATTAATATTTTCATAAAACAAACGGACATTTTTTTTAGTTACTTTAATTGCTCGGATTCTGTGAATAATCTTGCGCCTGGCATTATCCTCAATGATATCGATAAATCGTGATATTTTATGAGCATGGATATATTTAATTTAGGGTAAGTCCTTTGATAGTGGTCTACTAAAACTCTTTTTTTCATTCAAAAAGCTAGATCTAAATTTAAAATTTTAACATCGACATTAATTTTTACTGAAAGCGCTTGATCCAAAGCCAAACTTCAAAACGAACAGTAAAAAAATGGTGGTTAACTTTCGAAAAAAGAAAACCAGGTTGGGGAAAGAATTTTATTCGCGCGAACTCCAATAACTTTTATTCTCGTTTTCTCCTTTTGCGGAATACTCTAAAAATTATTATGGATATCAGGATCGACCTTATTTGTGGCGACCTAAGTTAAAATTCGTTTAGAAAACGCACGCACGTGTGCGTGAATGTATGTACTGAAAATAGTTTTAAAGAATTTGTTTTTATTTTATCATTTATTTTCTCTTAGTTCAAAACTTTTGCGGTATTTTAATTAAGCAAACAAACTTGTAGTGCTGCTGTTGTTGTGGTTGTTGTTGTCGTCGTCGTTATCTTTTCTCTTTTATCACCAAATCAATTTCGAAGAGAATGCAATTTTTGGTAAACCTCAAGTTTCTTGGTCAATCAAAACATCCTGCTGTTTCAAAGAATCGAACTTTGGTCGGTTTCATGAAGTCCAGAATATAAAACATATATTTCTCTATATAACGTCACTCTTTATTTACTACAAACGAAACTAAAGTTATCGAACTCTCCAAATTTCTAGAAAAGAAACACAAAGAGAAGAAAATAAAGACCGCAAAATCATCAGACCGCATCACCGTATATTGTTGAATTTCATTTACTCGAGACCTAGATCCAGATCCAGTTTGAATTTAGAAGGATTTCCAATGGTCAACGGATGGGGTTTTTACTAACGAAGTGCCATCATCGTCGTCGTTCTCGGCGTCTTCATTCTTAGCGTCCAGAAGGCAAACGTTTGTTTGGTTTGGCTAAGGAATAAAACTTTAAACTGGTGATGGCCAGTCACTGATTATTCTTTTCTCAATGCTCTACACTTGCGTTCACTTCCCGCTCTTCAACTTCATCCTCCGTTAATTCCTCTCTTATTTCGTATGCGGTGCAGTTTTCAAATTTTGTTGGTTTCAAAAGAAAAATAAACGAATGTATTGAAAAATTCTGGCTAGCAGATATTTCGAGAAAAAGAAGAAAAATAAGAAAAGAAAGAACAGTACCAAATAAAGAAATAATGAATAGAATGAATTTAGCTAGAATTTCATTATCACTTTTGAGTAGTTCATTCGTAGCTTGTTAAATATTCTTAATACGCCAGAGAACACCCGAGAGCGATATAGAGAGATAAAAATTGAGCGAGAGAGAGAGAGAGCAAAAGCCAGAAGTGTGAAAAAGGGGTGGAAATTGCCATTAGATGAAAGTCAAGTTAATGGAATGGTTAGAAGGAGAGTAAGGAATGTTGGAACGAAAATGAAAGGAGATGTAGGGGAAAATGTTGGTGATGGTGAAAACTTGGAAGCTGCGTCCCTCGAGCCATCTCAATCCACCATAAATCAACTTTGAATTGTACTTCTCAGTTTGCAGCTTAATCATAATGCGAAAAATGTTAGAAAGAGGAATAAAACAAATGAGGATAACCAGCAAAAGCTGAAGTTTTCACCCCAAAAACTTTATATTCTTTCTCTCCTTTTTTTGGAAAATTAAAACATTTTTGCTTAAAGCTCTTTCAAGGCAACGAAAAACTTTAAGCATTTTCCTTGTTCTTTGCTTTTGCTTGAATTTTTGGCATGGGGCATTTTTTGAGCATATCCTTTTTATTCCTGCCACTTCTCACTTAGTTTGATCTGGTTCTAGTTGTTTGATTCTTCGTTGCTTGCTGGTATTGATGCTGCGCTGCTTTTCAGAATTTAAGAAAAAAGAGAAGAAGAAATGATAGAGTTTTTTTCCTACGAAAATATGCAAATCTGTTAAAGTTTCTTGGTTTAACCTGAATTGCTTTCATAGTTTTCTTTGGTCAGAACAAATAAAGATATTGATAGTATGGATAAAAGTATCCGTAAAATTGATGTTAACTTGTTACAAAAAAAAAGAATCAGGGAGTGTGGTCGTAGAAGAAAAAGAATAAGAAAAAGAAAGGGTTTATGGTCAGATTGCGGAAAGTTTTTAATTTACACAAAAAACATTATTTGGGAATAGATAAGGAGAGAATCAGAATAGAAAGAATGGAAGGGGAAGGAGATGTGGGCAAAGGAAAAGGGGTGAAAACAGTATAAGGGGCAGATAAAGAAAATAACTTTGTTTTGATATTAATTTTAAAAAATACGTCATAAAATGGGAAATTCTTATGGCACGGAAATACAGTAAGAGATAATTTATCTTGTTCTCCCTAAATACCATTCCATCTCTTAAAAAGTAATTCTGAAATAAATTAATTAAAATTAATTATAAAACGGATTAATAAAACAGCATCAGGTCAAGTCAGCACAACCACCAAATTGGTTCAACCACCACCAAAGTAAATATCACCAAGTGTTAAAAATTAATTATAAAATTAATCATAAATTTATTGCCTTTAGACCTATCAATATTGTCTCCTTTCATTCCATTCCAACCACTTAATCCCTTTCCAGAAATAAACATTTTTAATGTATTTACATTTACTTTTACATTTACCTTTACATTTATACTAGAAGTAATACGGGCTAACACGCAAATCAAAGCTTATCGAGAAAAGCATTAGAGTTTTTATAGTTTTATACTTTATAGTTTTATTTCTCCTCAGGTAAGAATCTTGTAAGCCCAGAGGACATTTAATTTTTGCTTATGAAATAGACATATTTTCAACATATTTTCATTTATAAAGAAAAACATTTACGGATTATGCTCCAGCTCTTTGGACATTTTATTCAGTATTGCTTAAAGTATGAACAATATGTACGTTCCTTTGTCATCACTTTTATTGGCCGTTTTTGATATTATTGTATTTTTTTATATGTCTTACCTTTTCCCACAGACTTTTTTCACAGTCTTTCCACAATTTCTATTGAAATTGTGTCGCTTTGTGTGTACTCTGTTTATCCTTTTTTTATTCATTTTTTACATGCAGAAATGTAACGAAGTGGTCTCCTTTTGTGCCGAAGGATTTCTACCTAGCTTACATTTATGTTCCGTTGTCCTTGGGACGCTAGCGACCAAACAACCCGTGAATACATTTCTTTTATTTCGTTTCTTTGTTTTTCTTTTCAAACAGAAATAATCATAAAATTAAAGAAAAGACATGAAGAGGAGAGGAGTAGAAATAGTTAAGCCAAGAAAAGTAGAAACAAGCTGAAAGGTGTTTGAATAAAAACAATGATCGAAAAGATTATGGAATATTTAACCCGCATTAAAAACAAATCCGCATAAATGTTCTTGCCGTTTTAAAAAATGAGTTTTATACAAAAACAATTTAATGGAATTTAAGAAAGAAATTTTGATGAACATTTTTACGAACATTTTGAAGAAAAGAAAAAATTGTGAAGTCCAAAATAAATTTCGTGTTCAAGTCTACATAAAATAAACACTTTATTAAATGATATCAATAACGAATATTACACGAGGCATGTTTTCATTAATGCTCAAATTATTTAAATAGGATTAGCTCTATCGAAACTAATAAATGTTTATTTAACTTGTTTTCGAAAAAGTTCGGAAATTGTAATAAATTAATTTCAACTGACAAAAGATGAACCCGTTTAGGGGTAATCCGTATTTATTAATCATTTCTTATCATTTTGTGAGCAGCCATACACGCATTTCGTATAATATCCGTTACCGTTTGTGTCAAAATGTGTGGCGAAAACGCTACAATCATTTATTGTAAGCTTATTATGCTGACAATTTACTGATACTGGAGTGAATACTACCCACGAGCACATGCAGCGACCCAACCACACTTCTACAAACGTTCGTGCAACATTTATAAATGATTATGAGTGAGTGTGATAGCGTTTAATGTTTAGTATTATATGACGCTTCGACAATTCAATGCTCGAATATTCACGCTTAGCCATCGATAGTATCACATTTAGCAATATCACAAATACGCATTCGTATATATGAATAAGCATTTACCAATATACTCATCGGCTATTGAAATATCCTTTGCGTATAGTGTTGTTGTATTGCGTCTTTGAATAAACATGAGTTATTGTACCCATGGTATTAGTTTAGATTAATACTTTACAAGAGGCACCGCCACCCACCCACGGACGTGTGAGTGATACTGCACTTCTGATAGTACGCATTTACTTATGAACACGTAGGTGAGACAGTCGATTGTGTGATAATTATGAACATATCAAAGATTAATTACCCTTTTAGATACATTAGTCTTTCATTCACATCTTCAAGAAAATGCGTAATACGCATCAAACATAATAGTTTATCAGTAGGTATGAATCACGTACGACATAAAGCTGAATACAGATCATCAGTATAAGCAATTATTTCTTTGTGATGTGGCGATATCTACAGAAATAACGACTTTAAGAAATCTTTTTTAAAACCCACTACTGTAGCAGTAATTCATAGTCAGCTGGAGCCTTATTGAATTTAATATAATAACATATAAAATTTTTCCAAAAAGCACGTAAAAGTTTCACTCTTTAATACAAACAGATCTACAACAATTATTTATTAGATAGTAAAGCCAGATCGTTAGTCGATGATAATACTTTTGTCACTAGCCTGCTCGCGGATGGAATTATTGAACATTTGGGATTATTAAACATGGATACTTCAGTTCCATGATCACAGTCACAATCTTGCCTTGTCTTCTTATAAAATCATCTTCACCAGACAAGATGCTGCACGTGCTGCAGTGGGTAAATTCGTGTGCAAATCTATCGGTCTTTAAGTCGACTTTATCGACTGTGTCGGCTTTAATTAACCAAAATATTGAGCATGTAATAGGGGGGGATGGAAGTGAGGAAAGATCATGATGTATTTTTTAATTTATTATTATAAACAAAAATGACCCCACTTTAAACAAAATAAAATAACATCAATTTAATTTCAAAATATTCAATAGTGAATTTATTGATATACAAATCCTTAAAATGCAAAAAATCCGCTTTTAAATTATAATCGTTTACCTTAAAACGGTCTGAGCCCACTTGTTCAAACGAAAACCATTCATTTTTTGCTATAATCAAGAAAAGGGCCGGTTCAGTAAATTCCAAAATATGTCGGGGAGCCATCAAAAATCAACAATTGTAACTATTCCGCCAGTGTGATTGACGAAATTGTGGCTTTATTTGTCTAATACTAATCAAGACCATCCAGACATTAAACATGCAATATTGTTGTTGTAATTTGTTGTTAGTATTGTTGTTTTCTCTTATAATTGTACAGTCAGTTCTAAACAATTTCCTGATTGTTTATGACTTCTGTGGGTCTATGAATTTAACTGTCTTCAATACGTAATGTTATCAATATTATGTGACAATAATTTCAGTCAATATTATGGTTTGTGTAGGAGTGAGTATGTGTTCAAGTATATGCTATGGTCATATTATTATTATTATTTGACTTGGTGCAGACTCATTAGCGTAAAGTGTAATTTCCGTAAGCCAGACACGGCCACACACACACACACACGCACACACCCACACATTCGCACATACACGGTTTCATATACGGAAACACAAAATTACTAATATCAACGTCACTGTGCTTTAACCAACACATACACATTTTCGTATTTGATTTTCGCATTGTTTTCATGTCATAATCACTACGTATTGATGCCGAGTATTGGTGGCGTTATTTAAACTTTGACCTGATTGGATTTCAGTCTTTACGTAGAATTAGGGTGTTGGTGGTGATGCTGAAAGTATTCATATTTGAAATAATGTTCATAACTGCCTTACAGCGGAATTTCCAAGATAAAATTTTAATGAGATTGTGTTCGGTAACTTTCATGAGCGTGTGCTGCTTTTAAACCTTGATTAAGACAATCCGAGCTGAAATAGCTTAATATACATAATTGTTAACATCGTTTTCGTAGACTTGTCTTAAGACCTGAATATAATTTTAATACTTTTTTAATTACTAAAGTCTCTTACGGACAAAATTTGTTTGAAGAATGTTTGAAATGCTAAAATCAAAATGTAAGGAAAATCATAAATTAACCCTAATTACTAGTTTAGAGTTTAATTAATTGCTGCAACAAAGGCGAAGCTTTTGAAATTGATTTACTAGATTCCTACGAGTTGTTCTAATCTTATATTTCTTTGTCATATCAATCAGTTTATAACTTAATATTATATAATCATTTAACTATTTCATTACCGGTCTAAAGTTTTACATTTATTTTTGAAGTATTCTACCAATATTTGTAACTTTTTGTGGTTTACTTACTACTAAGCTCTTTACATTTTCTCCTCGATACATTTTCTCTTACTCATACTTTCTCTTTATTTTTGCAATTTCAAATTATTCCTTTGAAATTTCGAAGTAAAAGTCACGTTTTATGTACTCTTCTTCCGTTTCGATTTCTTTTCCCATCTCTTTCTCTCCCTCTTAGTGTTCTCACATATAAAAATCGTACGTGTATTCGTTCCGAGAGTCGAAAAATTCTGCTACTTCATTCTTGTTTACTCTTGGAAAACGATAAAGGAAAAACTGATAAATGATTTTTAAACACAAAAAAATTATATCAAGTAAATATTGTGAAATCATTAAAAAGCCAAACTAAAATATTGTCTAAACAATCTTTGACAAATTTCTTTATAGAACCAAATTTAATATTTTTTTAAGTTTTGTAATTATTTGCTAGTAGTTTATTCATCAAAGTAAATCTTTTATGAGTTTCTTTTTAGTTTAAATAATCTTTTTTTAGTTTAGTCTAAATCCTTCAAAGTGAGCTTTTCTTACACTAATTGGTCCTTACTATCACAAATTCCAAACTGTAAAATCAGTGAGTATAAAAAATATTATACAATTCAATCGAAATATTTTGTTAAGATTTAAAATATTTATTGCGTTAATTTTATTGCATTCGGGAATTAATGAAGCCATTTGTTATTGCATTTATTCGTATGTGTATGTGTGCGTGTGTACGTGTGTGTAACGGGTGGCCGGGAGTTTGTGTCTGCGTCTATCTCTGTTCAAATTAAGAAGGAAATAGACTGTATGCTTGCATAGTTAACCCCTATTTCCGCTTATTTCCGCGAGTATTATAAAATCGGTCTGTATGTTTTTGTGCTTTTAAGAAAGAGTAAAAGCAACATCATGCGTGATAAATCATTCTGATTCGTGCACGTACCGGTCTTTCTGATTTCTAAAATAACTTGGTCTTAGCGCCTCAGAAGCGCTTGAGAAAGACTAGAGACCACGCTTTTGACAGACAATTGAAGAATGTAAAGATAATAAGTCATTCCAGCTAGGTTTCATCATCTAATATAACAAAATAATCTTGTGTAGACTTGCTTAAATCGTCAGAAAGATTTCGTCACACATTCGTTAACGATTTTTCATGTGTGATTTTTCGTGGAAATTTTCTCAACAATTGCATAAAATTAATATTCCGTGGATGCACACATAAGCGGAAATGGTAACATTGGCTTCAGCTTGTGTGTATGCGGTATACGCGCATTAAACGGAAGAATCAGCTGCGCATTGAATTCACTTCCCCATGTGGTTATGGTTGTCAGTGGTGAAGATTTGTTATTGCATTAGTGTGTAGTCCTTTTCTCGGTTTTCGTAAATCGAAATTATATTATATTTTAATAAAACAAAAAAGGAACAAAGAAATATAAAAGTATAAAATATTAAAGTGAGAAGTCATGGAAATAAAAATTGTGAACAATAAATATTAAAGCAATAATAATATTTAATAATAATGAATAAATATTAGAATTTAAAATAAACCAAAACTAAATAAATATTTAAATGCTTAAAAAATAATAAAGTGTGTAAATAACATTAGATAACAATAATTTCATAAATTTTTGACTAGAATTTTTAAATATATAATTTTGATTTAAACGCAACAAAATATTAATATTAATATATTTTCCCTCCTTCTCCTTCTCTCTCAGTGGTTTATGACTTTTGTAATTGTTTACCCCTTTCTAATACCGTTATGGTTTTTTTTTTGAACTAAGGCATTACTAAAGTAGCAAGCCGTTGCTAGTGCGTCCTCCTTCCCTTTAATTAATCCCCTTATCTATCTTATTCTTCCACTTTCTATATTAGTCATTTTCTTTGTTAAGCATTTCTTCTTCCTACTTGCATCCGTTTTACTTCAATTAATGTACTCCCAAACGCCTTCTTTGGGGGAAAGTGACCCTCCGACGATCTGTTTCAATGTCGTTGTATTGAAACGAAAGTCCGACAAAGGCAAAGAGAGCGAAAGAGACACTGAAAGAGTGATAGAGGGAAGGAGTGAGAGGGGAGAGGATGCAGAGCAGAGAGTGTTAATTTTCTAAAGTCTGAGAAAAATGGATTCCTTTGATATGAAAATGAAGTCCCGTCGGGCTGATTAAACAATCTGCTGAAGTTGAAAAGAAAACTGCTTGTTATCTGGCTGGCTTTTCAACGATTGCAACAAAAACAAACACACCTATACTAACATACATAATCACACACACATACACGCACCTTAAACCTACTTAGAACTTTCGTATATTGAAAACTGTAACAAGTCGAAAGCTTTTTTCTAATTAATGCAAGCCTCAACGCGCTTTGATTAAAAGGATGCACCGGATGATTCTTCTTCCCGGTTGATGCTGTTGGCATTTTGTCAAGTAGATTCAAGTGATGCTGATGGAAGATGAGGCTGGTGTGGGAAGCGGGTAATGTAGGTTGCAACATGCAACATCTAGGTATTTGGGGCAGTGGCGGGTCAAATGAACGATTGCAAAAGATTGCTTCAGGGCAAACCATTCGACATCATTCTTAACACATCATCATCGCCATCACCATCTTCACAGTCACCATCATTATGGTCATCATCATCATCATAATCAGACGGTAATGAGGAAGAAAAAAAAATCATCTGTATTATTTTGTTTTAGTTTTAGTCGAAAGCAAGTGAAAACGAAGAAAAAATGAAATGAAATGGTTGACGATTGCTAAAAGAACGGAATAACGAAAGAGGATTGAGTAGAAGAAAATGTATGGCATTACCAATAGTTTTTCTAATTATATGGCAATGATAATGAGAGTTGATACATTTTAGGGTTCGCTGCTTTATAAGAAATCGTTTCTAAGCTTATATCCTTTTATTTTCCTTCTAGACTAAAATATTATTTTCATTTGTAAAACATTGTTTTTTTTTTTTGTAGAAATAACAAATAGGTTTTATTTCATGAATTTGGAATCATCAACGACTTGAATTAATGGTCCTCCTAAAAGAAATGACAAAATTATTTCTAGGTTTTTATTTTATAAATTACAGATTATCAATTTAATTGACCGAACCAGAATTATTTATATTTTGATAAATTTCTTTTACGTCTAAAATTGTATACGATTATTTTTGCCGCAAGGCGTCTACGCAAAGAAACTTTAATTTAATCTTCAAGGGAATGATTATTAAAGGACGTTATTATTGAGAATAACTGCTACCGACTGCTATCTCCTTCGGATCCCAAGTGCTGGCGAATTTGCAAAGATTTGTTATGCAAAAATATTTGCTTTGAGCGGTAGGAGCGGTCTCTACCTTTTCTAGAACGTAGTACAAGGTTTTGTAACGGTGAATATCATTAGCGACCAGTTTCTTTTTTTCTACTTCAGGATGTATAGATAGACGTTACAACAAGGATGTGCTCGTTTGTATAAGAATTTTTTATGAAATTATAAATCATAATGAGAAAGGCAGGCTAGAGTGATGAGAAATGAGCCATGAAGAAGGAGAGACGGAGAAAACCAGAAAAACAAGAGGACGAGAAATAAAAGATGAAGGATTTTGATGAAGGTTGGATGGAGGAATATATAGTCGACACAAAATGCAAATTGCCATCTCACAAATTCTCCGTTCTCTTCTTTCATTCCGCGTAAACAATTGACGATGTGGTGCAGCTTTTGCTTTATAATAAAGCTCTCTTACCACTCACCCCTCCCCCTTCTGCTTCTGCACCCACAATCTTGGTTTATACATTTTGAAGCGTTCTTTGAAACTCGTCCTTCGAAATAATGTTTTTCTTCAATTTTTTTTACCTTTTCTCGAAACACAAATTTCAAGCTTAAACGGAAACGGAAGCTATGCAGAAGGAAATTGCAAAAGCAGCATAAGAAAAATTCTACATACTTAATGCAAATTTTGAGAAAAGTCGTTTTGATAAAAAAGAATAAACATTTAACTCTCATTAAAATTCAATATTTTGAAAAGCAAACATAAGTGAACAAACAAACGAACAAACAAGAAACCCAAACACAGACAAACGAATGGAGGTTCTGAAATGAAAAACCTGAAACCGATGCATACATAAAAGTGGGGAAAATATTATTTAATCTATTCATTTATTTAGAATGCATTTTTATTTTATTTCTTTGTTGAAATTGCTTCGAAAACTTAAATGCTGAGGTTACGAGGTCACGAGGTGTACCTTCGAGCCAGCAAGGGGAAAGTGTTCAATATATAAATGAATAGAATATGATCAAGAGAATATATAATTTTCTCAAAATTATTATAAACGAGTAGCATCGTTTGTTGTCTTTCATTATCTTTTTATTTTGAATAAAGATCGAAAGAAAGTTATCGTCAATACCCAAACAAGAAAAAACACTAAGTCTTCATCAATGAATATCCTTAGTTTGATAGATTTTGAAATTATATATATATATATATATATATATATATATATATATATATATATATATATATATATATATATATATATATATATATATATATATATATATATATATATATATATATATATATATATATATATATATATATATATATATATATATATATATATATATATATATATATATATATATATATATATATATATATATATATATATATATATATATATATATATATATATATATATATATATATATATATATATATATATATATATATATATATATATATATATATATATATATATATATATATATATATATATATATATATATATATATATATATATATATATATATATATATATATATATATATATATATATATATATATATATATATATATATATATATATATATATATATATATATATATATATATATATATATATATATATATATATATATATATATATATATATATATATATATATATATATATATATATATATATATATATATATATATATATATATATATATATATATATATATATATATATATATATATATATATATATATATATATATATATATATATATATATATATATATATATATATATATATATATATATATATATATATATATATATATATATATATATATATATATATATATATATATATATATATATATATATATATATATATATATATATATATATATATATATATATATATATATATATATATATATATATATATATATATATATATATATATATATATATATATATATATATATATATATATATATATATATATATATATATATATATATATATATATATATATATATATATATATATATATATATATATATATATATATATATATATATATATATATATATATATATATATATATATATATATATATATATATATATATATATATATATATATATATATATATATATATATATATATATATATATATATATATATATATATATATATATATATATATATATATATATATATATATATATATATATATATATATATATATATATATATATATATATATATATATATATATATATATATATATATATATATATATATATATATATATATATATATATATATATATATATATATATATATATATATATATATATATATATATATATATATATATATATATATATATATATATATATATATATATATATATATATATATATATATATATATATATATATATATATATATATATATATATATATATATATATATATATATATATATATATATATATATATATATATATATATATATATATATATATATATATATATATATATATATATATATATATATATATATATATATATATATATATATATATATATATATATATATATATATATATATATAAGACTTTAAACTAAAAAACTTTAATTTGTAAACTTTAATTTGTAAAAATCATAACCAAAAATCCGATAAATAAAAAAATACTGGTATCGGCATTTAAAAAACTAAACCAATAAATCTTTCCTGGTTTCTTGTTTCTGGGCTTCCAGCAAAAACCGGCAAATTTGTAAGCGTTTTTTTATTTGTATTTTCTAGCAATTATAAAATTATTAATTGATGTTTCTGTTATTATTGTTGATATTGTAGAAATTGTTGTTCTTTTTTTGCTTTCGATTTAAATTTTTAATTAAAGTTTGGTTTAATATTTGCTTTAGCCAACTTTTTCCGTAGAATAGTTTTTTTGGGTTTAGTTGAATTTTTGGCAATGATTTCACTTTTTCGGTATTCGTTCAATAAATAATTGTAAAATACTAATTGTTTTTGTTGTTGCTTTTACAGTTGTTTTGTTGACATGAATAGTATTCGTTATTTTTTTATTTTCTGCTGTTTCTGTTTTGCGTTAAACATTGTTTTGCTTGTTGTTTGCCTTTTCATTGTTTTTGTTGTTTTCATGTTGTTCTTGTGTTTGTCATCATCTATTGCGCAATCTCATTTTTCCTTGGTCAGACAATGAAGTAATAAAATTCTTTTTTGTATGCTGTTGCCATTTCCCCCTCCCCTTGTTGTTGTTGTTGTTGTTGTAGCAATAACCGTTGTTTATTACGATAACAAGGACATCCATCCCAAGCACCAAGACAAAACAACACCGACTACAGTTACATACACAATCTTTGCAGCATCAGCAAATTTGTTGTTGTTGGGTGGTGGGTGTAGCTGTTTTCGTTATCGTCGTCAGCCTTTTTAATTTATTGCATATTTATTTTTGTTTAACAACAAACAAGAATGACAATATATGGCGCAGAATATAGTACATGCCATTAAAGCAGAAATGACGCTAGCAGCAACAACGGCAACAACAACAAATTTTGCTGTTTTATCTTCTGTGAATATTGATCAATTTACGAAATAGAGAGGGAGATATGCAACACATCGTTGATGGTGGCAACAACAGGAAATAATAACGAAAACAACAACAACTACAAAAATAAAACCTTTAGTAATGGCTAGACAAATTTCGAAAAGAATCATTCTTATTTTTATGCTTGCTTTTAGTTTTCTCATTACCGTTAAAAAAATTAACCGTACAATTAAAAAAATTAACGGATTGTATGCAGTAAAAATTTATCTAAAGTAAAAATATTTCTTAATTAAAAATCCAGTTTTAGTTAAAAATTCCATAAAACTTTTTCCGTAATTGTCATTAAGCGCATTCCACCAATATTTATAATATCGTTCTCACACTATCGAAATTAACTTCATCATCAAATAAACTTCAATATATATTCATCGCAATTATGGTCTAGAAATTATAACATCGATAAACAAAACATCGAGGATTATGTCGTCGAGGTCAAAGCATCGAATTAACATTCTCTCAAATTTATGATCCAAATCGTTCCTTCGAAATTGTAGCTTGGGAACTGGATCCTTCGGATCCATGGAAAATCATAGGATACTTCGGGGGTTGAAGTCTTGTCCTTGAAATTGTGACATCATTCCTGAAAATATAGCTGCAATTTATGCCTTGTCACAGCCAAGTCGTAGCATTGAAATTCCGTTGTCGAAATTGAATCATCGAAATTGTAATACAGCATTAGTATTCTGTATAATTTTGTGATTGGGAAAATAGTAATAAATAATAGCACCGAAATAATGTTCTCAAGAAAAGTGCAGTTAAATTATTTCGCCACATTTCGTATTTTTGGTGTCGTACTGACTTCTTCATGAATCAATATCTTTGTATCAGAATTCATAGCATCGGAATTTTACTGTCTTCGCAAATGAAATTATGATCTTACCGTACCAATCGTCACATTCCCATTCGTCTTCGGAGTTACACAATTGAAATAATTTTTTTTTTCAGTCGTCTCATCGATACTATTTTGAATATGATCGAAATTATGTCTTTGCAATGATCGTACCGAAGTAAACTTTTCAAAATCATGCCGTCAAATTAATATTCTCAATTTCTTATTGTCGAAAATATATCTCCAGCGTGCATCATACCCAAATCGTCGATCTTAATCATAATTTCGAAATAAAATCGATTTGATTTTGTCATTATAATTCTACTAAAGCGATAACGTGTGCTCATCCTAATATCGCAATTATGATTATCGCTTCATTATCTCTGTCGGCGGAATTGTAGAAAAATAATCTAGAACTTATAGTGGGAATAACTTTATTTATATTCTCAATTTTATTTATTTCTCAAAAAAACACTTGATGATTTTTTGAATGATTATGATGAAGCTAACCCTCCAAAAAATGGGCTTAAGTGGGGCTACTACCTTTTTAGTTTCCCAACTAATGTATTTTTTCCTTTACTATTTACGATTACGATTCCTTTGCTTATTTCGGATTTCTCTTTTTGGTTTTGTCTTTGTTTTGTTTCTTTTGTGCAATCAATTAAAACAGAGAAAACCACTCAAAGTATATTCGTCCCACTCGATGAATGTATTCGTGAACTTTCAATAGCTGGCGAAACCACCGGCTCATCTCTCTCTATTCCTGCTTGTTCCTCTAACGAGAATCGTGCCGTTGAATTTTTGTTTTGAATTTTATTTTCTTCTATTTTATTCTACTTTTTTATTTGTTTTCGCCAATTATTTCTTGGCTCATTAAAACCGTCTTAGAAACTGAGTGAGCGAATAGTTTTATTTGTTGGTTTTAAGTACGTCGCGATATTTATTTGCACTTCACTTCAAATACGGTCGCACCAAACCGCCGAGTGAAGAATCGAACGAAGGATAGGATAGAAAGGCTTGATTGTGGGTGGAATAAACTTCAGACTGCGGTAGACCAAAATAAACTTGAGACTGGAGTCAACGTACTTCTTCTCTCAACTTAAATCCCTCTCTCGTTTCTCTTTCGGTTTTTGTCTGTATAGTTTCTGTCCAGCTCCTCGCCTGGTCGTAAATCCTAACCCTCAATAAACCGAAATTGGCATTAATTTTGCTTTAGGTTTCAGTGTTTTCTTTGTCTTTACTTGTCTTAGACGTCGTCATCGGTCTTAAGACCTTGCCGCAAATGATTTCAGTTCAATAAAGTATGATAAAAAGTAAAACAAGTGGGACGAAGAAATAAAGGCGAAGAATCAAAATGACGAAGCAGACAGCTCGACACAGAAAGGAAAAATGTTTTTTGTTGCTCAGAGAATTCTATTTTACTTTTATTATGATTGTAAAAAACTATACTCGTAAAGTCATAATTGTATGCCATTGTTTTTATCGTTATTACCATTCCAGTTGCTGTTGTTGTTTCTGCCTTTATTGTTGTTGCTATCCTAGGCGTTTAAATCCTTCAAAACTTCCATGAACTTGAATAAAACATTAACGGCCAAGGCAGAAGCAAACGGGAGCGCAGCCACATCGTGGGCAAAAGAGGCAACACGGAAAGGAGCAAGCGTAAAAGCAACAATAACGCTAACAACGACAACAACAACAACAACAGCAGAAACAAAGCAAATCACAAATTAAAAGGATTTCCGCTGACAATCATCGTATTTTTCATCTTCTTAGTGGAAATTGCTTTCTTCCCTTCGTCCCTTTCTCTTTTGCCACAAACACTTTGCTATTGCATCGTCAGCTATTTTATGTATTTCCTTTATTTCTTTCGCCTTTTCCTTTTCTTATTTTCTTATTTTAATAATATCTACTTATTCTCAAATTCTGTTTGAAATGTCGTTGCTGCTTTGCCGAATTCGCTAGAAGCTGTCTGTCTGTCTGACAGTCTGGTTATCTATCTGTCTGCCTTCTTCCTGTTATTCCTGCCCCGTGGCAATGGTTAGTGACAGCCTTGAATTTAATCGTTATATGTTTTCATTTTTTCTTTCGATCGTTTCTTTTTAGTATTTATTTATTGTAAGCAGCTCATTCAATTGCCTTCATTCAGAATTCGTTAGTACTGAAACAAATTGAATTTATTTGATTGTGTTGAATGATTTTAGTTCAGAAGAGTCGGGTCGGAAGAGAATGAATGACAACAGAAAAACGTAGCCAAATACTCGCAATGAAATTTCGAGGAATTAATTTGAGGATTATATAATTCCTCGCAATACATTCTCAAAGAAAAAAATCTTGTTTGTGCTCGAGAATTTACTTGAGCGCGTTTATTCGAGAATCGGAACTCGCTGATAATTGGAAATCGCTTATGAGCTCGAGGATTTAAAACAAAGCATTCAAGAGAGCGAAATGAATCTAATGAGAAAGAAGAATCACTTAAGAGATGATTATAAGAGGTCTCAATTTAATTGGTATGAGAATAATTTTTAAAATAATTTCTTGCAAATTGTCCGTTATGACCTTGAGAACTACATTCTCGTTTTCCTTGATTGACTGCTTGATCGAATTGATTGCTTCTCCAGCTTTCCTGCGTGTAATCAAAAGGATAAAAGAATGTTGAAATTCTGACGTTTGTATCTGACGATAAATTATTATCAATCCTTTTTAAAGTCCTCTTCTTACATCCTTTCCCAATTTCGCCATACTTAATTACATTCGTGTTTTATATTCAAATTTAAATAATCCTGAGTGTGAAATTAATTAAAATAGAAATTTCACGAAATAACACGGAATTCTAAATAAGGGTAAGAACAAGAAGAAGCAGAAGTGATTATTCTTTGCATTAGTTGCTTCAAAAGCACGTTCGAGTGGGTCATCTCTACGGCAGTGGGCATGACGTCGGGTGCGGGCGATGGTGGCTTAACAAGTGATTTCCCTTAATTTGATTTATTTGTTGTCAAACATGAAAAATAAATAAGAAAAAAAACATAATCGGCACGTGACTAAACCGCGTGTGTTTCCAACGCCAAGCTATCTCGCAACTAATAAATCTTTGCGGATAAAACAGTAGGGTGTGAGTTGAAGAGTGCAGGGTGTTAAAGAAGCAAAGAATTTGACAATTGGCAGCTCACACTCTGTAGTTGTGCCTACATGAAAGACACGTGACTCACTTCAACCGAACTCACTTAGGGAAGAAACAAGAGTCTAACCCTCGCCTCGTCCACCAATCGAGACACAAACAGACAAACAAACAAAGAGATGAGCAAAGGAGGGGGCAAAGGAGCCACATTTCAATGACAAGATATAGTCTTGCCTTGGAACTAGAATCCCCTGAAATAACTCGAAATTTAAACTTTTGTGAGAAAAATCGGAAAACCTATTTTGGAATTTGCGTAGAACCTATTCAACCTTTTTTTGTCTAATACAAAGCAAATTATTTCTCCTGTTGTTGTTGTTCATACCATATTTTCGGAACTGCGCAAATCGTTATGGCCACACAATTAGATTATTCGAGTATGAAATTCGCTTAATTTAAGGCGTTGCCAGGATTCGATAAAATATAAAGCAACAATGTTACAGAACAATTAAAGCAACTACAACAAAAACAATCATAATTACAAAAAGTAGCAACGAAATTATTGTAGTAAAAGTAATTGTGCGCCGAAGTATTTAATCATTTTTTTATGAAAAGAAGAATAAATAAAAAACAGTAATGACAAAAATAAAACGGCAGAAATTAGCAAATAGGGAAGAGGAAGAACAACTAAATTCCATTCTTCTTCTTCGCTTCGTATGCTAATTCTTTAATTTAACGGACTAAAGCGAACAAAACGAATTCAATTTTAACAGAAGCACTTTATTTTTGAGCGTATGTTCACCGCATGTTTGTTAATTCGACCAAAAAAGGATTATCAAATTAATTTTAGTAAGGCGTGATTGTCACACAATTGGAAATGAAATCGTCGCAATAGACTTCGCAAGTATTTTGAACGCAAGACTCTGCAATTATTTTGAACGGCTTCAATTGCGAGAATTTCTTTTTTTTTTTTTGATAAATTTAATTATTTTTGGAAATAAATAAAATAGAAAACTTTCTAATGGCCGGAATTCGGAGGTCTAGAATAGATCATAATGCCAACTACATGTGGTTAAGAACTTTAAAGAATTTCCTTTGAAATTTTATTTCCAAAACAATTTTTAAATACTTCCTCTTAAAATGGAAAGGAAGTAAATACATGAGAAAGTTATTGTAAAAGTAGAAAACTTTTAAAATTATTAACAAATACAAAAAAAAAAAAACGTATTGAATAACTAAAATAATAATAATCATCCTCGTGATTATAATAATTTGTCTTGTAGAAAATTTTTCTAAAGCAATTTATAATTTACGAATGAAAGCAAAGTTCAACAATAAATGAAAGTTCAACAATAATTAGCAAAAGTTAAACGATGTAGAGGAAATAGAACGCGGTAAGAAAGAACAAGAGTGTGGAAGGGATGAAGCATAGGTAGGCAAATATTGTAATACATTCTTAGACGATATTGGATACTAATGATATTTGCATGGTGACATAACAATTGCTTCAACTTGCTCAATTACGTTGGAATAATTGTAAAGAGGGAAACAGAGAGAAAGAGTTAAAGGCAGGCGACAGACAGACTAACAGACTCCATTTCTGTCCATTTCCATACAACGCTTAGGCATGTTAGGAAAGCAGTGAAATAGTGACGTTAAATTGTAGAGAATAGTGGAAAACAATGTGGAAAATTCCCGCAGGGAAAAGGCGTCAACAAAAGAGGAAAGTTGTAGCTGAAAACTTTGCATTTATACTGTTGGAAATTTTGTCGATTATACGTAATTGCGATTATTTTTGTCTCATGATTTGACCCAAACGTCAAAAAAGGGTCTTCAGAAAAAGCATATAAAATCCTTGTTGTTTTGTTGTGGATGCGAAGGACACGTCTTTGAAGATCTCGTATTTATATTTTTCACTACCCTTCCCTTTCCCAACCGTTTGATCGTTCAATTTGCCCCAAATTATTTACAATTTTCTTACTCTCTCTCTCTCCTTTACTTCTCCTCTGCAATTCATTGTAACTTTGGTCCTTTTTTTACTTTTAGAATTTCTTCCTTCTCTCTGACATTTAACTTTTCAACTCTTTTATTTTTTGACTTTTACAACACGTATCTCTTTTGCCATTTTCTTTCCCTATTCATTTCCTCCCCCCTCCCTTTCCATTTCCTTTTCCTTCTCTATTCATTAGTATTCAGCTCTTTGTTCCATTTTCAGACAATTTTTTCTTATTCTCCTTTCTCCTTACCAACCTTCTTTCACTACTTTTTTCTACGATCGTAACATTCGCTTTTGTATATAAAAATTATTCTCATTCTCCAAGGAGAAACTAATCTCCTTACATACAGGGATACGGATGGCTATACAGATACAGATTCGAATCAGACAGACGGACTCATACCGACTGACTGGCTGACTAACTTGACTAACGTTGCTCGTTTGAAGTTCAAGTCCATGCAAATCTTGGGAACAGATGAAAGCACAGAAGACGAGAAAATAAAGCGGAGGAGTAGTGAAAGGGCAGTGTCGGGAAGTAGCGAAAATGAAATGTGCATCAAAGCATAACGCGGCTAACCGCCGGCACATACCGACAGCTGGCGCTGCCGGAAATCAGCCATCGAAGAAGAAGAAGAAGATAGATATATGTGTTTATAGAGGAAGGAATTTTACACACACACAAACAAACACACACAAACGCGCGCGCAGCAAGGCATGTACTGGCAACAGCTGTCATGCAGCTGTTCGATTTCCAAATCATTCTACGAGTATATCTTCATTACTAACGATTTATCAACTTCGTCTGCTCTTCTCTATGAGTTTTTCCATTCTTTCCATTACTCCCTCCTTTAAACATTTCAATCTTCCTTCGAGCATTCAGAGTTAGCCAGCGTAGTCAAACTAAAAGCATCATTAAACTTACTTACACGTACACGTTCCTCAAAAAGTATGCAAGCAATTTGATGCTCGAAACTTTTGTCAAATTATTTTGTGCGACAGCTTATGACGTCAGTCGGTGCGTTTTTAGGCGAATATGAAAAAAGGAATAATAACAAAAATGGAAGCAAAGTAGGGGAACGAAATTACTTCTAAAAACATCTACCGAAGAATATTGTATGAATTTCAAGAGTACTATAGTTGAAAATATTTTCACTCGCTTCATAAATTTCGATGTTTAAAACATCGAAAGCGTGTATCGCATTGGGCCTTTTAATTTGCTCAATAAATCTTGCACCACTTCATTGACGTCATCTCAGGATGTAACATAAAGTGATGTTATCATCAATGTTGTCACCAACACCATTGCTAACATCATCATTGCTCTACATTTATGAAGTACCAATGAGAAACAAAAGAGTGAGGGAGGCAGTCAGGACAACATCTCGTTTTAATGATTTTACAATGGTGTACGCATTGACAGTGCCTGTCATTATTTGTCATGCAACTAATTAAATAGCAACACTTGCTCATAACCTTAATCACTATCATTATCATCATTTTATATGAAAATATTAAAGGAGATAAACGATGAGGATAAGCCTTCGAGTATAAATCAAAGATAAAAGCTAAGTTGCATGCATGCATGGTAAGCATGTATAATAAGTATGTACGTATGCATGGGGAATGTTGGTAATGATGAGGATGATTATGATGGCGATGATTGTAAATATGTGGAAAAATGTGGACGATTAAATACAAATATATGAAGATAAATGGCAATTTCATAAGAAAAACATCAATTTTATTAAAAAATGCTTTAGAGATAAAGCAAAACAATTTGCTGTAAACAAACTTCTTGTGAATCGTCCTTTAATAAATTGAAATTAAAATCGATCGATATTCTCCATGTCATCCCATTAGTGTAAACACTACAGAGCTGCACAAGACATCTTAAGACTTAAGTTCAAATCGTAACTGCTGAAATTTATGCTTTAGGACAGCATATCAAGAAAGAAACAACACTCCAATTATTCGTTGCTGCTTCGATTTGAAAGACCAAAATTGATGAATGTCACAAATATTAGTGGTGATAAAAACTATGCATGAGTCTTGTTGCAAAAATTGAGTTAGAATGATTCCCAACATTTCACTGGAAAAAGAGGAAAGCGGAAAGGGAAAATAGGTAGAGGAAAAAGAGTTTTCAATGGAAGCCATAGCCGTGTATTTTCGTATTTCCATCTCATTCGAGAGAGCAGATTGCACGACAATACCTTGTGTTTATGTCTGTGATAATTCAAGACGTCTGGTGTGGCTTCAAGTAAACATTAATACACTCCCTTTCGCCTTTCTTCTCCTTTTATATTCAGTTACTTATTGGCAGTTTATAAATTTTGTAATGCGCATTGTGAGTGTGTTTTTCTTTGCCTGCCTTTCTATAGCATTTCCTTGATATCCATTCATAACCTCTATCTCTCTACCTCACTCTCTCTCATGCTCCTTATCATTTTGGTGGTGACCACCTTGACTGTCAACAACTTGGCAGGTCATCAACACAGTTCATTACTTACTTGAATTAGTTATTAATTACATTGCTCTTGGTTGTAATTTAAACTTGCTTTAATATGCACAAGGTAAACACCTATGCATCCAAACTCGAACACACACATACACATACACATAATTTAAACGTATTCTTATATATATTATACACAACCTCTACTGCAACTACTATCACAATTACCCACGACACGCTTAACCCTGTGCATTTCGAAACAAATGAACGCTGTATAAATGGTCTAATTGCCTTAATTAAGGACTATTATGTATTGGTACAACCAAACGCAAGAAATTCCTTCGTAGAAACATATTAGATTGTTTAATTGAGTACGTCTGTGTGTGTGATGTCCTTGCTTGTACTTGTTTGTATGCGAGCATAATTGATTTCAATTTAGGATAATCCAATCGAGTAACATACTCTAGTAATGAAAGCTACGGGCTTCCTTTGACCAACGCTTAATTTCATTCTTTAAGAAAAAGTGGTTCTGAATAATTTTATAATTTTCTTTAAAATCTTATAACAATTTTTAAAATTTTTAATGCAATTTTCATATTTTGTATAATAAAAAGAAAGGAAATAATAAAGCAATGATTTAGTAAATTTTATGATGATTATATAAATTTCTTTCTCGTATCTTAACAATTTCATTACAGTTTTCCTTTCCTTTAAACACGTTCTCTATATTTTTTACTGCCAATAAAATTTACGTTAAAAAACAGGATTATTCTTTGCCAGCAAACCATTTGGTGAACGTTGGCAATTTATTTTATTTGCCAACTGCCGTTTTATCAATTGAATGAACTGTTTTCGAACGAATAATTCGTTTTTCGGTTCTCCTTTGGGTTGTCGCTCCGTGTACAATTTGTGATGAAGTTATATCAGCGGCAGCAACAACAATAACAACAACAATTATCAACAACTATTATTCGTTGCTATTCGTTTGTAATCAACGAAATTAAGAAATAAAAACAAAAAGGACGAAAGCAAAATAACTATAAAAAACCTTCAAACATTTCTGATCAAACAACGAAACTTCTCCTCCTCTCTCCGACTTGATCTCCTGTGTCCGGTCTCCTCGACTCATCGATATCCCTTCCCTTCTTCACATACCCTATTCCTCCTCACTCCCTTCCTTTCCTACCCCCGTTCGTTAAAAAAACCGCTTCTCATGAATTGTAACATCAATCGACTCATCGTCACATTAGCGCCATTTTATTGACGTTGAAGAAATAATACCAATGATGAAGAAGGGTGTGGGGAGTTTGAAAAAGTAGAGAAATAAATAGTGCTGATAAAAAATGGGCGGTATTAAATTTTGTTAAACAACAAAACGAGAAAAGGAAAATTTGCATTTCGTTGGAGCTTTTGAAATTCCGTGAAGTTTGTTTTCCCCTTATGGTTGAAGATTTTTCTCGTCCTTTCCTCCTTCTTCGCGTTTCCACAATATTGTCATCCTTTTCGAATAACAACACCCCATCGACAACAACAACAATCCTAAATTCAATTGAATTCTCTAGGGGTAACAAGTTGTAAATGAATTTACTAATAGATGTCGTCGATTGTTCTGTTTTTCCCGAATGCTCTTTCTTTCAGTGAAATATTTCATGAGATATTTGTAGGCAAACCGGTTTCGGCAATGCGCCATCTTCAATCCCTTTCTCATTCTCGTTTTCTAAGTTTTTGACACTTTTACTCTACTATCTCGCTGGCAGTTTCATCCTCATTTTTTATTGTTGACAGCTTTGTCAGTCAAATAGTTTGAAATTGAATTTAATTAGAATTTCATCCATTGCTGTTAGAATTAAATGAATTGAAAGGACAAGACTTTTCTTTTTTTTATTTCCCGTCATAAAATGCAAAAAGTGCGACTGAGACTTTGTAGAAAGCAATAAAAATATAAATAAAAAATTGAAAATACAAGACACGTTATTTTTTAATATAAATGGTGGTTTCTATAACACAATTTTGTCACAATTCTTTATTTATCTTGTCAACCCATTATTGTTTTTTGGGCTCCTTTTGTTAAGAAGAACAGAATACAATCAAGAAAATAAAGAAAGAGAAGGAAAGTCAAAATTATTTTTTCTTCGTTGTCTCAATTCAATTAAAAGCAAACTTTTTTAACAGTCAAAATATTTGTCAACATTTGTGAAAATTCTAAAGAGCAGTTGCTAAATAAATATCAAATATAAAAGGGATCAATTAATTTTTTTTAAACCACCGCCGTTCAATGTATTCTCGGTGTCGACATGGAAATACATTCACATAATTGGTATTGCCTTTATTATTTTTAATATATTATTTTAGACATATTATTTTCTTTTATTGATTTTTACAGTTTTTCAGATTCTAGTATACGCATCCAACTCTGGTTTTACGTTGTGGATACATCTCTAGGAAATAAGTGAGATGAAATGGGGTAGTATACGTAGTACGAAAAACCGTGCAAAAAATAATTGAAAACTGTAGTGTTTCTTATATAAATGCGAATGCTAAAATTATACATATACAATTTCATTAAGCGGTTTTTTCATTCGGGTAAAAATTAGTAGTGAAAAAAAATAAGAAAGAAGAAAATGCAATCCGTTTATTCAAAATTTAGAATGGAAGCACGAAAATTAAAGCTGATAACCTCATAACCCGAACAATTATTTAAGCATTGTGAGCTAAAAAATCTAAACGATTTATCTTAAGAATTTATTTAAGGAATTAGTACAAATACTAGCATATAACTATCATACTAGAAAATCACAGCGTTTAGTGTACTTCCGGCTAGTTATTTAAATGTGATAAAACGTGATTTCATTTTTGTAAGTTGGTTCTAAACACTTCTATTTCTACTAGACCGCCTATGATACAAATGCGTTTTGGACGATCACCAACATAATTACAATGATTTTGAAACCGTATTGGGTTAACTTTTTTTAGAAAACACACATTTTTTAGAACAAAATTTTTAATTCATGCAAAAAAAAATTCGTTTAAATTCGATGTATTATAAAATCTGATAAATTATAAAATTAACATTTATTTTGTTCAAATGCGACACAGATACGATTTTCAATTTGATTTTTGAAGACAGGTGGTCCCTCACCACCCACACATAGAACTTTCAAAAACAAGAAAGCACTTACATAATATGTAATACGTGAATAATGACAGTCCTACGATGATAGCCTGGAGGTGACCACCGGAGAATGGATGGACTGTATCGAATTGTATGACACTCATAGTTTCATTTTAAGGGCATGACAATTACGTTGAATAATGACTGTTTTCAATAACTGTGTACTCGTATGTGTGAGTTTATGTGCTTACAGATGTACAGGGTGTTTCGCATAAAAAGCTGCAAATAGACAGAATTAATGTGGTCACAAAAGCTTTCTCCAGTAAATTGCTAGAAAATTGTTTTAATGCTGCCTTTTTTAATGACTGTAAAATCGTCCCCCGAGGTAAGAATCTCTGTCATGCAAATCATGCATCGCAACTTAATAATATTATTGTGACGTTTTATTTGAAGCACCCTGTATTAAGGAAAAATTTGTTTTTAAAAAACCGTTTCCTTTATGAGAGGTTGAAAGGAACATCAGTAACAGTGTAATTGATTTAATAGCATTATTACAAGTACATGAATTATGCATTATATCCAGGCTATAGCAATTTAAATGTCATGTTCCGGACTTGCATACTCGTATCCTCTTTTAAGTACTTTCGGGATAATTTTCTTTTAATAAAAATTAAAAAACCGAAATCGAGTGATACTCTTTTATTATAAGAGCTTCTCGATAGCCAAGGACTTCAGGAGAGAGGGAGGCTCACAATTAGTGAAAGAATAAGTGAATGATTTTCAAATTAATGTCAAAACCAGATATAAATTATTATAAATGAAAATTTTATTATAAGAATTGGGAGGAGTGTCATCAATTTTTTGACTTTACACATGGGTTTCTGGATGCTCGGACACATTGCTAAATACATTTCTCTGATTATACCTTCCTTATTGCTCCAAATCTCAGAGTCTGAAAATTAACCAACTTCACTTCTCCCAGTCTTACATGTTTGGGTGGAAAAAGAAAACGCTTTATTGGCATTATTTTAGTCAGTCATTCTCTCTTCTAGAGATATCCTTTTATACGATTCTCTCTTACCCTTAGAGCTCTTTTACTTCCTTTACTTAAAATTAAATTTTACGAGTAAATTAAGGATTAATGAAATTGAAACATGCAATAACTAAAGATAAAAGAAGTATAAGGAGCAAGATACAAAAGAGCAAAAAAAAAAGAGGCGGACCAAAGCTGAAAACTTTAAAAAGTTTTTCCGCGGAAGTTTTGTGAATGAAAGAAGGAAGAAGTGTAAGGGGTAGGAGGGAGATAAGGGAGTGTGGTGTAAAGAATGGCAAGAGTTGGGGGAATTAAGGCACTATGTCCACACTTGGGGCATGATTGAGACTTTGTCAACGGCCAAAAGCGCCGTCTGACGGATTTACTTAACGATTCCACAGAATCGTTTGTAAAACATTGTAATACTTACTATCTCCCGTTTCCTTTTCTTTATTTTCTATTTTTGAATACATTGTAAACATTTGTAACGTCTTCAAAGAGAGCCCAAGTCATACTTTTGGAAGAAATGAACTCTTTGTAAAGTTGAGAAGAGAGAAAGAGAGAAAGAACTGGAGTGAAGCAAGTCGGGTGAGAGAGCGTGATGTCAAAAGCGTAGAGATCCAAGAGAGGGCAACAAAAAGTCAAAGGGTCAGTCTCTACATTTGAACTTCTGAAGAAAAAGAATTTGAAGAAAGAAAAAAAGGTAGTGTTTTTTTATTCATGAGAAATATAAAGGACTTGCTAAAAGAAAAGTATAAATTTTGTTGAAAAGGAAAAAGGTCTTTTCTTTAACTAAAAAATATAAAAACTAAAAGGGAAAAAAGAAATAAAGCAACATAAAGGCTGAAAAGCATGAGACGGAGAAAAAGGAAGCGTCAAGAAATAACTAAAATGAACGAAGAACTAGAATTATTTGAAAAACAAGTGCATTTAACGAATAAAAAAGACGTACGAAAAAACCAACAACAAATGAATGCCTTTTGAAAGAGAAGAAAGAGAGAAATCACAAAACGAGAAGAGTTTTTAAAACAGATGAAAATCGTTTCTTTGATGTTTTTTAGATCCTTTTTAAATAAAGTTCAGCACTTAGTGAAGTAAATTGATTTGAAAAAATGGCTAAGGGGAGAATGTCTTTTCAAAATCAAAAATGGATTAAAGAAAGACTGAAGAGAAAAAAGTGTAAGGAAAATGCGAGAAAATTCAAAAGCAATCCCGTGATTAAGAAAATTTTATTGAGATTCTTAAGATGATCTCCAACATTTAGATGAACTATAATTTTTAGATGAAGTAAAAGAACAAAGTCCTTTAGAAAAGAGTTCCTGCATTCCAAAAAGTTTATTCTTTATAGTTTATGAATAATAAAAATTTAATTCTCAGCGACGTTAAAGGAAAGAGAAACAAAATATCATAAAAAAGAATATCATAAAAGAGAGTCAACAAATTACATGGCATAACTCGTTACTTTTTTCCTGACTTTGGACATGATGTGGCGTAATAATTCCTTTTTTTTTTTGGCAAACCAAACAAATGCACTTTCTTAATATGAAAATATATTTCTCGCCGATAACCTTTCAACATAAATTTTAGAATTTAGTTTTTAATTTTTTATTTTCTTTCATGATTTTTCTATTCTTGGCACAACAATATAATGTCCTTTACAAAACACATACTACATGTATCCCTGACAACCCTAGAGACGTATTAGTATGGTTGCCAACTAAATGTACCGAAACACACACACACACAAGCACACAACGGATAGATGAAAGTAAGAGACAGGAACAGACCCAATGACGACCGAAAAACGTTTCGTTGGCATTTTTTTATCTTTTTTCGAGGTTTTGCTCGGTTACCACTTTTGTGTTTTTTGGTAATTTTATTCAACAAAACTCTGCGAATGAAAAATAGGATACGGAGTGGAAGAGAGGCGCTAGTGTAAACCCCTGCTGTTTGATACCAGCGAAACATGTCCAATGAAAGAGAAAAAATAAATGCATTTCCTGTGTCTTTATTTTTTTTAAATACCCTACACCCGGAAGGTTAGGGCATGTTAAGTTTATTCCTCCGTTTGTAACGTATTAAGTGAGGCGTGCAAGTATAAAAAAGTATGTATATTCTGACCAAAAATCATCTCCTGAGTTTACTTAGTCCTGTTCATCTGTCCGTCTTTCTCTCTGTATGACTTTCTGTCTATGTGTGTGCCAAATTTCGTCAAATTTGGCGCAAACATTCCGTGCTAACCACGCCCACTTCTGATGCCCAATATGAGTATGTGGAATTCAACTTTCAATTTTGATAGACGGCATTGGATATGCCTTTTTAAGAGGAACCTTTTTAAGAGGAGTTGTGTCAAAATTTTAAATTCATCAAGAAAAGAGAAAATGCAACAAGAAAGGGGTCTTCACCGCCCACTGTTCACTAGGACCACACTATGAATTTATATTACGGATGTAGTGTGTATATACTTCGACCAGGCCGACGTTAGCGTTATTGCATGCTCTCTTTCTATTTTGTCTCCTTTTAAACAAGTCTTGGCAAAGCTCTGCCGGGGTGAATGGAATTCGCCAAAAAATTTGAAATATCATTGCCAAAGTGAACGAACTGCAAGTGAAATTGTGACAAAAGCCAAAGGCAGAACAAAAGCGAAGCAAGGAAATGAAAAATGAAAAATACTCTTCGGAAAATGGGGTTAGGACAACTCTTTTTGGGTTAAGAGTTTAAGGACCAGAAAGCTAACAATCAGACAATTTGTCTGTTTTTCTTTTTGGTCGAATAGATTGAAGCCCGATACTTTATTAAAATTTTGAATAGTTTTGGGCAAAAATGATTAAACAAATTTTGTTAGAATATTATACAAATAAAATGGAAATTTTCGCTTAAGAAGCAATATCTTAAATCGGGCGTTTTTTGTTAAAAATAAATTTTTTAAATTAAGTAATAAACAGGAAGACTATATGTGTACTAAAAATATATATTTTGTATTAAGAAAATTATTCTGATTTCTTCTTGATCTTAGAGAACTGATAATTGTTGTGCTGCTGGAATTAAAGCAATTTCTACGGACAAATTGCCGTAATTTTAATGTTGAAATGTTATTATGTTTAATTGCTAAACGCTTCTATAAACCTGAAAAGTATTCGGTAGTACTTGGTCCCCTTTCTCAGGCTTCCAAATAATCAATCTCTCACACCTTGAAACATTGTTCAGCAACAATGAAATGCTTAACATACCGTAAATTCTTCATGTAAATCATTCATTGGATCTTTTTCGACATGTTCACCTCTCTATTACATAACCCGACAACGAATAGAAAGAAGAAAAGCTGCAAACGAAAATGTAATAAAAGTTTAAAAAAACTAAGAGAAAAATACAAAGAAAATAACACACAATAAAAAAATACTTCCCAAAGAAAAACGAAGAATCGAAGAAATGAGAAAGAACATTTTCTTTTCTGCGCTCACACACACATACACCTCAGTCTTTAGGGGCAGCTGTGTTTGGACGCTGTCGTTCCCAGCTGACTGACTATAAGCACAAAATGTAAAAAGTTGCATAAGTTAAGGCGCAGCAACAGTGACAAGATAAATGCCAGCAGGCTACAAACGCATGCATGTATTCGATGAAAACGTACAAGGAACAGACAGACTGACACA
The DNA here is from genome assembly GCA_963966595.1 of Physocephala rufipes. Classification (NCBI taxonomy): domain Eukaryota; kingdom Metazoa; phylum Arthropoda; class Insecta; order Diptera; family Conopidae; genus Physocephala; species Physocephala rufipes. The sequence continues at coordinate 22,955,773 of OZ016505.1, forward strand.
GAAGAGTAAGTGAACGTATGAACGATAGGACGAAAAGACGATCAAAGAAGCAAAATGGCACATATTGAAGGAAGGGGGTGGAGTGGGGGTAACGATTTATTCATAAAAAATTAATGATCGCATTCATCCATTTTTTTTGAGAAAAACTGCAAGAATGTAGAGCGCACATAAATCTTTCTCTTATTCCCCTTCTCCCGTTCTTCTTCTTCTTTGAAAAGGTATGAGCTAGGCAAAAACGGTTGCAAATACCACCAAAGAAACCTTTAAATAACTGCACATTCGAGCAAATGCAACCAGTCATCCATCCATCCAGCCGTGCAGTCATCGATCGATGATGGTAGGCCGAAAGTAAGTCAAGGATAATATTAAGAGCACATTTTAAGGATATATGAAGGGTGAAAGGAAATATTAGGTGGTGTGGTTGCTTATTATGGTGGAAGTTTTGTATGTTTTGCAATTTGTTTTTCATGTATGCTTTTGGTGCGGTGGTGCAAGTGGCAGAAATTTCCTGCTACTTTCCTTGATACCACTACATGATATCATCGTTACCACTCTCCAAGGATATGAGAAACCCAAAATCAATTTGCTTGTTTGCCCAGCAAATATCCTGTGACTTGGAAAATAACAGGATGCATTGGTATTAGGAAAATCCAAAAGGATAATTTCAAACAGGATATTCCTTGATGATAACCAAACTGGCTTCTCTGTTAAGTGTAAAGAAGTGAAAAATTGGGCAGAAAGAAGAAGAAAATATAGAAAAAAATGAGAATGCAAAGGATTTGAAGTGGATTAACGCAATTGCTTAAAATTTTTAGAAGACTCAAGTTGCAACGTCGTTGGGGAAATTGCAAAACTTTCACAACGATTTCACCAACGATTTCTCTGAAGCTAACACACATGGAAGAAATAGCAAATTTTGGGGACATGATAAATTTGGAAAATAAATGAAGTTGAAAAGGAAATGAAGAACAATTGTGAACAATTCAAAAACAGAACAATTTTAAGATGTGTACTGGTTTTCAATAAGGCTCTAGGAGCCTCGTATTTATCATGTTTGGGGTTTCAAAAGACTAAAAAAATTCAATCAACCGCTTCACTAAATTATCTATAAAGATTATTGGAGGAGAGGCTATTGGTTCATAATCCCGTAGTCTGAGCTCTCGAGATGGTCTTTATAGATAAAAAATTGTTATAAAAATATTGTGTTTATCGATTAATTTAAAGTGATTCCTCTTGTTCAGAATATTATTTACTCGTAAAGCAGTTCTAATATTTTCAAATCGTTTATAGAATTGTTATAACTCGGTTATCAAAAGGTTGTATATCAAAAATTTAAAGGAGATTTGGTAGTAAAAAGCAATAGAGAAAAGATAGACACTAAAGATCTTGGAGTCTTTAATAACCATTTTTTACCACTGATGGATTTACCGGTAATAAAGCGTGCTATAAGCAACTCTAGCAACAACTTCTAGCAAGCAACTTCTAGCTCTAACAACTTTACGTATGTAACGAGTAAGATAATTCAAATATTTGACGATATAATTAAATTGTGAGTACATGTATAGTTTCAGCTCCTCAAACTCATTCGAGAAGGTAAAGTCTTTTCACTCTTCGAAGTAACTGTATCAATTGCTTAACAAAATTTCAATACCTGCACACAAATAAGCATCTGTTCACGCACTTATTGTTCTCAAAAATTTATCCAATATATAGCAAATACTCAAAAACAAGAAAGGCCTGATTGAGCTTATTGTAATCATGGAATACTTCCTTTCAAGTTTCTAAAAAAAAATAACAGAAAAAAGCGCTGATTGAATAAAGGATAATCACAAGTATGTGCAAACAAAAGCCAAAACAGGAAAAAATATTTGTTAAGAAAAAAAAAATAATTGCCCCAGGGGAGGCCATATCTCCTAAAAATGTAGAATTTCATACTTAAAAGATTCAGGGTATGGAGTCTGTTCTCACAAGCTGTGTGTCGCCAATTTCCAATTTTCCTATGAAATTCATTCCCTTCGTATTCTCTTTTCTGTCTCCGACGAGACTATCCGTTCTTATTACCATCCCCTAAATTGAATAAATCTTATAGATGTATGTGTGGTGACGATGATGATGGTGATGACTACAATGATGTACAATCATGAGTACGTGTAGATTCGTTTGTTATATTCAATTCTCAATTCTAACAATACAATCCGATCTATACACACGTGCGTATAACTTTTAAAACAACAACAACAATAATAATAATAAGAATAACAACAAAAGTAACAGCAGTAGCAGCTTTAACTATGGTGCTGTGTTTGATATATTTTTCGCAAAAAAAGTTTTTAGAATTCTTGGTGAAAGGAAGGACAGAAACAGAGATTTTCAGGATTTCCATAGATTTCGAAATGATACATATATTTTTCTTTCATCATCCGAGGAAGTTATAAAAATGTTCACAATGATCCCTATAAAAAGTTTAGAAGCGATACACATTCCTTACAACGCAAAAAAAGTGTTAAAAATTCCATCAATCAACGATTTTCTTACTTTTGGAATTTTTCTTTCGCCCTGCTGAAAATCTCCCATAAGTCCAATGACATTGATTTATAATATTCATATCAAACTACTTCTACTTGAAGTACTTTAAATCCTTTGAAGTGCAAAATATTCAGCAAGATACGAATGTTTGGAAATTTTTATAAAATTATGTCTTCTTATTAATTCAAATCCGTTTCAATTCTACTAATCTCAAATTTTCCTTCATCTTGATTAGTTGGTTTCAGTTTTGTTAGCCCAAAATGGTTGGTTTCAACTTTACAAAATTCCGAAATGGTTGATTTTCGGGCTTTATTGATTTTTTATTTCAACACTCCTACGTTTTTCTATAAGTCGAATTTTCATAGAACTCCTCAATCGATTTTAATCCTCCTAATTCCCTTTGAAGCGCATCTGATTTATTTATACGAAATAATCGATATAAAGAATAGTACCAGATACCAAACTGGTATTAATTAAAATCCTAATGAATTTAGAGGAATTATTTCGTTACACTCGTAAACCTTTATTACATTGGCTTTGGGTTTCCTTCGATCCGTTTGTGGCAACTTTATCTTGACAATTTTATTAAGTCATCTCAAATAAAACTCAAACATTTCCACACTCACTTAGAAAAGTTTTTATATAAACAGGATTAAAATAAATACCAGGTGAGGCTTCTCACTTATCCTTTATCTTTTTTCCTCTTTAATTTCTCTTAACTACGTTTTATTTGAAGCAGCTGATGATGATGATATCAATTCAATTTTTACGTTTTCAAAGTTGTTAAGACTAAACCAGAAAGTGGTATGAGCAAGAGGGTGTATTGGGGAATTGGGGGAATATTGGAGGTTACGCTATGAACAATTTCGATAAAGTTTGTGTGAAAGGGAGGTAAAAAAATAGGTTTGAGTTTAAAAACTGGCTAAAGAAGTTGTACTTGAGTGGCAATAATGAATGCTGGCTGGGAAAGGGTAATTCCAAATTAAGAAAATGTTGAAGGCGTGAGAAAAGGAACAGAAAGAAGGGATTCGTTTTACCATTCGCACTCACATATTACTCGTAAATATATACATTTTTCTCTATTTTACAAGATACCACATTAGAGATTTTTGTTGCCAAAAGGACTTACTAAAGTTGGATACATAAGTGTAGGATAAGACTTAAGAAGAAATGAAGCGAAACAAGAGAACGTGACACAGATCCCATTATCGTAGATATCGAGTATTACTTCCAGCACGTTCCGATGGCATACGACCACTACATACGACGAAATAATGAATGGTTCCTGATAGATTATATTTAGTAGCGTATTAGAATTTTGACGGGGGCGATAACGTGACAGAATTCTGTTTGGTCAGCAGTTTAACACGAGATTAAGATTTTCAAAGATTCGAAGATTGTTTTTTGCCCAAACCAATAAGTGGAAAGAAATACGAAATTTAATTCTGGATTTATGTAATTTGTGTTCTCAAACTTAGCACATTAACCAGTTTGGATTTCTTTTCAATATAAATTCAATTGAAATTATTATTAAGAGTCAAGGTTTTAATGCTTTGAGTGGATGAATTATGACATGGAAACTATCAAAACTTTGACCAAAAAATGCGATTGGGGTTATTTGCCAAAAGGGTTAGTATATTAAACTTATAGAAAGTGCATTACTTTCAGATTTGAAAAATGTGGCCGTCCTGTGGAAAGATATCCGAGATAAGGTTTTAATTATAAGCTTTGAGTTTTCAATTCGCTGTGAATGCTTTGCTCGGTTTTGTACCAAACTGCTAACAATAAACTGAACAAAAATTACGAAAATTTGTGGAATAAAATCCCGTATATTCCTCTCCCAATAAAATTCATTTTATATAAAATAGAAATTATTAAAAAAATTTGTTTTCGATTTCATAAAAAAGCAATAAAAAAATAAAAAAATAAAAAAATTAAAAAGCAATAGGTAAGAAATGCTTTGACAAACGTTTTGCTTCGTTGAAACTATTTCTTAAGAAAGAAAGGAAAAAATGGAATATTTTTAAATATACCATTTCCAATATTCCTAGTATTTATTCTTGTGATTCCCTTCTATTCCAGTCAACACTTCCTTGCCATATTTCTTTTGGTTACTACCTATTTTTTATAATTTTATCTCAATATCGGATATTCTAAAATATATTGCCTCTTGTTCTTGTTCTTTTTAGTTGCCTTAGAAGAGGCAAGATGCTATTTATAAGAAAGAAAGGAAAAAGAAAGAAAAATGTAACGAAGGAAAAGTAAGAGAAAAGAAAGTAAAAGGATTTTAATGTAAATTTATGTTGGGCAATTTTCAGACCTAAAAAAATACGGGAAAAAATCGTATTAGTCGATACTTATCGGCACACACCCATACACACACACACAGAGTATTACATACACTTACTTATCAGCGCTTTCAAGAGTAAAAAGAAGAAAGATAAAATTAGCCTCAAAGAGAAATCGGAAAAGCTGTAAATTTTAACAATATGTATTTGAAAAGCCAGCAAGGATAGCGTATGTGTGTGTTTGAGTATGTATGCTTTTGCGGGTTTGAGTGTTTGTATGTTTAGGGTAAAAAAAATCAGAAAATTTGTCTGAGAATGCAATAAAGGATAATATATTGCAATAAGCTCTTTTAGCCAAATGCTAAAGTGGTACGATTATTGCCGTAAGACTTCTAAGAGGACGAAGTGAGGAGAATCCAGGCAGAAGAGCCATGTGGGCGCCTATGTTGCCTTTTAAAGCTAATGAAGGCAATAACTTAAAAGTTTCTATGTAAAATTTTCTTCGCTTCAGCAAAGAATTTCCTTGCTGAGACAGAGTGAAAAGTGAAAAAAAGAAAAATGACAGCAGCTAAAGCATTCTGTTCTAAAGCATTTGAAATTGATTGAGTAGCAGAATTAAAGCTGAAAGTTCTTCAATATAGCTCAAATAATTTCGAATTGATGTAGGAGACAGAAAACGACATTCAAGGAACGGGAAAGAAATAGGACACTTTTTTAGAAATTGGATTAATTTTTATAACATTAATTTGATTATTTTTCAATATTCTCACATTTATATGTTCAACAATTTTTGTATCCAAAACAGAATCAATTTATATTTACATGCTATCAGAAACATAAATCGATGTATCAATTTTCAAGGGCAGAAAGGTCAAAAAAATCAAGGACTTAATGTGATCTATTTTTAAATGGAATTTATATGAAACAAATACACGCTGTGTGTATTTATGTGTGTGTATCAGTTGTATGTGCAAATGAGGACGTACATATATTTGGAATCATAGTCGCGCACATACACATACAATACACACGCATTCAAGCACATAAATTCGTACACAAGAACTTCTTGTCTCCTTCTTCTTCTTAGTAGGAGTTTTTGCGTCATAAATCTTAAGAAATTGTCAGATGTTCCCTTTGCCACGCGTCTTAAATCCATTCTAAATCTAAAACTTTTCCTTAACTATTATAATTTTTTTATTTAGTTTCTTTTGTTCTTTATTTAGTTCGAATATTTTTGTAATCTCAGAAATATTGTAAATGGAAAAGGACAAAAATAGAAAGAAAAATGTTTTCAAATTTTGTAAACAATTGTTTAAAGGTTTTTAAAAGAAATAGGAGGAGGCAGAGATAATAAAGGATAAAGTAACGCAAGCGTAGGTTCAGTTTATTAAAGAAAATGCATCGATTGAAGTTCAATACATCGAGAAACATCTATTAATACGATACTTTTTATCCGAAAATATCATTTTTAAAGAAATCTATTGCTTACACAAAGCTGGTGGTCCTTGCAGCAGACATCTCTTGAATATATTTCGAAAATCTTTTGCATAAATTTTTTGTTTTTCCTATTTTCTCGTCACTGTCACCAGTTTAATGACTTTATAGCAAAATTTAAATTTTTATATTCTTCTTACGCTCGTGCTCGTCTTCCTATTTTATGCTATTCAAAAATCATGAGCCCTGCAAAGATATCCTGTATCAGGTCTCCTGCTCCGGAGCCTTCCTTCATTTAGCATGGTATCGAAATCTGAGAGAAATGCATATTCATTTGCACAAAGACATCCACGGACTGTGGACAAAAATCCAATTTTCCAATTGACAAGCAATTTGGGCGATGGAAAAAAGTGCAAAAAACTATTAAAAAAATCGTTGGCTGGATGTGCATGTGGTTCCATTTCGGCCGCATAAACATCAAAAATAATTCGCAACGAGAAAGAAGCTAATTCCTGTGAATGCCTTCTCGTACAATAACCGTCAAAGCAGTGCTATTCAAAGTCCTGCACTAATTTCCGCTCCATCATCATTCATCCCATCTGCCTCGGAACATTTTGTTCCAATTCCCGCGCTGCATTGCTTAAGCCCAAAATTTAAAAAAATCGACAGAAATCCCTAAAAATTATTCAAAATGAATGAAAATGCTTCTAAAAAAAAGAGGTGAGATTGTGAGTTAATGGAGAAAGAGAAGAATGGTTTGAGCTGGAAGCGATGGAGGAATGAGGAAACTGATTCGCCAGAAATTTATGCGTCAAACTGCATGAAAATGCAAACGAAATACGTTGCGTAACAAAGTCGTGAAATATGCAGGAAATCACTGCCTCCAATCCGCTCTTTTTTGATGCCTTTCATATTCGGGATGCTTTTTACTGTTGCATATTATTAGGCTCTGTAAAGCCAGAGCTTTTGTTTTAAGCATTGCCACCAGGGCTGGTTGTAGCAGAAATTGGAGGTAGTGCGACGGTGACGGGATTGAGCTGATTTGATTTGGTCCTTTTAAAATGCAAATCAAAGTGCAGTGAGCGAAAGATCAGGCTCCGTAGCCTGATAAAAAAATACACAAACTCGGTCGCAACTCAATTTTATCCAAAGCCAGAAGGTATGCAACATTTAAGAAAGAAAACCAAAAAGCTAAAGAAGGAACGGTGTCCCCCCACCCCCTCCCTCTTCCGTAAACGCAGCGCTCTAATCCAGGCAACACTAGCCCACCAAAAATCGCGTGGTTACCGACGTGCCGCGGTGGACATTCATTTATTCTCGTTCCTTTCCTTTTTCTGTTCTGTTTGGAGGCAGTGAAGTGTGATGCTATTGTTTTTGCTGCCATTCACCGCTCGATTCTTTGTACGAACGCAGTGAATATTTTTCAGCGTTTTTTTGCATGAATTATGGTCGCTGTTTAGCCAGAATTTTCGTTTTGCTTGTGTCCAGTAACTGATACTCAGTACGGGATGCAGTGGTGGAAGGTAGTGGCGATGGCGGTTGTGGTGGTGACAAGAAATAAAGGAAAAGTTGCCAGAGACTTAGTGAGTATCTTCTTTTCACGTCCAAATCGGCGTTGTAGACGAAAATCTGACGTACAAAATTATTTTCATTTATTGTAAATTTGATTCATAGCGAATTCTTCATTAAGAATTTTTCGCTGTCAAAAGAATTTTGTTTCACTCTTCCTCACATTTTAATAAAATTATGAAACTCTTGAAAATTGGGAAAATCTTATTATAGTTGTTTGATCGCTTCGTCGAATTATTCGTTATGGTCTGTGAGTTTATAATATTTAGCATTTCTTCGGTTTTTCGAAGAAATAAATCGAATTCAAATCTTTATCCTCAATCTTATCCCAAAAAACAACTTTCTGTTGCTTCTTCATTTTTAATCCGCATTTTAACCTTTGAATTTAACCTTCCTTTTCTTCCCTTTTGGTGAAGTTCTTATTGTTGACCTCATCAAATTTTTGTTTTAATCAAGCAATTTTTATTTATGAAGCAATTCAATTTATAATAAATACAACTTCAAAACGATCAAGTGGTTTTGATTAATGAAAACTTTTATTCATGCAATCGACTTCACGTAATCGCGAATAGGGCAAACTGCCATAAATCTAGACCCGCGAGTTTAAGCAGTGCCTCCAGAGCTTTCCATTTTTGTATACGTATAGTTATAAATCATACGCCGTGTGTTCCGCATTGCTAGCGCCCTTAATTACGGCGTAACATTTTATATGTACGTGAGTATGCGTTTGTGTGTGTATGTGTGTGTGCAAAATAATACACACTCTATTAAATAAATAAATCACAATCAATAATTGTAACGGACTCACACATACACAAATACGTACCAAATTTTATGAAGTAATAATTCACTGAAATCAGGACTGATCTCTGCGCTAATGCAAAAAATAAAACCACTCAGAGATATCGACAACCGTCTGTCTGTCCACCGGCTGCTTATCCATAAGATGCAGTGCAATTTTTTTTGCAACAATTCAACTTTAAACAAAAAGCTTCCAGACTATATCGAATGAAAAATAAGAAAAAATTGTTAAAGTATAACCAGTACGAAAAAAGTTGTAGACTATAGAAACTGAAGTGTTAAAATAATATAAAAATAAATACGAACTGCGAATATTTTTAATTCAAGTACATGAAAGGATTTCGAAACTTAAAAAAAAACGAAAAAAACAAAAAAGAATGCTAACTTCGAGTTGGCTGGAGCTCGTATGCGCTGAACCCGTAATATAAAATTTTGTGGCATAAGTCCAATAACCAACGGGCGTGACACATCTCATTGACTATTACAGTTACCATTTCTTGGTGTATTTCGATTTACTAACTCCCATTCAACACAAAATTCCTCAATGAAGTCCACGCACGGTATAATACAATTGTGGGCGTTTCACTCCCACTTTCAATGTATTTCTAATCCCCAATACTGTTATCACAACCAAAAAAATTCAGCTGCAATATTCCAATATGGACTAAAAAATTAAACTACAATAATATTTCATAAAAAGTAGGCGTGGCACTAGTCTGATTTTACCAAATTTCAATGTTACATAGTTTGTCATGATGAAAATTTTATTACGTCGCAAATTTAAGGATGGCGTTAATAGACTTTCCACCGTCTGAGTGTAGGGTATGAAAACAATAATAAAAAGGTTTCAATTTATTCACGAATGATTGAAAAACCGAAGCAGAGGCTTCATTGAAAAGCCGCCCAGCACTTACTCGAGCACACGTATTGTTTTTACTGGATATAAAATATATTTGCGAATTATATTCATTCATATAGACATCGACACAGACATACAGGCACCAATATACATGTAACCATAAACTTACATGCTTTTTTAAAAAGCATGCTTTTATATGCACGCAAAACGAGCATTTTTAAAAATCCAATACCGTGATGTTTTCGAATCGCTGGTATAAACCACAAAAAATATTCATCAACGGGTTTCATTCTCATCTACGCCCATCACCCATCACATCCGCACAATATTTTTTTAACAACTAACTAGCTTTTTATGTAATTTTTTCTACGCGATATGGCTGAGAGAGACATCGTAAACGAATCATGCAGGACACAATAAGTTATTGCATGAGATGGTGTGGAATATGTTTATGATAAGGAAGGAATGTGATCGATGAGGAAAATGTCCTCGATTCAAATAATTAAATTTGAATAAATGCCAATGATCTTTTTATAGGCTTTCCCTTTTTCTCAATTCAGGATCAAAAAACAAGCGTGACATTCCATGAATGAGCCTTTCATGATTTTCTAGGTCCATTGGATTGTGCCCTATTTCTCTGTGTTTTGTTCTTTTATTAGGATGATTTTAGTGGCTGAAGTTTGTATGAATGGTAGATACCGACATATTGAGTACTATCAGATTTTTACCTTTACTGCATTCTATTTGGTTTCAGTATTCAAATTTTTCCTTCGCTCAAGCGCAGTTTACCATTAAAAAGCTTTACAATCTGCGGAATAATCAAAACAATTTTTTATATGCGTATCCTTTTTTGCATAACTCATTTGGGATCTGGCGTCTCCGTAGTCGTATAAATTAAAAACCCACAGAATTAAAAGAACCGTCACTGCAAGAGTTATCCTTCGAAGTAAATAGAAGCAAAGAAACAGGATCGAAAGGGTATCCAAAATAAATCGGAAAAAATAAATAAAAGAGCTAATAAGTGACAGACAAGTCGTCGTCATTTATACGTATTGTGTTTACAATTTCCTCCCAATGAGATCAGAATAAACGCTGATTATTTTAAATATTGCTTCCTTTTTTTTCTTTTTTCTTCCGATTTTGTTATTTTTCATTCAGTTTCAAATTGATTAAAAGAGCATCAACAGAACAGCGATACTCAATGTATGCTTTTCCGGTCAACGGTGCCCCGACGACGGGCGTAGGCTTCAAGGGAAAGTCGCAGTTAATTAATTTTGATCTTTATGAAAATTTCGGAGATAGTGAAGGTTCCTTTTAAAGTAATCATGAAATAAACAACATCCTAGTGTGGTTCTTTTTTATCTGATTTTAAGTATATGTGCGTGTAGTGTTGTGTTCGTGTGCGCCTTCTCCCGGGCTGATTTAATATCATGCAATGCAACAAGAGTCAACTAATCCCAAAGGAATATAAACGATGTAATATATGATCTGTGAACTTACGCATGTGAATATGTGTGCGCTTATCTGTTTACTTGCTTACGTAAATCCGGATTTTGTAACATACGCTTTTATACTTTAGTTAATATAAACTTAAATGTATTGCCATTTTTATGTGTTCAGTGGATTGTTTCGACTGCAACATCGTTACGCTTTGGACGAGGGGTAGTAGTAACAAATACAACAACAAAACTACTACAAATTATATTAGAGAATTTTAACATTAATCATTCACTTCCCCCTGGGACCTTTTGGATGTAGAGAAAATGCAATCAAACTGAAAACTTCTTAGTTTTGGCGTTAAACCTTAAAGGTAAAACCTTAAGGTTTTAAACTTCACGCGAACAAAGATATTCAAATCGCAACCACTGGAAAGTGTGGAGCCCGTGTTTTTAAAAGGATTTTTTAATTCTTTTGTCCTTGGAAAAATAGAAATTGTTGGGAAAATATTCAAAGTTCTTTTACCTAAAACCTATTATTTTATAAACAAAAACCTTTGCAGTCCACTTCCGTAATATTGTGGAATATTGCTTCAAAATTTAATCCTGATCTAGCTGAATTTATTTGCATCCAAATTTAAATAAGAATGTTCGTGGGGAAACGGTTTGACAATTGATGCTAAATCCTCTGGAAGAAATACAGAAAGAGAGAAAGCGGCTAGTAGACGTCACTCAAACGTCACAAACTTATTTAGTAAATAAGTAATAATTATTAAAAAACTGTAAAATTCTCTTTGTATGCCGATGTTGAGCAAACGTTGAACGCCCCTGGCATTTAAAAACTCACACGTACACATATATAAATCTCAATAAGCTTATACAGAAACATTTATTCACGGGCACACTCGCCTTTATATTACCTATCACGTATGCGATACACGCATGAATTGCTTGAAGGAAACGATTTTGTCACTTTACAGTTCAATGCGTATGTTTATTGTTTTCTGTTCAATCAACTGTTCTTGCTGTTATTATTTCGTGCCGTAGTCATTCTCATTGTTATTCTTTTGGAATTAGGTCAGATCCGATTTATAAAATATTAATTTCATTAAAATTTATTGTTTATTTAAATATATTTAAATATATTTATTTTAAATATATTTAAAATTTAAAAACATTAGAACGTTAAGATATATGGGTATATTTTTTATATGTAGTTGTATCTTCTGATGACCTTTTATATCAAAATTTAATGTTACTTTTCCTTTAGACTCTTGCAATATTCTTCTTCTTCTCCTTTTAATATTCACCTCAGATTAGTCTGTCTCTTAAAACGATGAAACAATTTGAATAATTTTTTGAAAAGAGACGTCTTTTTTAACAAGCGGGCATATTTAAGTGATTTGTTTAAGAATTGTAAATGAACTCGAAAGGAAATGGAATAAAAGAAATATATCAAAATATTTCATCATTCGTTCTTTATTTTCTTTCTTTCGGTACGTTTTATGTGAAGTCCAAAAATCATAAAATATTTATGTCGACGCCGGACAAAGGCATCAAAAGAGAAATATCAACACAATCGACAACAATTTCGTTGCACATCAGATTCCCAACACATCGGAAACATTGTTACAGTTTTACGGTGTATGAGCTGTGTTAGAAAGTTATCGAAATCGTATTTCAGAAGTTTACATGATGTTTTATAAAATGATCAAATGCGTCAATATTTCAAAAAAGTACTCAAACAACAAGGGTATGAACAGAGTGATCTGCATAAGATGAGTCAAAGCTTGGACGAGAAAATAAAAAAGGGCAGCGGGGAAAGGGGAACTTTTCCCTTAATTATACGTGAGGGACGATTTTCTGAAGGAATTACATTAAACTGCTTAAATACATTTGGTGAATACAGTCAGTTAAACAAATATATCTCGGGATATTCAATGAGATTATATAAAAACTTACTAAATCGAAAAAAAAATTTTTAAAAGTTTCCCCGAACGTTCTTTTAAAACACACCAATCAATTCATCAATAAGTAAGTTTTTTTAATGAACACTGAAAAGTGGTCCCATAGACTGGCCATGAAGATCACCAAATTTAACACCTTTGGACTTTTATGAATGGGAAATAATGAATGATTATGCCTACCAATTACAAGTAAATACGATAGACTAACTGAAGCGTAAACTAACTGACTGGTATGATATTGCAAGAGTTTGCAATTTACTGAAAAATGCACAACTACATTGACCTACATTGATTACAAAACCTCGTATGGCAATAAACATCTTTATTTATGTGTGTTAGCAAATTTCATTTATTATAAAAGAGTTTAATAAAAATTAATCATTCCAATAAAATTTGCTCGTTCATTGTCTGAGTTTTGTACCAAGTAAAAAGTATGCTCAGTAAATTTTACCTTTCTACGAAACTTTAAGTCGCAGAATCTGTTGCCGATTTCAGCATTCTATGTCTTTTTATTATTAATAGGAGGATTTCCTTTTAAAACAATTTTTCTCATTAATGTGAATTTTTGTAATAATCCAAGAGTGCAGTGCAGTATTTTTAGCTTTTCTTTTCAAAATTTTAATTAAGCAATTTTCCAAATTAGTATTCAATCTCTCAAGAGCTACGTAACCAATTGACAATATTTATAAAGTATATGAAGCATTAAGGTGCCGTCCTCACAACGATGTCATAGGTGTCTTTTTTACCTTTTACCAGTCTAAGGAATTTTCTTAAGAAATCTCCACTAGCGCCTAAACAATATCCACTCATACATAGTTTAAGTACGATCTTTTCTTATCTTTTCACTGGCTGTTGGTCGTGATAAATTACGCTGCCCTTTATGCAGAACACCCAGCATAATCTTATTTTGTATTCCAAAATATTACGATTACGATTCGTTTATTTAGGCGCATAGGAGTTATTACGATTCGTTTATTTAAATTTTACACCTTGTGCGCCAATCATATCCAGAGTCGGTATTTTATGCATTCCCAGCCATTAAAACTTCTTCACAATTCATCTTGAATCCTCTCGTTGTTTTGCCGTTAAGGCAGTCAATTTAATAACGCACTCAAGCAGGCAGAAAATTCCTCAACGGAACGACGGGTCGACGCAATAATTCCATCGAATTGTTAAACGAATAAATAGACTAGAGTGCCACAGAAATGACTGAATGAATATTTTGAACTCTAAGAGCTCAATGTTACTCAATATTTCATTGACAGTAGACGATAGAACAAGACGTACTTTGCGTTTGCCATAGTAGAAAATTCTTCTTTGTAACATATCGTTACGTTTTATTTGTTCAACAATCAGATGACATTTTCGAGCTCTTCTTCTTCTTGCTGGAATCGAAAGAAAAAAGAAATTGAGAGACTAAGGAAACTGAAGTAGAAGACAAATTCATGATGCTTACATTGCCGATGCTGCTGCTGCTGCTTCTGATTTTACTGCTTGCTACTCCTGTCGCTCGAACGTCAAAGTATGTCAATTTAAAGGACTTGAGTGCGCGTCATTGCCAAAGCGATGAAAACCGATTTAAAGTTTGAAGAAGTTGATTGTAGTTGTTGCGGCGACATTGCCGCTTAATATAAGAATTCATTTCAAAAGAATCTTTATTGCGGGAAACGGATATTTAATTTGCTAGTGAACGGAAATTAAGGAAACTTCCTGGAAAATTGGTACTTGCCGTAGAAAAATTTATTTTCAAGTATAAAAAGAAAAGGTCTCAAAGCACATCAAAAGGAGAAATAGAGAAATGCATTAAGTGGAACATGCGTCAAAAACAAGAAAAAAAATGAGAAATAAAAAAAAATTAAAATGCCAAATTTCTTTAGATCCTTGTGTGTCATTTTGAAAAGTTTTATAAATTGCTTTTTTTCAGGATTGTGATTGAATTTGTAAAGCGGATGTTGAGAAATATAAAAGCTTTTCATTTTCCTCCCATTTGTCTGTCGTTTTACAGCATCCGTTATAATTTCTTGCTTTCTAAAAATCATAAAACCGCCATGCTAAAACCGACAATCGGCGACACACTCCACGATAACGGCATGAATATTATAAGAGAAATATTTTAAAAGGTGACGGATGCTTTTCTTATTCTCTCCTAAACAATGCATACTCCAATGGAACAACAGCAACAACAAAAACACTAGGAAATTTCTATATTTGTCTCTTAGCAAAAATCAGCCAGGTCAACGCACTGATTGTTTAAACTCAACAAATCTTTTTTCAACATCCCAGCAGGAAATTCATCATATAATGAATCCCTAGTTTCATTTCACCAAACACAGAGTTTCATTTCACAAAATATAGAGTTAACATTTTCTGGTCATTTCGTGGTTCGTTGTAATTTTGCCCTCCTTTACCTTGTTTGCCTTCTGTCATATAATTCTTCTGATTTCTAAATTCTTCTGAGCATAAAATTTTTTCTGAACAAAATTAATTGACGTCAAATTCACCCACGCCAGATCCTGATATGCCATCGATTGCGTCTACATAAGTTCATTTTCAATTTATTTATCTGCTCCTTAAATTTTTTCTTTGAATCCACTCCTTTGATTCATTCTTAAAACCACGAAAGAAAATAAGTTTTTACTTTTTTTGAAAAAAATCTTTATTCAAAATCTGCATGTACTTGTTAATCTAATGCACATGCGATAATTTCGTACAAGATTCATTAACGTTTCCTCCAAAGTCAGTCATTACTGCGGTGGGAGTAGTACCTGTTAATCTGATGGACGTGCACGTGCGATAATTTCATACATGATTCATTAATGCCTCCTCAAATGGCAGTCATTACTACAGTGTGAGTAGTGTTATTACAGGATAACTTTGTATGTTGGTGCTATGCGATTTAAGTGTTTTTATGTACCAATTTTGTTGTACGAATCTGTTGGTAGTCTCGCATTTATTTCTCTTGTTCTACTTTTGTTTTAGACGATGATATGAAAACTTATTACTAAATGCTTTCTGCTGTTTTCAATTTCTTCCTCTTCTTTTCTATGGAGAATATTTTATTTTTGTTTAACACTATGTTGCTCTCCTAAACCCCTCTCCGTTGGCCGTAAGTTATCCTCTCTGATGGTGATTGTTACTTTGTTTCTGAAAAAAGTATTGCCAGTGTTTGCAGTAGTTCTCTTTATTAGTTGCAAGCAAAAAGTTAAATGCATCCTATGCAAACAACAAAAGCATGCAGCAATTCTTTTTTCTCACCACTCGAAATCAATTTGCATTTTTCATGCTCTACAAAGAAAAAATAAACGAAAAGCAAATAACAAAAGGAACTATAAAATGAAAGAAACTTGTAGAAAAACAGAACAACAATACAACAAAAAACAAGAGGCTTCCAGTTGATTGTTAGAGGAGGGAGCGGATCTGTCAGACGATGATAATTACTGTTAAATATCGGAAGTAGAAGGTGATGATGTCAGATGAAAGCAAGCATATGTGTGACACATGCTTTGGCTTCATTCTATTTGAGAAAGCAATACAGATGGAATTATGGAGGTTGTTTGACAAAAAATCTAGAGGGGATTGGCACGTAATAAAGAGAAGTGTAAGAGAGTGCTGCGAGAATTGCAGATAATTGATCTATTAAAAATGTTCTTTTATAAAACTAAAGAATGAAAAACAAACAAAGCTACAAGAATAAAAAAAGAAAGCAATAGAAATGAAAAAGCATTTAAATTAGCAAAAAAGGGAACCTTCTCCACACATAAGCTTACTTTTTGTGGGTCGAACAAATGATTAAAAAAGTCTAAAATATTTTTTGATTAAATTTTTTTATTTGATCTTAGATTAAAACAAAGAATTTGGTTTGGCTTCAGACATTTCGAAAAAAAATTTTTTCTAATAAATTTTCATTTGCAGACAACAAAACCAAAAAAAAATTCGAAAATCTATTTTCTAAATTTAAACTTCTTTTCCTTTGAGTTTGCAAAGCTTTGAAAAGGCTGCAACAAAGTCCGTTCTAAAATTACACAAGAAGTATGAATAGAAAATGGAGTACAGAAATTAAAGGAAGATTGTATACTCGCCTTTATAGCAATACGACATTATGTCTATTTGAACTAATTTAATTAACAACAGTATTGATACGCACTCAAAAAATAGAATTGTAATATCAGAGGACTCTTAGGAATAAATGGAGGGCCCCTTAAGAAACAGTTCGGAGCTTGTGGTACTACGAGTGACAAATCGAAGAAAAATCGGTGAAGTAGAAATAGCAAGACGTACTAAACGAAATTGAATTTATGCCCTGCATTTAATTTCCTATCCACGCTCAGATTGGCTAAATATGGTTGCTGTTTGAGAAACTCACTGACTATTTGGGCAAACGATGACAATACTGCTTCATATATACTATCGTTATGATTGTCGATTTCGTTGCTTCAGTTTTGAAGTTGTATGCGTAAAGCGTCCTGGTTGAAGCAAATGCTTTTAACTCGAAAAGGGTTTGTCTTACAATACAAACAATTTAAACAAACAAACAAAGAAGTACACAGGCATGTGCACCCAATGTGTTCCATTACATAGACTCCGGAGACATGATTGCCGTCACGTGAAACAAAACCCATGAAATGTTGGACACAAGGATTTAACAGTAAATAGGAGGTACTGCTGAAAATGTATCTACACTCCTAAGACAAAATTTTATCCAACAGTTACGGACAATGTTTTATCTTATGGAATGTATCTCAAACCACACGATATTCTTGTTTCTTGTACTTGTCTCTGTCTCTGTCTCAGATGAATATTAATTACCGTTTGAAAATTATTCTCATACACGTTCATGTAAATTTATCAAGAGCAGATGATAATTTCGAGAAAAGGCACAAAAGAAGAAGATGAAAATACAGAATGAAATATAACAAATCCCTTACTAAGCAATATAAAAGACCACTAGATGTAAAAGAAACCGATATCAATATTTGCTTGTTTATGCCTTTTCACAGAGTTTCACCAAAAATTTATGAATATTCGAACTCTTATATTCTATCTTAGGATTTCTACTTGCAAATTCATTTGTTTGTTTTCTCATTAATTTTCAGCTTCTCATTTTGCGAGCTCTACATAGTTTCAAGCCTTTACTACATTTGTCTGAAATAAAATTTATCCGTATAAAAATATCATATGAATTTTTTATAGATAATGTATTATATATTCAGTATTATCTACGATTGCTACTTATTAACGTTTACTTGCATGCTCTTCATAACGATTGGTTCATATTTTTAATTGATAAGCATTCGGAAAACATAACTCTATATTGTATTATTATTTCTAAACATGATTTCTCGTTGTCCGTAATTAGTTTAATAAACCTATTTTATACTTTACATCGTAAGCGTGTAGGGTATAAAATATATGGGGTATACGGTATGTGAAATATTAAGTTTCTTCGTCCATTTGTAACGCATTATCGAAGGTTTGATAAGCGTGGAAACTACATACATTCTTCTTCAGAACCGTTCCGTACCGTTCTTCATCTTCAGATTTAGCCCCGTTCTTCCGTATGCCTGTCTGTCTGTATGTCTGTGTGGGTGCGTGTGTCTGCATAAAACGAAAACACAATTTTCATAAAACGAAGATCCAAATATGCAAACAAGAAGTTTGGCTATATATCAGTAGTAATACTTCTGATAGCTTGTAAATTTTTTTTAAATCGTTCTTTAGATTTGCTTTGAATCTAAGACTAGCTGTCTGCTGCCGATTAATTACTACTCGTTTAACGTTTTCGACTCAGGAAATCGGGGTTCTTCATTCAGTAATAATCCAGGGAGACGTCATTTATTCGTTTTGAAACGTCGCAGACGTTTATTTCATTTCAACTGAGTTTCATTTTCACAACTTCTTCCAAATTTCTAGGGCTGCTTGCAAAATTTACTTTACTTCCTTGGATATTTTTCTCAACTAATTTATAACCGAGCCAATAAGTAGACTCCGTAATTAAGAAAAATGGACATGGGTTATCAATATAATCGGGTAAGGCTAGTTAATGAGAGTCAATCTGCAGTGGAGACGTAGAATAAGAAACTATAGTACCTTAACAGAGTTTGACTCTACTTTTCTTCTTTCATCTTTACAAAAGATAACCATTCGGTTCCGAGGAAATTTACCCCGCCCCACCCAAATCATTGTCTCTATTTCCTTTTGAAATTTTTGCGCTCGTTCTGTTTTAACAAACATCCCACACTATTTTCCACACTATATTCGTTTCATGTTGTTGCTGTTTTTGTTGTTGTTTTTGTTTTTGTTAACACTATTATGTGTCGCTCTGCCACTCTGTGTTCATCGCATTATACTTCAATAATCTCTACTCAACAGCAACGAGTTTTAATGCCGATTAAGTTGAAGTCTCTCCTAGTAACGACATTATATTCTCGATCATGTCGGACATACACAAATAACACTTGCTCATATATAAAAACAAATGCACACGTTGTTCTCTATATATCTATACGTGCATGCGATACATCGACACCTCAATATTCGATTGTCTTTCTTAGTTACTTTGGTTGCATTGTTTTGGTTTTATTTGTTTTACGTGGTACGGACGCTCGCAATTTCGGAATTGTTTGTAATGACTCCAATACAGTGCAATTGTATGCGATGAATGAAGGCGTAGGTTACGTGTAAATACATTGTTAATTCAGTTAGAGGGGAAGGTAAAGATACAAATAGAGAGAATATCGCTTCCTGACCAACGACCAACAGCAAACCCATTATACAATCCTCCTCTTGAACTATAGAAAAGGGATGGAAACGAATAGGAAATCGAGACTAAAAACTTGTATGAAGAAGCATCTTTTTCATCAGAAGTGGAAGAAGCTAAGCAAGTAGGTGAACAATGGGCACTTGAGGTGGTTCGTAATGATTTTCAAGTCATCGAACCTCTAGCGTGTCGTTATGGTCGATGAATCAAACGGCCACGGGTTACTCCTTGCCCTCCATGGCCAACAAAACCATCGGATAGTATTTATTTATTTTTAGGAAATAATGGTCGTTTGGGAGGAGGGGGCGCTTGTAATATGAAGTGCGACTAAGAAGGTTTACATTTAAATCGTAACTCTGTCTCAATAACTCATTCAAAGGCTTTTAATCGATTTTAAATGAATGTAAACTCCTACGATTACGTTAGAAATACAAACCAATCATAAAAAGCTTTTACCAATATGATAACGTAGTGTAATAATTTGGATTATGATTGTGAATATTAAGTGAGTATGAGTGAATCTACTTAGTGTGATTTTAGAATGAGTTTCAAGCATGGAAACGACCATTATTTGTGCATTGTCGTTTACACAGCATAATATTGAATAATAATAAGCAATTAAGTAATAATAATTTAGTAAAGTATTTGGGAGTATTTCCAGAATTTTTCATAAGAATTTCTTACAGAGCTCTTAATCACCAACATTTTGCACGACATTTTCCTAAGAAATTTAAAAGAAATATGAGAATATTTGTTGAGAGAAAGCTTATTCTAATTACTTTCTATGGAATAATTTTCTAATCGTTAATTTAGAAAAAATATAATTTCAAAAAATGTTCTTAAGGAAGCGTCACTTTCCCTAATAGTTGTCAGCTAGATTTTTTACGATTAATTACAAAACAACAAAAATAAATTTTTGTTTAAATTTTTCTTATTCCCTTGCTTCTCTTTTTGTTTCTTCATTTATTAATTTCAGTTATTTTCCATAGTAATTCAATGCAGCTTTGGTTAATCAAAAACTGCTCAAATTTAAAAATATATTTTCGCATATTTTTAATCTTCTTCTTAACTCTCTTCTGTGGCTTGCTAATTTTTAATGCGAGTTTTAGTTGGCTGTTACGAACGATAAACAAAAGCAAAAACAATGGAGAAGCATAACGAAAAAACAATGAGAAAAGTGAAGTAATGAAAAACTCAGACAGGGAGAGGAACTTAATTGTGTACCAGCTTTTAATTTTGTTTTTATATTATTCGAAAACAACAATAGCAACAACAAAAACAATACTGACATTAAAGAAGCCAAACAATGCAAATATATAGACGAGCAGTCAGACAAGAAAGAAAGTCACAAACACATAAAATACAAGATTTTACCTCGCCATTACAGCTTTAATCCCAACGTTAGCTCGTCTGCTTGGAAATATGTATGTGTTTGTGTGGTTATTTGGTGTTATGTGTGTGCATGTGTCCTTGTGTGTGACTCATCACCTGGATGTCAGACGCAGAGTTTACGTATGTGGCTATATACGATGTCCTTTACGTTGCTAAGATATGTGCGTATATATATCCTGGTATCCTCGTACGTGTTGTGGTTTGCGTGTATGTGTATGTAAGTGTCCATCGCCTGTTCATTCATGCTCATCTTTGTGTAACCGTGCTTGTGGCCACGTGTCAAATAAATGTCGACGATGCCGTGATAGACGGATGGTGTTTAATGTGTCCCAGCAATTAAAAGCAGTTTGGTTTTCTATCTCAACGTGTTTAACTCCTTTTTAAATTTCCTCTGCTTCTTTACCCTCGTAATCGTCCTTTTAGTCAGTTATAAAATGCATAGCCTGGACAGGTTTGACAATTAGCAATATGTACGGTGCACCATCGCCTTTGCTGCCGGCGTGATGTGGAAATTCTTTGCAACAAAAAAATTCATAATTATGAATTGGTTTTTTATGAACACTAAAGAAATTATTTGCTTTTTCTTGTGCGGATCCAGAAATATCACCTAAATGAATTTTTAAATGCAGGAGAAGTATCACAAAATTTCGTAGCTGTTAAATTAAAAATTAATAAAAAATTACTGAAGAATTAATAAAAAATTACATTAAGAAGATTTCGAATAAGAGACTAAACAACAAACGGGGGGAAATGAGATGAAAGAAAGCTAAAATATTGCAAAATTTCGTAGTAGAAAAGGTACTTAAAATTTGAGAAATAGTACGCAGATCTTGAACCAAACAAAAAGAAACAAAACTAAACAAGGAGAGAGCAGAGAATATAAAGATCATAAATACCGAAGAAGGGAAGGGCCAAAATAGGAAGAAAAAATTATAAGAAAATAGTAATAGTAGTAAAAATTTATGTAAACTCAGTTGTAAAAAAATAGTTTATTGCAACGAAAAAAATTGTGTCATTAAAAATAATCGTCTTGTCCCGTTGATCAAATTATGCTATAATTTTAAATAAAAATAAGAGAAAAACAGTTGAAAAGGGGGTAGATAGAGAAGCAAGATCAGAGGAGAAAGACAGAGAGAGTGGTCCAAGCATCCTGTCAATTAATTATTTATAGCCGGTAGTAAAAACGGACAAGTTATTCCACTTCCACGATGGCAATTCTCTCCAACATCTTTGTGGTCCTTTGCCGGAACCGCGGGTAAGCATTTTGTTTACATAAAATTCCTTTTGAATTTTCAACTTGAAATTGATTCATTTCTCTATCGCTTTCTTTTCCTTTGCTTGCTTCTTCGGGCACCATTTTCTCTCCGTTTTCCCTTTTTTTGTTGTTGTTAAGACCCATCGGGACGCTATTTCGTAATATCGCCAACAGTGACACAAATGAGTAGCAATAAACTTAAATAAATGTCCAGAGATGACTAAAATTTTATGAGCTCACACAAACGTATATACTTTTTATATGCACGAATACGGCAGTCAGTTGTCGGTCATATAAGACCAATCACAAGAGCCTCAGCCCGTACATGCTGTAGATACTTTACAACGTTACACAAAGTATTCGTCGTAATACTCTTAAAAATAAATGATGAAAATTGAGGAACAACTTTTTGAAAGGTGGATCGGGTGGTGGTGGGGGAGTTACCCTGTCATTTATATACAATAAAGGACGTGCTAGTACAGACTTACCTATTAATAGACAAACACGCGTTTATACTCACAGCGAAAGGGAGAGAAAGGTATAAGGAATCAAGAAAAATAAATGTTCTCAATTTTAATAAATTTAACTTGGACTATAAGGTGCGCTATTTACCAACAACATTGACCAATACATTACGGAAACATCTACGGAAGCAGTTCAGGAAGAACTAAAGTATGTCCAAAGTATAGCATATAAATAAAGCTTATAAGCATGCATGTAAACCTTTGTGTTGAGAAAATTTAGGGCTCTTCGTAAATTTTTAATTGAATATTTATTTTATATACGCTTAGATCAATTCGGAAACAATTCGAAAACTTTAAAAAAAGTGTCCATCCTCTACTTTAGAATTGGGCAATATGTTTCGAATAATTTCAGTCTGTACCAAATAAATACCTGGGAATTACGGGGTCATCGAGATAATATGGCGTTATTCCATAAAAAGCCCTAATCTATAGAATTCTTAATGAAGTTTCCCATACAAGAAACTTTTCATACATTCATCATTGACTTCGCCGCAAGGAACCTTGAAAGATCAATATGAACGTGACCAATATTTGTAGTTATTTTATGACAAAAAAGTATGTATGAGTGATTTTCTCTAAAACTTCTCTGTTGCCTTTCGGCATTTTCCCTTTATTTCATTTATTTACGACCCTCTCGGCCAATATCAATCTATGATTCACTCTGTATGTGTTTAAATGAAGCGAATAAAAAACAACATTCAGTTATTAAGGCCGCAGTCTGAATTGAAGCTGAAACGTAAACTGCTGAAACAGATGCACCCGGTGGTACTCTCGCTTCATTAAATGATTTATGATTGTCCTCTTAATTTATGTCCTCAACGCATGTCCTCTAAAATGGCCCAAATAAGCAAGTAAACGACCAACCAACCAACGTACTAGACGAACGATAGACTGAATGATCGGCCGGTCGACAATCCTGCGTTCTATTTCGGTTAGACATTACACAAGGCTTGAACTTTGTTCTTGTGGCTCCGTTGCTCGAACGTGTCTTGCGGCATACTTCTGTACTCAATGGACCACTAACGACCACATTCTGTGGCAATAAGTAAATTATAATGGCCCCAAGTCGTGTAATTAGTTAGTTAGTCGATACTTCATGGTCTTTATGCCCTGCGAGGAAGAAAATTTCTTTTATTGGCTTTTGGAATGTAATTATAGAAAAAATGATGACCACCCTGAATTGCGATGAAGATGAAGAAGAGAAGGTGGATGGGGAAATTATGATACCCGATTGTCAAAGGAATAAAAGTAATTATGATGATGATGATGATAATGGCTATAGCAATGGGGTATTTTATGATAATTATATGGTTATGATTTAATAGATGACACAGTATGATATATTTGATATAGGATAAGTATATTATATTGTATCATGAATCAATTCATAACTATATTATTATTGTATAATATCGCATTGTCATAATAGTTATAATAATAACTATAATCATCATCATCATCATCGTTTTTGTTCTCCCGGAGCGTCATACTCTAATTTATCTTACGTATAACGATCGTAGTACCAGAAGCAAAGAAATAATTTAGAGGGTGAGAAAGTTATAGCAGAACCATAACGAAATGAAAAGGCATGTAAAAAATGTCAACAAATATAAAAACCCACACATAGGTTATTGTACTTAAAAAAGGTTTCGCGAAGTGTAAACGACTTTTAATGAACGTTTCGCTTTTGCGACGAAATCTCGTTCTTTCAAAACTGAATTTTGATAATTTTTAAAAAGTAATCAATTTATGAAAGATTTTTCAACAATTCAACGCAGTAAACGCCATTTAAATTCTAATTAAAATTAAAATCTGAATATTTTTTTTGCATTTCAGGTGTCAACATAATACGACCACAAAAACTGATCCACCAAAACCACCAACAACAGCAATATCAACAACAAAACCCCGCCGAAATATGGAACGAAAAAATCACAAAAGCGTACGTAGGCGAAAGTGGTTCGCGAGTGGCAAGCCCCGAACACTGGAAAATGACGACGCCAACAACAACAATACCAGCAGTTTTAGCGACGGCAGAAGCGCAAGCAGATGTACAAGAAGTAGAATATGTAACAGAAATGACAGAAGCTCTGTCAGCAACAACAACAACGACAACAAATACTTTAAACGTTCAAGGTGACAATGTCATGAAAAACAACAACGCGAATAGAGATAAAACGTTGTTCTTCAATAGTCATTACACAAAAAATCGTAATAATAATAATAATAATTATAATAATAATTATAATAGTAATAATAATTATAATAATAATAATACTCATAACAATAATAACAAAAGCAACAATTTCGATATTCTGTTTAATCTAAATTTAGAAAAGTGTGCCAAAAATATTAATAGAAATCAATATTATAAATGCTTCAAAAGCAAAAACTCTCACACCGTTGATGGTCGTGCCCTCTCGCCACCATCGTCGACGTTAACGAATCTAACAACAACAACAAAAACAACTGATAGTGCTAGTGATACAACTGGTCTTACTTTCCAACAACAATTTGGGCAACATTCGATAAGAGATAGAAGTTCCAACAACAACAACAACATTTCCATTAAACCATCCCAATTGCCTTCGGTGTCTGAGCGGACATCAAAAACAAAGAATCCTGCCACGCAAAAACCAGACAACCATAAACAACAACATCAGCAACAGCAATATCAAATCCTAAACAAACATTATTATCCTTACCACCATCATTCTAAGTCTCAGCAACAACAACAACAACGTCATCATCAAGAACCGCACATAAAAATTACATCTACAAAAAATCAACAACAAAAGCAACAACATCAACAATATCACATCGCTCATAGACAACAACACAAGGAAGTAAAAAAATTCATTGATTTTGATAAAGAAAATAACGACGAAAGGGTTTCCTGGTGGAAATTAAAGCACGCTTCCAACTTCTTTGAGCCGAAACAACAAACGCTTAAGCTTTCAACTCGTTCCCGACGGGATTTAGATGTAGGTGACGTCGAAACTGAAACAGAAGGTGAAAGCGAAACGGAAAAATCGAGACCGAATATCAAAAGTGAACATTTTTCCTTTACGGCGGAGAAACATGATCAACACTTATCGGCATCACGACCACTAGAAAGCATAAAAAAACACAAATCATCTCACGCGAAAGCAACGAACGACGATGACTATCTAAATAAAAGGAAAAGACACGGCACAAGTGATGGCGAAGTTATTGATGACGCTGATGACATTCAAGCCGATGACGAGGACGACGGTCAAGTTGACAGTTCAGTTAATGGTCAAGCTATCGATCTGATTGATGGTGGTGATGGAACCGATGTTGTTCGCATTAACGATCATTCATCAGAGTTTCATTCTTCCAAAGGTTCTACAATAACAACAATCGCAGCAGCAGCAAAAAGTGATAGAAAATCAGAACCTTTCCAACTGGAAGTTGTTAAGGGAAATATAGTATTTCGCCGTCATGATGTTTCCAGTTCTCTAGAAGACATTTTAGCTTCAGAGGATCCATCACCGCGAGAGTTTATTATACAGCCTACTTCATCCATCAACGAAAGCATCAATGATAATGCTGAAGCACTATTATATGAAAGAAAAAATTATAATCAGCAGACGGATGTTCACAAAACTATTCCAGAAGGCCCTGAAAATGTGACGTCTGTGAATCACGTGTCGGTGGCGGCTGCTTCTGATGCTTCTGATGCGTCTGATGTGTCCTATACCCTTTCGACTAATCAGCCATCTCATGCTGCAATTATTCCTTCACCTCCTACTACTCCTTCCTCCTCTCCTCATCCTCCTCATCATAGAACCTATGAGCCCATCATTATTATTGACGATACCGAGGAATTCGATAGTGGCACCAATCGTCTTGGTGGAGAAAGAAGTGATGATTATATGCATGACGAACCGCGCGTTCTACCGTTAAGGCCACTATTGCCAAGTCCTTACGACGACATACATTCCGAGGAGATGTCGGTGGTATACGCGGAGCAGCATACAGAAATACGTCTAATGTGCGAAGTCGACTTGGATATTGCTACGAGTGTCTGGTATAAAAATGGCTTGGTGAGTAAAAAAAGAATTAAACGTGTAGATCACATTTATTTTCACGGGGATTATGACGGTGTGGGAATATAAGTGAATTCTATCCATTCTTGAGGCGATTAAAACGGTGTAAAATTGGAAGCTTGATCTAAGTTTTAACATCAAAAATGAATTTAATCAAATACTCTCTTAATAATATAATTCAATTATTTGGCAGTGTCTCAAGTAGTGAAATTTTTAGACGTTCTCAATGAACTTTTTATTCAGTTGCACAAAATATAAAATTTGGAAAGTGTACGCTTATGGGATTTTCATACCAGTCCGGTTTTGTTTGACTTGAACGGATTAAATATTTCGCTTTAAACTAAATATGTTTAGAGAATTTTTTCCTTGAATTTGTTACTTTAAAGAACAGAAAGGACGTTCAGAGGGAAAATTTTTGAAATCAAAATTTTTGAGAATATCCTTTCATTTACGCGCTGAATTGCCAATTTAATTCTTTATGCTTAAATTTAACGGCTACAATCTCTCTATTATTTAATGAATATTTTTTATTTAAAGTCCGTGAATTAGAGTTTTATAAATAATAAAATGTAATAAAAATCGGCTTCGGGTTAAAAAATTTATCACCGTTTTAGTGAATAATCTAAAGTACGAACATTTTATGTGCATCATTGCTTAGGAATATTTCCTAAATCCGTCACAAAAATTCTTATTAATTTTTTTTCTTGATGGCAGTTATCCAATAAATTGGATAGCTTGTTTTCCCTATACATTTCGTGTTCTTTTCGTGTTATATTTTTCCGCCGGATTAAATTTCAATATTCTCTTCTTTATATTTAATTTCCTTAAATCGTAACTGTTTGTTTTTCTTAATAATTTCTTATACACCCGTGTGTATCGGCGTGATTTGCCACATCGAAAAACGGAGCTTCTTATTTTCTATCGCTGTCTCGATATATTCTTAGCTCGACTCATCCCCCGTAATCGCCGCCAATATAATCTTCCTTGTTGAACGAACCGACAACCTTTTCTGTGAATAAAAGACTTCTCCTCCTGACCGTTTAAGTGACTTTAATTGCTTCCAGAATCTCTTTATATTCTTTAGCGTTGGTTTAACGCATCTCTCTTATTTTGACGTCGTGCTTACGGGCTCTTGGCTTTTGTGTATCTTATGCGTCATCTTATGCGTTAATACTTATTGACATTCTGTTTTTGTTTACGTAAAACAAACTTGAAGATTTTATGCAAATATGTCCTCGGCAGTCATCGAAACAATGTCGCCAGGCGGCTTACATTTTATCGACGGAATTTATTTTCTAGGAGCGATCATATTCTTAGCAGAGTGAGAAAAAAATCGGCTTAGAAACAAGACACACGGTTTAGTCAGCATACGATACTTACGCTTTATTAAAGCGCTTATCAGTTTTTATCCTGTAAGAAGTATTAGCGCTTATCAGTTTTTGTCCTATGAAGTATGAAGTATGGATCGAAATAATTTTCTTTATTGCTTTATCCCTAAAAAACTGTAGAATTTATTGTAACAAAATTGAAATCTGTTTTTCAATTAGATCTTTTAATTAGAAATTTTTATTCCCTTTTTAACAATCTTTAATTTTTTTCTACCTCTAAAGAACGTCGGAGTTAGGGAAGAACTTCATACGAGAGTATCTGCGATCCGTATTAATAATGCACTGTCTATTCGTACAAGATTATGGGAAGTCTCCAGAAGTACATCCTCATACGAGGAGTGCACATAAAGTAGGCAAGCTCTCTCTCTCATCAACTAACTTTCTCTTCAGCATTTTCGCCTTTTGGATCCGGTTTTGTGCGACACAACGGTTTTTGTTTGGTTTGCCGTCTAGTCGGTTTTATAATTCGCACTGGATTTTTTCATTCTACGATATTCATTCCTAGCATTTTGCAAAAACCGGAAGGCGCACCCCCAAACAGTTAATTAGTCCTCTTCACAGCCATGACGCAACCAAGAAGTGCTAGCTTTTCAGTACATTCTTATCGTCTTCACGTGGCTTTTGTTATTTATTCGGTTTTCCTTCCTACAAACAAAGCATGACGGACGGTGTAAATTATGGGTGAAATATGAAACTGAGTGAGCAGCTATTTTCATTCTCTAATTTCATGTAATTCTGCAAAAGTATTTTTTCTTTCATGAAATTTTCGTAGACTTTTACGAGATTAGCTTTGCTGTATTTCAGAGGAATTTTATTTATTGCAATAAGAAGCTTTTCAAATTTTGCTTCATGACATTTAAATTTAAATTAGCAAACGATAAGGAAATATGACAAGTAATAAATGATCATTGTTTTTAATTTTTATCAGCTTGATAGCAAACTTTTTGAGCGAAAATAATTCGGTAACACTCGATGATATTAATATTAATCTCACGGTGCCGTAGATAATTTTACAAATATTGTAGACCAAAACCGGCGAAGTCTGAATGATTTTACGACGTAAATTCTGTGGCGTCACGAAGACAAATTGCATTTATTTTAGTGCGTTGAGAGAATTTTGTTCAGTTCAAAATTTAAAATTTCAAAATGTCTCATAAACCCGTGCTTTCCCCCCTACGCTATTTTATTCCTCGTCTTCGAAAGTGTTTATTTTCAAAAAATATCTTAGTCGTCAAAGTTTAATGTTTTAATAGGAAGGACTGTTATTTTATAAAAAAAGTCTCTACGGTCGTGGAATAATTTTTAGAATTATTTCCTTTTAACTATTCGTTAAATGTTATGATCTCTCTATATTTCTTTCAAAAATAATTTTTGTATGTTCGAGAAAAGTTTATGTACGACCACAGCATGATATTATCTTTATTGTTTACAATGATTACGTCACGTTCGGGGGGAAATAAGAGGAAAGTGATTTGATGCGTGATTGAGTGCCTAAATGAACAACACCACTACCTTTCGTTAAAGAGAATGTTTAGCTACACTCATTAGGTGCCGAAAAATATGCAATGAAAAATACAACAATTTTTTTTATCCGTGCATTGATGCGCACGTGCATATCTTCGGTGCATTTCCGCCCAGAATCCTGGATTCAGTAAAAGAATTTTAAATACACTTGGAGGTAATTTCCAAACTGAAAAACTAAATTAGAAATATTAAACGTCAAAACCTTTGAGTAAAACTGATTAGTAACCCTTATGAGGAAACTTTAAAACTCTCCAAAATATGGAGGCTAACCTTCAATGAACAAATTGTCGTTGGCGGAGAAAAATACAGACGAGTATTTTATTTGTGATGACTTTTATTACGACTATAATTGCATCAGCTATAACAGTTCATCAATTTTAATTGCGATAAAACATTTTAAGTCTCTAAACCGATCCCGTGGTTACATTTAGAAAACTGCAAGTTTTGTAGTGAGACATTATCGAAATATCATTTTGTTGCTGTCATTTATCGATTTGATTAATATCGTAATCGATAAGTAGCTCTTAGTAAACTCCTTAGTAATTGATATTCATAGACAGGAAAGCAAGACAGGAAATTATCGTTGGGCCATAAAAACTTGGGATTTTTTCTTGTGTGAGAAAATAAAAACGAAAGAGAGGAAGAACAATGAAAGAGCTGGTTAGATCGATAAATATGCCTAGCAAGACCGCATCGCAACGAGTGGTGACAAGGGGAAGGACAATGAAGGGAGATGTCGTATATAATAGTTTTGCAGCATTGCCAAAATCAGAGAATTATTTTTCGTATACTTTTCTGAAATGTGTTTTGATGGTTGGAGGCGCTAAGTGCTATCTGTGGGGTATTTTTGTTGCTATTGTTATATTTGTGGCTTTAATTATCGTGGTTTCATTCCCTTATTTTTTACTCCTCATATTTTTAATGAACACCGTTTTTAGCCGACGATTTTAGTGTTACATTTGTTGTTGGCTTTTGGCGCTATTATACTACATTTTGCTGTAGAGGATGCTGTTATTGTTGTAATCCTTGTTGCTATCCTTGTTGTTATTGCAACGCATAACCAAACGGGGGATGTTTCTTCCATTTTTATTACCAAAAATCGTTATCGTTATGATTCTTGCGGTTTTTGTTTTACACTATCTCTTCTTCGTTTACAAGAAAAAAGGAAATAATTTTTGATTTTGATCTGATTTGCATGCCTTTTTCGAACTCTTCTATCTTGATATAGCCAACCTTTTTCTTTTACGTTATACATATTCTATGCTCCCTTTAGTGACCCTTGTGTGTGTGTGCTTGCCCTTTTCGTGTGCTTGTGTAGGTTTGTGTTTTTGTGTGTGTTTAGCTTTAATCGTTATTTGCTGAATTTGCTGCTCGAAAAATGCAATAATGTCTGCTGATGCTTGATACGGGTAATACAAGTTGTTGCACTTATTGTAGTTTGCGTTACTGTTGTTGTTGTTGTTGTTGTTATTCCCGTTGCTGTTATTTCTATTTGAGTTTATTATTTTTAACAAAGTTTCAAGTGTTTCCCAGGCCGCGGCTTCCGGAACGTTGATTTCGCTTCAACGTTCAAATCAAATAACTAAACAACTAAACCAACAAGAGAATAGTTTTCATTTCTCTTAACATTTTATTATTTTTTTATGATTGCCAATTTCAACATCTCTTTATATATATATTATGGTTAGTTACACTTATTATTGCTACGAGACTAATAAAAGAAAATATTTTGGGGAAAACAAAACGAGTTTATTAGCGATTCGCTCTCAAATACTGATTTCTGTCCTTCAAAAAAATTTCAAATTAAATAAAATTCATGATAATTCATGATAAAAATAATAATAAATAATAATAAAAAAAATAATAAAGTTATAGAAATGAAAAAGTTTCAAAAAGTTTTAACATTTTAAAATGTTTAAATCAAATACATTGGATTTTTTGTGAATTTTATTTTTTAATTCTTTTGAATTTCCCATCCTTTGTATTAGCCTTTGTATTAGCGTGGTTGGCTGCTTTATACTCCATAGTGCATTGCTATCGAGTTCTTGCCGGGAACTTGGTATAAAATCGGTATAAAAATTTTACCCGAACTGGATCGAAAGTAATCTAATAAATTGTTTTAATGAACACCATGAGATTAATTTTTTAAAGGAAATTTTTAACTCGATTACAAATTATTACGCACACAGAAATATATATGAAAAATACACAAACGTTTTCTGGGCGCTCATCACACACATACACGATTAAAGTAATATGCAATATAAAGTACCACCGCTTATGTTGCCGACCTTACTTTTTTAATTAATTAAAATAATACAAAAAATAAAGAAAGCGGAGTAATGAAAAAAGGAGAGAAAGATGATCGATCATACTCTTTAATGCAAAAGTCATAAAGAAACATTAATTAAAATTTCCACTTTATTCCATCGACCGATGTAATTTTTATTATCGATGAAAGTCATCATCGCTGCGAGTGAACTGAAAAGGCTTCAAGTTTATGGTTTTCCATTGATCCAAAGCATTCCATCTGGATAAGAAGGCC
The DNA here is from genome assembly GCA_963966595.1 of Physocephala rufipes. Classification (NCBI taxonomy): domain Eukaryota; kingdom Metazoa; phylum Arthropoda; class Insecta; order Diptera; family Conopidae; genus Physocephala; species Physocephala rufipes. The sequence continues at coordinate 22,988,111 of OZ016505.1, forward strand.
AAGTAAAAGAGAAGAAGCAGAAAAGCAAGGAAATATATGAAGGAATAAATCACTGGGAAAAAAGGGAAATAAAAACGATGATGAAGGAAAGTTCTTCGGAGAATAGTTTGCAATAAACGAAATCGAGCGAATTCGAGTGAAATTTCTTGTAAGAAATTTCTTCGAGTGAAATATAAAATGAAGAAACAAATAAGCACATCAGAATCAAAAAAATGCATTGGTGACTGTTGCAACAAGACGGGCAAAGTAACAGCAGTATCAATGGCAACAACAACAATAATAAGCAGCATTTTTATGAGTCTCTTGATAATTGAAGACGAAGAAAAAGAGGAAGATGGTGAAAATATCCCATCAATTCACTTAATTTTTCTTATGATCGCTGCTTCTTCCTCCTTGCTTTGTCACCCTTCGTCAATTCTTATCAGTCTATTTTACCGTCTTCCCTCTACTTGTGTGCACATCAGTTCCCGACTCCCGTAATGTTTTCCACTTCCTTTTAATTTGTTTATCCTATCTTCTACAATAGCTTTTATGCATCTTCCGATTTCTCGTTTTTTTCCATTGGCTTTAGTTATTTCCTTCCTTTCGAAAGAATTGGGTTTTTTAACCCATGGGTCTTTCTTTAAAATTTTTTTTTATCTCCTTATCGTTCTGCCGTCTGCCGTTTATATCACTCTTGTTCAGAGAAAACGACAGCAACAAATCAATAGCATATTTTTACACTCACAAATATTGGATTTTTCTCAACGCTTAAAGCTTTACAGCTTTAACGCAACAATCACTCCCTTAAGACCAAGATGAAGAAATTGCATTGCGCACGCAGATATGGCACTAACGTTCCAATAAAGCTTTGTGCTTGTTCTTTGTTCTGTGAGCATTATATTTGTTCTCGCATTCTTTTTTTTATCACTATTTCCACAATTTCTTCATCGACGACAACGGGACACTGCTTTCCTTTCACAGCTAGACTATTATATTTAATCGTTCAGCAGGGAATAAAGAGTAAAGAGTAACGAGTAAAATATCCAAATGAAAACAAAAGATATTTAACCAACGCAAACAGAAACAAAATCAACTACAAATTTTCTTCAATAATACCTTAGAAAATAGCGAGTAATTTTTTTAGCAGCTAAAATTTTTATATAATTATCCTAGGAGTATTGTATTGCGTCCGGCATTCACAAAATAATTACGGATAATCGAAAATCATATATCATAATGATCATACAAAATACTGCATTAAATTCGGATTGTACGAGCTGGTAACGAATTTATATAGCGGGTAAAACGAACTACTATTTCTATTCGATGTATTTGCTATATTTGAAACCTACCACAAAAACAGTAACAAAACAACAACGAACAACAACAGCTGCAATAACATCGAGTGTGTACGATCAATGCATCATCTTTTTGGTTGAAATGCAAGTACACGAACAGTCGTAGTCAAATAAATCATCGGTATTATTTATACTTTTCCCAAATCATAAAAATAAAAATATGACTGATACAATTGAACATTAATCGCTAGGGGAAATTCTTATGCTTGAACACACATCGAACAGAGGAGTGACGTATATTGAAGAGGTAAGAGGTATAAAACGAATAATTTAAGCTTAATTCACTTTGAATTTCAGAAATTTAATGACTAAATAAGGAGCTAAGATTCGAAAAGTAATTGCTAATTAAGAAATATCTGAGATTACGGAAGAGACCACGATTCAAGGAATAACTGACACTCATCAAGTATTTAAGATTGAACGAACGACTGACATTTAAAAAGCAATTGATACACAACGAGTAAACGGTATTCGACAATCAGTAAAGCTTCAAAGAATGATCGAGGTTCAACTAGTTATTAATGTTCACCAAGCAATTGAGATCCGACAGTCAATAATTGCAAAAGAATTTAATCACTCGAAAATAATTTTAAGAAATAATTGGAAAGCGTTATCAATATCGGTAGAAAGAATACTTACAAAATCTTCCACTAAATAAATAATTACTTAATCAAAATCACTCCAACAATTCTCATAATTGTCGGAAGCTTATTTTAATTTATTTCCCATTAATAAAAGAAAATTTATAAATTAAAAGACAAAGACAAGGAGAAAAGGAGGAACGAAGAAAGGCAAAATCCCATTGGAATGGTAAAGAAGTAATGATAAATTTTCGACGACATAACGAATAAACTGAGAGAAAATAAAAACGAGAAATTTCTTTTTACAACAAATATTTTTCGAATTGTTTTTCATTATACTGATAAATTTGTTGTTACGGTCTTTTTCTTCCTCTAAATGGAGAAATAACAGAACGCGTAATGCGCAAAATTGACTTCATTCATCCACTAATGAAACGCGTTGCTAACGATTTTGTTTTTAATTCAAAACTAACAACTTCTCTGTTTTATTCTTATTAAGTATTATTTCAGTTTAAAAAAGCATTTCAAACTTCTAATTTTAAGTTTGGGTTTTAATAATAAACGTAAATAAAAAAGTTTTTAACTTTTTGCCATCAGCAAAACAGATTTTCTTGCACTTGCTTAAATAGTTTTAGCAAAAACCATTATGAAGAAGCAACGCAACAACAAGAGCAACGATGAGATCATCAAACCACCCACAGTTTGCACGGTAAAAACAACATCAAAAAATTGAAGAACAGCAACAGCTGTTACCGAGTATTGCGGTCATTGCTTGAAATAAGTTTCTTGCTTTAAATTCAAGTGCACGGGGATAAAACAACCAACAAATAAATGAGCAAATAAACAAACAAAACGAACGAAGTTGTTTGCGGAAAAACATCGAATTCAAAATTTCTTTAATTTAAAGTTGCCTACTTTCAGGCTCTCCGTTGTGTGCAATTGGTCCAGAACGTCTTTAAGAATGCATAAACGAATTATGCACGATATTTCGATATAGTCCTTGATATGAATTTCAGTACAGTTACTTAATAACACAAGGATGAAGAATAATAAAAAGAGATTGAAGGAAAGGTAAAGCAATTGTACGCGAGTTGTTTCCATATCAATAAGAGCATTATAGTCAGTAAAAATATACTAAATAGAAATTTTCTTATTTCTATTCGGTAATTCCTCGAAATAAAATATTAATGTATTTACAGTACGAATTTGTTGCTGTTCAAATCTCACCAAAACCATCGATTTGAAGTCTTTAACGCTTAGAGTTTGTCGCCCTTAAGAGGATTGCCTTTAAATTTTTGATTCTTGCTTGTGCGAGTAAACTAAGAAACTTTCGGGACTTTATAGTTTGTAAAGATACATTAGTAAAAGTGAGTGGGTGGTGGCATGAGAGTGTGTGTGTATGAATTTCTTTTATTAAATGGAGGTCAGCACAATCACAAAATCAACTTTAGACAGAATTACTGTAATGAAAAGAACTGCGACAGTTACAAAACTTTTTTATTCCGCAATTTATTTGTATCACTTCATGCGAATTCAGCACATTTTGTTGAAATATAAACACTACTTTATGGGAGGTTTATGCCTTTATGGGTTTCTATTTTCAAGGAGAAACTAAATTGGAGCCAATAAGTTTCTCCAGAAATGACGTCAGTGTCAATCAATTCATCGCTATCTTCAATTCAATTTTATAAAGAAAAATAATGAGAGTGAACTAATCTAATTGTACCGGCATAAAATCTTTTGTGTTGGGAGCGGAAATAATCAAGAATAATCAATATTTTTATACGTCACAAATGTAAAGTTTGTAATAAAAGAGACAAATCTTTATTGACATGCTTTTTCAAACGAAAGTTTTATAATTTCTAATGTCTTGGTTTTCAATTTGAGAAATCTTATTCAGAAGTATGAACAATTGTAATTAAAATCAAACATTAAAAAAATATAATCGGTCTTTCTAAAAAAGAGATGCACGAGCTGGATAACAAATCATTAATCCAACAATACAAGCCTGACACATACGCGTGAATTATAAGTTGTTTTTTTTTTGTGCAATTGAGAGAGTTATATTTTTAGGAGGTTCGCAAAAATCAACTCAACAGAAAATGGAATGAACTTACCGAAGCGAAATCTATGAGTCGAAGTGCAAGGTATACACTCGAAAAATATGCTCTGGGCAATACTCTAAATGCCTCGAAGCTTGCTTTCATTAAATAGTTTTAACGAATCATGCAAGATGCGTCACCAGCAGCGTATAAAATTGGGAGTATATGAGGATGACAGAGTCTACTGCATTGTCACATATTTCCGGAAATAATCGAGTTCAAAAAGTCTTATTTAAATTATTAAAAGTCTTCACTTATATGAAAATCAATGCGATTTTTAGCTTTTTCGGAAAATGCTTTTTTGAAAAATTATGGTACGCAAACAAAAAAGCAAAAAATAAATCAGAGAAAACTAATTAAGAATATCAGAGCTGAACCATGCGTGATTCATGCGTGACTTGTAAGGAGCACATATTTTCAGAACTACTGCGGTAATGCTGCGTGCACGTATATGCTCGAATACACGCGTAAAATACTTGAATACTCATACACACGCATACTTCATACTTCAATTTGAATGCGGCAAATGCATTGAATAGAATTTTCGAAGAAAAAATTTAACACTTCCGAGCATCAGTTTGCCAAATAGAAACAATAGCAGTAGCAACAGCGCCAACAAAAAAACTGCTGCTGCTAACACCGCCACTTCTACTCCCACTTATACAAATGCTACTACTACTACTACTACTACTACTGTTACTACTACTACTACTACTACGAGTAAATAGCAATTTTGGTTTCAAAATTTTTGTTGTTCAATAGTTTGCGCACATGCGATATAATCAAAAGCATCGCAGCATCGGTATAGTCTAATAATGGAAAATGTTGATGGCGATGATCATCATCATCATCATTATCAGCTTAATGATTATGTCCACGGGCTATTGCTTAGAATACGGGCTATGGGCAGTCTGCAAGGAAAAAAATCTCAATAAACACGAACGGACGTACGCACAAACGAACGAATGAATAGACGAACGAATCAACGATCAAGCAAACGAACAAACCGACTAATGAATAAACCAATAAATGAATGAAAGAAAGGACAAACAAGAAAGCGACCAAGTGAGTGAGTGCGAGCAAATGAATCTGTGTGTTTGCTTAATCAACCCAACGATTTGAAAATTTATGAGCTCTATGAGTTTTCCGTAGAGTAAATTTATTATTATTTTCTACAACCGCCTCGCCCCCATTCGACTGCGTGGATAGGTATCAAAAAAAATAGCACACTGTGTTAGAAATAGTAATATTTGTTAGTAATAGAACACAGAAAAGTGTGCGTGTGTGCGCTATACGTACGTATGGACTATGTATTTCTTCACACACATACACACATTATGGCTGCCTATCCTGCTTCCGGCTGTGACGATACTAAATACAAAAGCGTTAAGTGAGCATTGGAATCCATTTTTTAGTACCATACATTATATGCATATGTATAAGTGTATTCGACAAATACATGGGGGAATATTGATACTTATTCATTTACTCTAAAAGGTTTCAACTAAATCCTGTTCGAATTTTTCTTGAAGTTTTATATAAAAAATTGTGATTCAAAAAATGATAATTCCTTATTTAACGGTTTTGGTTGTCTAGGAGACTATAAGTAATTATAATTCATTCACCAACACTCATTACTATTTTTTTGTTAAAAACCATAAAATAAATAATGTTAAAACATTAAAACGATAAAGCTGAAAGAGAACATAACTCAAAAATAAATAAAAATAATAAAAAAATAAATACTCGCAAACAAAGTAAACTCGTTACTTCCATTAAATCCGAAAAAAGCTACCGCGATTTTATGCAGACTTACTTTTATTAACGCTTGTTGAATTTAAAAATATTTCTGAATTTTTAACACAATAATAGTTTTTCGGTTGGTCTTTAGGGTGCATTAAAAGTAAATAAATTTTAAAATAAAACAACAGACACAAAAGCAGCGCCGGAGCAACGGGGGAAAAGTGTTTGTAAAACTTTTGTGAAAACAAATACAAAAGACTTAATGAAAAATATGATATTAAAAGTACGAGAACATCTTTTAATAGCGTGGCTTAAACTGTAGCAACTGGTCTGAATACGAACAGGTCGGGTCATATTTTTTCATGGTATAAATGTCACCAACAGTTGCCAGGAGTTTCGAATAATTGGGGTTGGGAGCTGTGGCAGCTCTCCGGGAGGAAATTTATTCGATTACGCTCGATTTTAAAACTATGGCGTGAATGCGTAAAAGCGATTAATGAATAAATGAAAGAATGATCCAATGATACAGGAGAATAAATATGTGACAGCAGAAGGAACTGAAGATTTTAAATTGCTTTATATGCAATAAAATTATTAAATAACGGTTTGCAAAATACTATTGGAATTAATAGTAATTTTTGTAATTTGTGAGAATTATTCACTTTTTTGTAAGGTGCAAGCAAGTAATTACCAGCACATAATTTATGGGATTACTTTCAGGTTTTACAAAAAGCAGAACGATAAGCGTATAAACTACGATAAATAACTGCAAAAGATGATGCAATAACAACAGTAATATTTAAAAGACTATTGTATATTACCATCATCGAATACATTAAATAATAATGAAATTAAATTGTCTTAAATAACGGAAATTGTATGCTAAGAAACTTCCAATGACAATTCTGTGCTTATGTAGAATAAGAAATAATTAAGGCATTGACTGTACATTTTATATTAGTTTAGTTCGGCTTAGTAAAGCTTTGCTTCAAACCATTTTCGTAAAATATTTTGAAGTTAACAAATCGTATAAATCTGTTATGCGTCAATTGAAAAACTCGAGATTAAAATAAAATAAAATCCGAGGATGTCGCTTTATCCTCACCGAGCGCAGAAATAATTAGCATTATTTACAAAGGGGACAAAATGACACAAATTCAATAAAATCAATTTCATACGAATGGTCTTAAAACAAAACAGGAGTTCAAGATTAGAATCCTTTCACTAAAGATTTTTTCACAAGTTCACCTTCTTTTTCTTCATCTTCCAAATACTTTTGGGGAAAACTTTTGTAATTATTTTAAATTAATATAATTGTAATAACCATCTTTACCACTTGATATTTTCCAGGTGGTTCATGCAATGGATCGAACGTCACGTGTCACCGATTATCGTTTCATCAAGGAAGCCAACGGTGGCTTAACCATAACTAATGTAATGCTTGAGGATGATGGCAAATGGCAATGTGAAGCAGAAAATACACGAGCCTACGTAGAGAATGCAAGACCGGTGAAGTTAGTCGTACTCGGTAAGTATTTTCCAACAAAAAGGAAAGTCGTTTGGATTGTTGAAAAAGATTCTTAGAAATCTTTAGAACACGAAAAGATAATCAGAAAACTTTATGGTTTAGGGCTTTATTTTTTTAAAGAAAGAAAGAGAATGAAGGGAACAAATACAAAAGTTAAACTAATCAAACCGGTTATTAGCCTGGTTGACCGGTCAAGGAGGGAAGAATAAGGAGAAGAAGAAAGGTATAAATGAGTAAAAGACTGCTCTCTCAAAATAGCATCCATTTTTGTAGGGCTTAAACAGACGGGAGGGTTAAAACAATACAGTACGATTCGTGTTAGGACAAGCGATAACAAGAAAACATTTTTCAATTTAAATCAAATGATAGTAGGTGGAGCCATGTCAGATGAGAAAAATTTTTAACAAGTAAATTGTGGTAAACATGAATCGAAAAGTGATCGAGAAAAGATAATCGTCTAATTAAAGAAATATTAAATAAAGCTTAGAGAAGGATGAGTTGCGCTTACTACCATCTTTCCGATATATTTTATTGTCGCGTTTCTTTGTTTCTCAGATCGACCAAAACCGCCCTATCTGCTTATCGACTCGCGACGTTTAGACGCTGGTAATATTTTTGTACCCGTCAAAGAGAATTCTGAGCTAAATTTGGCGTGTGTTAGTGAGGGTGGCAACCCTAAACCAACGTTGACGTGGGAGGTTCTCCTAAGTCCCGGAGTAGATCGTCACGCGCAAAAAATATCCGCTGAAGTGCTAGAATTGGAAGAAGTAAAAAATGATAAGGTAAGTATTTAAATCTTAATTATTTCTAATGCAATATTTTGAACTTTTTGAATTTTTGTAAATTTGAATTCTTAGCAGTTCAGGATTTAATCACCTTATTTTATCGATTGTTATTTATTATTGATTTTTATTTGTTGTTGTTTTATTCATTGATTTATTGTTGAATGAAATATTTTTTCTTAAAAATAATTAACATTGTTAGACCTCAAAATCACTTCGCAATTTCTTGTCAATTTAAAATTCAATCTTCCTTTAAAGAGTAAGACCTTATCATTTTAGCTACTTAGTGATATTTCAATGTGTCACTTGCAAAGAAAGTCTTTATCACACCCAGACACCCAAAAGGATACAATCAGAGTTCACCCTCCTGCGGCCATTTACCGCAAACACAACAATTTAGTGGTATTTGTATCGTTGTGCTTATGTATGTAAGCATTACTATTGCACTTATGTGTGCATGAGTGTGTGTATGTGCATGTGTGTATGTGTTAAACGTTGTGGTGACTACTATGCGGTCACTAGTTCGCTCAATCGTTCGTTCACTGTTGTTTCATTGTAGCAATACATCAAGCTATCAAGTGGTACAAACTATCTTAACCAATTCTTCATCTCATACGCAGTAGAGATGTTTGTGTATTGTGTTCATCTGCAGTAGTTTGGATATGTGTATTTATTGACTTTGTTTGGCGTGTCTTGCTTGTGCGTCTGTCATACTATTTTCTTTGTCATTTAACTCATCATCATCATCATTAACCCAAACTTCATCAATAGAAACACCATCGTTATTGTCCGTATCGTTATGCATAGTCACAGCTCGTTCCCGCTCACACTCCCCCTCGTGCTTTTGAATCACCCTTCATTTCTCTGATTTACCAAAATGTCATTGGTCTCGTTGTCTCTGTGAGGTCTTCAGAATTTTGTTTTTGCTTTTGGTGTTATTGTCGTTGTTGAGGTTTATTTTGTTGTTGTTGTTGTTGTTGTTGTTATCGTACGTCTTGTTATTGCTACGGTTTCCTAAATTTGTGTTCTAGTCAATTTGTGTGTGAGTGCGTGTGTGTGTAAGAGAGAGAGAGAGACAGAAGGCCTTTGTGCGCTGTGTCGTATGCAGTTCTATGTGTGCGGTTAATTTTTGTTAATTTGTGCAATAAATCGAACAATTTAATTAATTTTGGGAAATTATTTCAAACACAAAGGTAAAAGCAAAGGTAAAAGCAAACAATGGGGAACACCAATAAGGTTTAAGAAACCCATACACACATACACACACATTACTGTCCTACACCATTGCACTAAATAATAGAAAATAAAAAATATATTTTATTAATTGTTTCGTTCAATTTTACTTTGCCAAATATTGGCAAAATTTAAAAGCAAATTATTCTAAAAAAGTATAAATAACAAATTTCGCAGCTCTTACAAATTTTTCAAATAAAAATTGTTCAAATTATTTAAAAATTAAAAACGACAGAAATTTATTTACTTAAATGAATAGCTTTAGCAATTATGTTAAAATTGAATTTATATAAAATAAAAATTAAGAACTATAATTTTTTAAATTCTTTTTCTTCACACGTTTTTTTAATGATACAAGTATTTAAATGCAAAAACCCGAGACATGATTTTAAAGGGAACATAAATTATTCTATGCCGATTTAAATAAAAATTTCTAATTCGGCTTCATATAAAGGATATCTCTAGAGAGTTTAGCAAATACGCTAACCCACGACAAATTAAAGACAATTTTTCTTAAGCAAGGACAAAAATTTTTTTATGAAATAAATTTTGTTCCACATATCAAGTATATTCGCTTTGTTTCTCTTAAGAAATTAAAAAATTAAAAAAGTAATAGCCATTATTACAATGTTATTTTTTAAGACAATATTCAAGATTCTGATGACAAATATTTTATTGGTGCAAAACTTGGGAAATTTTTAAAAATAAAAGTGCTTAATATTCAGATGCACACATACATTTTTGTTTGCAAAACTATAATTCCCGCTAAGATTTTACGTTTAGATTTTATAGCGATGCTATGGCGTTCCTTGAAGCTATTTCGTAAATGGTTAAACATTCATAAAAACTTCTTTCTCGCTCGCACTTACCGAAAACACAAGTTTACAGAAAAACAGACGAACAGACGCTTGTGTAACCACATGTACACCAACCAACGAAAATAAGACATTTTAATTATTACTCCTACTCACTCATCAATTGACATTAACCCCTATGCCATCTACTGATATCAACCCCTATATAAAAGTCTTTAGTAAAATTAGGTATTTAATATTTTTAATTTTTGCTTTCCTTTCTTAATACATATAGCATATTATAAAAATTATCTGTTTACAGTGAACTATACATCTCATTTCATTATTATCTCTGAAATATGTTTACAAATTACAAAATTTTTGTTACTCGTGCTCGGAATAAGTTACTTGTTTTCATAACGATTAAGGGTAGTGTTTTTAATGCATATACTTGTGAGTGTGCGGATGGAAATGTTTGCGGGCGAATGAGAATGGTTATGGTTAGGTATACGTGTGTTTTGTTATTCGCAATGTGCATGTGTGTGTCTGTTTGTTGCTATTTTAAAATTTTAATAGCTGCATCTCGTTTTTTTACGAGTGTTCAAAGCTTGTAATTTTAAAATTCTTTGCATACTTTTCAGGTGTTGTTGAATAATCGCCATTTATATATACTGACGTGCGCGAGTAAGCGAGAGTGGGTTTGCGTGAGTATGCTTGTGTGTGTGTGCAACTGAAAAACGTATTTTGTTGCTTACTCGTAAACTGAGATTGTTTGCGAGTGTGACAGAGTGCGTATAATACGTATGTGGCGTAGGTGTGAATGTGTGTGTATGTTCATGAAAATGTGTAAAAAGCAGTTTAGGACTTTGCACGTATGTGTATGCGTGTGTGTGTGTTTGCACTTGTTTGTTCATGAGCTTGTGCATGTGTGCGCATTTCATGGGGTGGTTGTCGAAACGCGTTACCACACTTACGCAAATTAAAATGCAAAGCTCTCGATTTGCATAAATTACATTGACGCTCACAGCGTTGGTTGTAATTTTCTACTTTCTTGCTATTTTTCTTTTTTGGGCGAGCAAATAGAAGAGAGGGAGAGAAATTTGATTTGTATTTTAATTTTTTAGAGTGTTGCGCGTTGGTTTTGGGTTGATTGTTTTTGTCCCGCTCTTACTGATTGTTCTCTTTGTATGAATAAATCGAATATACGTGATCATCCAAATTCTTTTCTTTTGGTTTTTTTTTATTTTTGTATAAATTTTCGCTGAGTAAAATAATTCTAAGCCGATAAAGACTTCATTTAAATAATCCATGTTTAACGAAATATGTGAGTAATTGAGTGAGTGTATTCTTAAATCACTTTAAGAATTTTTGTAAAAGCGTTTTTTGTAATTTGATTTTAATCATTTTTTCTTGTAATAAATCAATTTAGTTTGTTAAAATTCGCTCTTTGAAAAGCATTTCTCAAGTGTCTGTTTCTTAGGAAAATTTTTTGGTTTTCTTTTGAGTGGAAATTTCCCGAAAATTAAGTGAAAATGGCATTCTTTATAAAGTTTTTTGATTTTTGAGAATTTTTGATAAATTTTTTTTGATAAATGATTTCAAATATTTACAGAAAGAAAATATAAGATACCTAAATTTATATTTATTTACATTTCCTGCTAACCCTTTTATGTCTTTCTCTTCTTTTTCTTTTCACCTTCTTCTTTCTCTCCGTCTTATCCAGGATAAGCAAACTTATAAAATTAATAGTGGCGCCAAAAGTGAAGCTCGCCTGCCGGCCGTCTATCGTGCGCATCATAATGCAAGGATTTTATGCGTTATGGAGCATCCGACATTGAAGATACGTCAAAATGCATCCTTGCTGTTGGATGTTCAATGTAAGTATCTGTGACGAATGACAAACGAATTATCAAAAAAAATCTTGAATTCTCCTTGGAAAAATTTGTTAGTAATTAATTTAAATTTTCAACCAGATATTCCGTTAGAGTTTCTTTGAAAAGAAAAAGCTAGAAAAATATTGGTTTACTTCCAGTAAATGTTACCAAATTTCGTGATGTAAAACAGATGATGCGACCAGATTTTATTAAGGAAAAAATTAAAAAATGTTTTAATAATTCCAAAAGTTCTCTCTTTTTCCATCCCCAAATATCCTCTCTGCAATTCAATACATTTCGCCTTGTTCAGTTATACAATTTTTCTGAATTATTTCTCTCTTTTTAGAAACTCTTGTCATGAAGATATTCCTAAATAAATTATTATTATAATTTTTCACTTGTTCTACATTTTGAACAAGTTCTCTTGCTTTTTTATTGCGCTAGCACTTCATGATTTTCCATCTCTTTTCCTTGGCGTCAGATCGCCTGTTGGCGTAAGCTCCCTTATTATTTTCATACGAAAAGAACTCCCACCATTTCTTTAGCACTTGTTTATTCGAGCGAAGAGCAATAGTCATTTTCATTCCGAGGACGAAATAATATTATTTGTGTACACTACTGGCAACACTGTTTTCTATTTTGTTCTTTTTTTATTTCTTTGGGTTTCTTTTTTTGGTATTTCTACTCATACTTTTTTCATACCCTCAAACTTCTCGGGTAAAACAAAATATGCAAAACGTGATACAATATAAATGAAAAAACACAACCACGGAAGCAAAAGGAAAATGACAGTAACAACAGCAACAACTACAACTACAATTACAACACAACAACATTTCTGGTAGTTAAACTTATACAAAAGAATAAAGTTTTAAAAAGTCAGAATAGAAAAACTACGAGTTTATTAAAAAGAAGTTTGTTAACAAGAAGGAAAAGTGATGGTGGGGTGAAAAGACAAAGAGAAAGAGAAGGGTTAGATTTAAGAAAAGTTACAAAGTTTAAGTGAAATATTGCAAAAAAACCGACAACAACAAAATTAAATACATAATAAGAGCAAAAATAAGAAGAAAATATTTCCCCTTTTTTCCTGGTTTTAAAGTGTTTGTACTTTTCCACCCTACCAAATTTCACCTCATCTTATTGTATATGGTTTCAACACGAAAAATTATCTTATGTCCTTACCCCTCATGATCGGATTATCCAATCTAGTCCCAGAGAAACCTCTTGAAATTACAAGCTCTGAAACTAATTTCTTTACTGATGTCGTTGGATCGGAGAATAATTTCTGAAATTTTCAGAAAAGTAAATATTCTGCAAAAATCAACTAAAATTTCATTGAAACTTTCCATCTTTCGCTAAGTTTTAGACAATTATTTTTGTGGTAAAAATTTTCAACATCTTGTCTTTGAACGAAATTATTATTGTTTTTCCATTTTCTGTTGTATTTTCTTATTTCTTCAATTGTCATTCCCTCACACCCCTCAACTCCTTTACCAGTCTCATAAATCCTCAAGGATTTTAGCAATGGAAAAAGTTTTGAAATTATTAGATCTTGATAAAAATTTTGTATTCTGCTTGCTTCAATTTACTTGAAAATTGTTGTGTTTTTTCTCCTCGAAAGAAAAATTAAAATGTATGAAAATGTCAAATGTAAATCATAATGATTATCAACTGAAAAACTTGACAGATGATGATGAAAGGTCGACTTCATTCAGTTCTTCAGTGACTAATTCCGCCGCAAAAGTTTACGCAGATCAAAGAAACAAAATACAAATTCGGTTATTAAATAATTTGAAGTAAACTTTATCGTCTTTCCCTCTACATACTTTGCGGAGCTTGTTAGAAAATATCAAACAAATAAGCATTACTTAAATTAAGAATAAGCTTATTCTGCTTAAAAATCATTTATGAGATTTCCTCAAACCACAAATTCATACTTTATCCTCTCTCTCCCTCCCTCCATCAATTTCGCTCTCTCTGTCTTTCTCCAATTAGAGCTGAAAGTGATGAGACGGTAATGTTAAAGGAAAAATATTTGCTAATTGTTAACAACCGCAAAAATCTCAGTCTTGACAATAACCGCAATAAAAACAACATCCACATCCATGACAACAACCATAGTGGTGACAAAAATCACCGCGGTTAATTCCATAAAGCGAAAAATTCAGACAAATATAAAATCTCTTCGGGCAATTTTAAGCCGACAAAAAGGCAAATGAGACAGGCGAGACTGACGACAGAAAGGCCAAGCTGGACTGATAAAAAATATTTTGCGTTTTTGGTTCAAATTGTTGATTATACTCCGAAAAGGTTATATCCAGGGTATGAGAAAAAATATGATTGAAGAAACAGCAAGAAATATGATTGCTGTTGTTTCTGGCGATGTTTCTATTTAAAATTAAAATCATAAATTGGTTGCACTTTGGTTGCAACAATAAAAAAGGGCTCTGTCTCTGCAATAATCCGCCCGATTTTTTTGCCCCTTGCGATCTTTAAAAAATTATTTAATTATTTTAGAAAAACCAAAACAAAATGAGATAAACAACCAGACCCTAATCAAAGTGCGTGAAGTTAAATTCGCGTTTTACGAATTTAACTTAGCAAAGACATGAACCATGAAAACCTAAATTTTAAGGATTTACTGAGAACATTTAATTACTTCAATAATATGAAGAATGTTAGAACTGAATTATCATTAAATTTTAGTCTTTTAACATTAAAGTTGAATACTTTTTTGAAATTTTATATAACATATATGTCGATTGTATGCCGTGCCATGATGCGACACATTTTTCTAGAAAGTACGTAAATTGTGTTTTCGAACGACACCAGAAACATATCGATTGTATGTTTGGGAATTTTGTAATTGAATTTTGAAAATTGGCATATTGTCACTATGCGGATTTGAAAATGACAATGTGACAATATACGAATTTTCAAAATTCAGTTACAAAATTCCCAAACATACAATCGATATGTTTCTGGTGTCGTTGGAAAATGCAGTTCACTTACTTTCTTGGAAAGTATGTCGCACCATGGCACACCTCAACCGAAAGTGCCCATTCACTCATTTTCAAATCCGCATAGTGACAATATGTCAATTTTCAAAATTCAGTTACAAAATTCCCAAACATACAATCGATATGTTTCTGGTGTCGTTGGAAAATACAGTTCACGTGCTTTCTTAGAAAATATGTCGCATCATGGCACACCTCAACCGGAAGTGCCCATTCACTCATTTTCAAATCCGCATAGTGACAATATGTCAATTTTCAAAATTCAGTTACAAAATTCCCAAACATACAATCGATATGTTTCTGGTGTCGTTGGAAAATACAGTTCACGTACTTTCTTAGAAAATATGTCGCATCATGGCACACCTCAACCGGAAGTGCCCATTCACTCATTTTCAAATCCGTAATGTGACAATATGCCAATTTTCAAAATTCAGTTACAAAATTCCCAAACATACAATCGATATGTTTCTGGTGTCGTTCGAAAACACAATTTACGTACTTTCTAGAAAAATGTGTCGCATCATGGCACGCCTCAAGCGAAACTGTCCACTATCTCTTCAATTACGAAATCAAAACCGGAAAAGGATCAAAGCAGCAATATTCAAAATCAGTTGCAAAATTCTCAGGCATACAATCGACATATATGTTATATAAAATTTCAAAAAAGTATTCAACTTTAATGTTAAAAGACTAAAATTTAATGAGAATTCAGTTCTAACATTGTTCATATTATTGAAGTAATTAAATGTTCTCAGTAAATCTTTAAAATTTAGGTTTTCCATATAAGCATATAGTGCTCGCTGAAAACACGAATTTGGAGCTCGACGAAAACGCGAATTTAACTTCACGCTTATGTTCGATGGCGTGCTCGCCACAAAAAGTGGTTCGTGTCTTTGCTAAGTTAAATTCGTAAAACGCGATTTTTAACTTCACGCACTTGTTTGGTCAATATGTCTGACAGTTTGTTTTTCCATCACTTGTTTTTGTTACGAATATTTCGTCAGCGACGCGTAAACATTTCATGAATTTCGCTAAATATGAATATGAGTGAAATAGAAAATTCTTCAATATCGACAATAAAATCGACGATACAAAAACATGTACTACAACAACAATGACATAAAATACGGAATTAATTTACTCTAACAGGCCGCTTCTGGCACCATCACAAAATTGTCAAAAATCACAATAGAGACAATCGTCACAATTGAGACGATTTGGTATTCTGAACACCTTAAAAAAACTCTTTTCATCTCAATTGTGACGAAAGTTGTGATGGTTGCGAGAGCAGGTCACAACAGTATATGAACGTCAATTTTTCCCCACTTGCGTTTCCGAATGGTCCTGCACGAACCGTACGTGGACTTGTGTATTACTCCTGGGTAGTCCTCTCATGTTTTGTTCTCCCATAAAACACATATTTCATAAAAAATTTATTTTCAATAATAATAATATAACAACTATACTCGCTTGTTATTATTATGCATTTCCGTGAATAACCAGGGTTGAATTCCTGTCGATGTTAATAATATCAAAATCTTAAAATTTGTTAAAAAGATACAACTTTTCTATGCACAACGATTTTTTCATAAATCATATTGCTATGTTTATTTGACTTTTAAACAATGATTTTTAAACAATTTTTACCGAATTGTTTTAGAAAACAACATTTTTAGAACGAATTATATAATAAACTAGAAATAATGCAACCCTGCTAAACTAAACTTTGACATAAGAGCTTTTCGATCACAAACAGCTTTTTTCGTGAGAGGTTTGCGCTAGAATACCGAAAATCACAATATTCCTCTCAATTTGTGATCCTCACAAATTTTTGTGACAATGCCCCAGAATCGGCCTGTAAGCCAAAGCTACAATGTATTAGCTTAGGTACGTTTAAGTATAACCTATAAAAAATTCCAGCAAATGAATAAATTTCATTCACGGTCGAATGGAATGAACGTTAAAATCCCTTTCAATTTATGCACGGAATGGATGGAGAGAGATAGAAAAGGCTATGCATCTGCTTCCTTCCGCAAGCCCGTTCCTTGTGGAAAATGATGCGCTAGCCCTCTTTCCAGATTATATTTGCCTCCTAGTCTTGCGTCCTTGAAGTGGGCAATATTGGAAATACATCATTATTCGTAACATTTTTCTTTACCATGTTTTCATTTTCATCCTATCTCTTACTTCCTTTTACAGACACGCCCTCTTTCGCTATATCTCGTACACCCGGTTTCGGTTATCCTCTACGGGAGGGTATTGAAGTTTCATTAAAATGCGACGTTGATTCAAACCCACCGAGCACGCCACGTTGGCAAAAAGATGACGGTGATACGCCGGTATGTAAAATTCACATAATTCATTTTCATGTTAACATTTATTACCTTTTTTATGATTTCTTAAAATTGTCTAACTCAAACTAAATTTTTCAGGTGCCACAAACTGGTGATGGTTTCCTTAATTTTACTTCTATAAGACGCGAACATTCCGGCTGGTACAAATGCACTTCAAGGCATTTAAATTTTCAGTATTCATCAATTGGTTATTACCTCAGCGTACGATGTAAGTATTATCATAAAAAAAAATCAAATTTGTAATAATAGCATATAGATGTTATTGAAGCTATAAAAAGTCGCGAATATATAATATAAAGTTTTTAATATATATTACCTCAAAAGCGTAAAATTGCCTTAAATTTCGCTTTTGTAATCAGCGTAATTCTCGACAGAAAGTGACTAAAAGGTGGCGAAAAAATTATCATTGCCTGAAAGTATGCAACACATTAACGCGCACATAAACGCACCCACACCCCCACACATACTTTAAAAATTTTTACACTTATCTACGCACCCTTACGACGGCACACTAAATGGTTACATTTACGAAGAAACACCCTTGTTTCAAAAAGGAAGTGTATTTTCATTACAATATTATGCTTAAACCTATTACGATAATTTGGGTCCCATTGCCTTCGTAAAATCATATATTGCATATACCGTAAATTTATTCTAAAAATTTTACCTAAGAATAGTATGTTCTAAACAATATAATATGTGTATTTTCCGCGAGTTCATTTATGTGATTTGTTGTTGTTTTTGTAATACCATTTATTAAGGTCGCTCAAGCCAAAAGCAAACTGAATTTAGTTCAATTTCGACTTCATTTTATTTTAAAAATAATTCTAAAATATTTCACATATAATTTTAGTTTTTGATTGAAGCTATTTATAAGAAGAATCAATCTTAAACCAACTGTAAAAAGAAATATATTTTCAATCGCTAATATTAAGTTATCTATGATCATTCGTATAAGGGTTAAACGTATAATAAGTGTGCAATATATTTAAACTTCCTTCACGCGACAGATTAACTTTAGTTCCCTGTAGTACCAAAATGAATAAGCAAGAACGCTAATTTGGGTCTGGTCGAAGTTTGTATACCTTACACACGTAATATAAACTTATACTTTGATTATAAATATCAGTGGGCGATGCAGCCCCCTATTAGTATTACATCCCTTCCTTTATTAATTCAGATCTTTTAATTCTCTTCAACACAACTCTTCTCTAAAGGTTCTATACGTCATATTGTATGATAGTGGATGCCTCCACTATAAAAGTTTACTAATTCGGGCTTCTTTATAATTGTGGTTACGGTAGGCAATCCACACCCATTTTTTCAAAATATTTAATAATTGTAATAAGTTTAATTGTGAAATTTAATCATCCAATTCCGCCCACAAAACATAAAAGTTAACTACATGTCCAGACGGTCATTATAGGTATCAGAGGCTGGCGTGGTTCGCGTGTGATTTCGATACCATTCAATACCAAACAGCTGCGAATTCTCTTTTCGTTCTGACCTGTGGTCATGATTGCTCCGGACGAGCAAGTAGGCAGACGGACAGAGAGATAGAGAGACAGACGGATAGGCAGACAGAATGGACAGAATGTATATAAAATTTGGATGTCTCCCGCGTCTCGTTTAATGCGTTACAAACGAAGGAACAAACCTAATATACACCATATCTTCAGGTGTAGGGCATAGAATGAAAGAATAACAAAATGCTGACAAGCAGAAAAAAAATAAGAACACATCGTCCCATAAGCGCCTCCCTCAATTATCGTTGTCTTTTACGAGGCTTCGGTGACCCTTCCCAAATATAGTCATCAAAATGACTTCATCTACGGCAGCGGGCGTAATCTGATTTGTGCGAAGTTTTTTGTGGATTACTACATAATCATGCTTTTGTTGTTGTAATTTTTGTTGATTTTGTTAGATTGTTGACGCCATGTTGACAAAATATCGCCATGTTGACAAGATTTGTTTACAGGCTCGTGTTGTTTGCAATTACCAACTCAGAAATCTAACGATGACTGCCTCCAAATTATTCCTATTTTTCCAACTTTTAACATTCATTTTTTTAATTTGTTGTTGTTATTTGCTTTAATATTATTGATGTTGTTGAGATGTTAAGGGTAGTCAAATATTGACAGTTTGTTATCTTTGTTGGATGTCAAAAAGGTGCATTTATGAAATAAAAAAGAACATTCGTCACCTCCAGTCAACAGACATTTCCGGTTGACTTTAATCGTTGTCGTTATCCTGGCGTTAACTGTCATGAAAGCTTCGAACGCGTAGATAACACAGTATGAATATATATATGTATGTATGTGTGTGTTGGATGTTTACTAAGCAGTTAAGCCTGTCAAAAGTACTTGCGAGGTTATTCTTTGTTGTTGTTGTTATTGCGATCGTCATCATAGTCGTCATCGGAAACATCCTTCATTTTCGTTGACGCCTTCCTTCGATGACCTTTTTGCGAATTATGTAATACGTGACTATTATCTTTAAGATAAAGCGCATGCATTTTTTATTTAAAAATTTGGTCAGAATTTTAGAAATATTTATTTATTTATATTATTTTTCGTTTTTTTTATTTGCATAATTTAATGCAAATTCCTTTGAGCAATTAATTAGAATTTTTTTTTCGTTCTGTATTTATTTAATTTTATATTAATTATCCTTTAAGAAATTACAGAAAATATTCGTGGCTTAAAAAATTCTTAATACTTCAAAACAATTATTTATTTTAAAAATTCGTTTTTAAAATTTCTCAAAATATTTTTCAAAATTGTATTTTTTGACGTTTTTCAATCTCCTAAAGTTAGAAATTAAAATTTCGTGACAAAAACCCAAATTCCATTTTGCGAAAAAACAATCAATAAAGTGTTTTCAGACAAACATTTTCAATAAAATTTAGAAACTCATCGATCATTTATGTTGATACGAATCGGAAAAGACTACGGATAAAATCAATTCAATCGAAGAGTTTGATAAACATTAAGAAGGATTGACCAAAGAAAGGATGAAGAAGAAATTTACATTTATAACATTTATCATTCCTTCAGCGCCAGCCGGTTCTGCCCGGTATGAACGCCCGTTATGTCGGATTGTTTCCTTTCTGTTTGCCTTACGTGCGAGCTGAAACTCGACGTAAACTGCTACCAATCAGTTTTGACTAAATACTTTGCCACGCCCGAACAATAAACGAAATTTACAAAAATACTCAAAAGGAAAGCTCTAATTTAAGGATAACACTTTATCAGATGGCAAGTCTTTGACAGACCGTCAATAAAGGCAGTTATTATATAAAATAGATACGTTATTATTAAAAGACTAAGGAAGGTGTCAAAGACACAAGTTCCATAGAATTAGGCGGAGTTATGGCAAGCAAGAATCAATCTTCCCAAGTGGGCACGACTTAAAGCTTTCAAACAGAACTGGCATAAAAACAGAAAAATTATTAATCAAGAAAGTAAATGACACGAAAATTATATCGTCCCATGTTCGCCGTTGACTGATTGATTGAATAACTAATTTATATATATTTACTAAAATATTTCTGTATGATTCCCGATAATTTTTTTAAAATCGTCTTTTCAATTTATTATTGTAATTATAATATTTAAAGAATTTTTATTATCCCTTTAAAATTTTTTATTATCCCTTAATTATATTTCACAAGCGAAAATTTGTTGCCGACAACTTTATGAGTCGGATGGCTAGTAGGTTCGGTCCATGTTCGGTCGGAAGATTTGCTGATCGGTCGATTGATCTCTTTTGTCTTCTAAAAATACATTGAAAACGGACGTAAGGAAGAACGAATAATGAAGTCTCGTTCGATAAACATAAATCAATTGTGTTAAATTGTCGAACATGGTGCCCCGGATATAAGCGATAAAGTTGAAACGTAAACATTTTCGAAGGCACTACTTGTCAATAGTAAAAGACGAACTGACAGACAAATGAAACATGTAATGTCAGTTTAGAAGATGTTCAAAGACAATATTTTTTTGGTAAATACGTGATAATCTCACTTGAAAAAAAACGAAGCGAGGAGGGTGAAATATCAATGAAAAGAATTAAATTCGTCGATCTCGTTTCTTCTTTTCTTCACTTCTTCCCTTAGCATTACTTGCAATTTAGAAAGAGGAATTTCGAGAACGCTCCTTTAGGTCTCTTCAAACGTCTTTTTTAAGTCCTTAGGAATTTCGGTTCTTTGAAGGTTCGTAATGTTTTGAATTCGTTTGTTCGCAATGCTTTGGCATCATTTGTATTTGTACGTCCAACTATTTCAGGTCATCGAATAAAAAATTTCGTATAGTAATATATAGTAAGATAACTCTTCAACCTTCTAATAAAAACAAATTTCACCGGCTCTGAAGCCTGTGAAATAATATTAATCCTACAAAAAGCCACCGTTTTGAAAAACAAATAACAGTGAGTCCATAATTACAAAGTTTCTCCCCTCAAGGAAAACGGTGCCCATTCCCACAGAAATAAACAACGAATGATAGAAAGAATTCTGTGACAATTTCTTCAATAGAATTCTCATTCAAATCCCAATTTGGTTTTTTTCTAAACAGTTCCGCAATTGTTGGTACTTTAATCCTGTAATCGGATAAATAATTTGTCCAATCTACTGAAATATCTTCCCCTTCCGTTCATGCTCTTCTGTATCAGCGTGTGCGTGTGTGTGTCACCGAATAAATTTTCCACCTTTTTTTAAGAAAAAGGGGTCTGCACGAATCTCGAGAGAATTTTCAATCCCCAAAACGCTTCAATCAAGAGAATCCTCTAGCAATTGTAAGTTGCTTTCTTCTCTCCTCAACTCAGTTTTAGAAGTCTTTACAATCTTATTTGTATTTCGTGATTGACGCCTGTTTAGTTATGTGATAATCTGTCTGTTCGTCCTTCTGTTTAATTTTTCATTCACTTTTCATCCTATGACGCACGTCATTGATTGATACTTTGCATGAAGTGTGATCAAATCGATGTGTATTCGAGCATCATAATGCTGCAGATGATGATGATTGTGACGATGGCGGTGGTGATGAGGGTGATATGTTGGTGAAGATTAAACGAACAAAGACAATTGCAAAGTAACCGAAAGAAGGGTCAAATCAACCCTAGTTCTCAACCAACCAACGTCAGTATCGCAGTTCGTTCTAGTCTCTCCTGATGCAATAACCGAACTGCAAGCGTGTTGGTGGATTGTAATTGTAGTATTAACATTCAAAAATTTGATCACTTAATGATTTCAACATGGATTTTGGGAGTGTTCTTCCGGTAGATTATTGCCGATTGACTACTAATGATTGCTCCTTTCAATGTGAATATCTGATGGTCGTGATAACATCAATTACAAATTATCGAAGGACCAATGTTTGATTGGAGGTTTAAATACCAGCGAGGGTTTCGATTTTATTTTAAATTCAAAACCTGTCCTAGAGAAGACTTTCCTGCAGATTCGTATCTAGCAATGATGTTTTACCAGAACCTTTCTTTCACCCTCTGCCACTTTAGTTCACGCTTATATAGTAAATTATAAACGAATTCTGTATTTATTTTCTTCTACGACTCTACTTTTACTTCTCTTTATAGTACGGAATTCATCACTCGTTACTCCAATTTCTTCAGCATATAATTTTATGGAGCACTCGTAAAAACGACCTGCTTAAAAATTACAACAGGAAAGAAAGTGAAAAAGTGGAGAAGAGAAAAAGGAAAGGAATTTTTTTCAAATATCGCCCGCTTTTTTCTTTGAATTTCCCTGCCAGCAGAAAAATATGCAACGTTGCAGTCGCATTCATTTGAATTCCGTACGCATTCATTCAACGCGTTCAAATGTTTGACCCCAAAAATTGCTCCCCCTTAAGAAAACAAAGAGATGAGGGGCAAAATATAAAAAACCTTTTTATGTTCGCTCAGCAGCGTGCAGTTGTTAAGCGCGTGTTTGTCGGTATTGAAAGGGATTTTTGTTGTTCCATTTTGGAGTCCTAATTAAAATTGATTTCTGGTGTAGTGGTGAGAAAATAAATAATTTAAAGTTGATTAAAAAATTTAAAATTTACTCAAAAATGCATTTTTATTAAAGATGCAATCTCATTTGAAATTTAAAATATTCTTTACCGGTCATAACATTGCTCACATCGAAAAAGTTTTCCTTATAACTTTTCCATCGAGTTAAAGATTAATTTCAAGGTAAAAAATCAGTATTAAATATAAAAAATACCTCAAGGAGTAACGAAGTTAAACACCTTGATATGAAGAGTGGGATTAAAAAGGACACTCCATAGGGATTTTTAATATTTCATGTCGTCATATTGCCGTTGCAGAACTACTAAGTTTTGAACAAAACCTGACAAGACCGAGGGAGAAAGTAAAAATTGAGTGATAAGGAAAGAGTGAGATGACGATAAAGTATCATAAGAACTAGATAAATGTCTATAGAAACAGTTTGAAAAATAAAAGATTGCCGTATATTCTTTTCAGCACTGAAAAACGATAAGCGTACAACAAAAATATTATTTTTCAATCAGTCTTCGTGTCTTATGTCCCTTCCATCTTCACACTCCCATTATACCTTTCTTCTCTCTGCAGCCAATCTTCTCATTAATAAGCAAGGGAAACATTTTGATGATCCATTATTCATTTTTCTCCTTTGCGAAAAGAATGAAATTGGAAACAAGCTTCGCCCTTCATCCATCGTCTGCGTCGTCCATCATCTTTTTACAAATTTTTCGAGAAAATTGGAAAAGTATAATGAAAGTCTAAAACGAATAGGGAGAAAGGGCGTGAGGTACATAGGAATAAGAGAGAAGCAAAACGGTGGGGTAAGGGCGATTTGTATACCCAATCTAAGCCTCACTCTCTCTCTCTCTTCTTCTCCTCCTTGTCTTTGTCCTTCTCTATTCTACCTACACAACATTCGATAAAAAGACTGCAATGAATGAATTCGTTGATAATATGCTTCAAAACACATTTCTGGAGTAATTCAGTAAGACTTTCTCTTGCGGATTTATAGTTTATGTACTAATAATTAATGAGAGGGAAGCAAGGAAGAATGATAGCATCCATTGGATATCGAGGGTCTACAGTGGGCTCTAACATTATCGGTACATAAGCCCGAACTATCGAGAAAGAGGTCCACCTTTGCCTTATATGAACTTTCGTTTTAAATTAGGCGAAGTTATAAATCCTTGTTTATAAATTTTTAAATTTCTTAACATGGTTTAACACAAACTTTTTATTACATTCTGATCAAATTTTCTTTATGCTTTTTAAAAGGCTTTCATTGGAATGAAACTGATAAAGAAATCTAAGGTTTTTTCATTAATTTGGGGTGATGTTTTCATAATCTGTGCACTCGGCTATATAGCTTACTGTTCTGCGAAACATTTACTTAAAAAACCATTTAGTTAAATCCCAAATCAAGCAAGTTTGCGCTGATAAATTTCAGTATTTAAATGCAGAAGGCTGGACCGAATTAACTCTCGTTAAAACACTTTAATCACGAGCACAAGACAAGTTACCGTAATCATATAGTCTTACAGATCAAAACATGCAGACATTCTTTTCGCCGCTTTAATCCTTTATATATTCACGTATTTACGTATTTAAAAATAAAACAAAATCGTTATAAAATCAAAATCGTATGTACGTACAATATTCCACACATAAAATAAATAAAAAGGCAACTGCTAAAACGAAAATCATATCATATTCGTTTATGGAAGCTATATAAATGTTCTCCTGCTAGAGAATTTATCTATCTTTTTTATAGTCTATCTCAATTCTTCGAACCATTTGTTCGTTTCCAATTCTCTCATTTTTTATGGTGCGAATTTTTTTTTTTTTTTTTTTTTTTTTTTTTTTGATGACTCAATGTGATTGTTTTTGTTATTTTGATTGTCGAATTGAAACTTGTACGGCATGTCATTCAATAGGTTCGTTAAAGATATTGTTACATTACCTTTTTATTTCTTTTAGTTTTCGGAGGGCCATAATGTCGTTATTCTTCTTTATTTTGGGTAAAGCTATTTTCTCTGTATTTTTTTATTTCGTTGATTTTTGTTATTGTGGAATCATCGAAATTCTTAATAAACAACGTAACATCTGCTGAGATATTTGATAATATGTAATTTCCAAACCGTGCCGTTTTCTCTTCTCCACTCCCTCCCCTTGCAGCCCAAAAAGGGACTTTTGTGAAAAAGTTGTTTGGTGAAAATTGTGCGTGTGTGGAAGAAGTTCCTAATTGTTTTTGAGAATTGAGAGGGAGGAAAAAAGTTAAATCATTTCAGATAACAAACAGCAAATACTGTAACTATTTTGAGAAAAACTCAAATTCTATTTAAATTTTTTTTATTTAGTAGAATTTATCTATTTATTGACTTATTTTGAAGAATTCAAACTTTGTTTATCCTACATCGTTTTCTTAGTTCTAAGAGTCTTTATTTTCGAGCTTATAACTCGTGGCGATTCCGGCTTCTTCATTTGATTCCTGTTTTGACTTCGGTTCATTTTATATAGACAATATAAAAAATTATTTAATATATATGACTCGTTTTTAAGCGCCTATATATAAACCTATATACTCGTTATTATATTTATTTATCACTTGTCGTTAAAATCGCTCGATTTCATTCGGTTATTTTCCGTAGAATTTCATAGAACTTACTTCACAGCTATAAAATTTTATTGACCCGACCTTAGCTTCTTTTCCGTTCTCTTTCGCATCCACTTCTTATTGCTTGGTACCTTCTTCGTATTTTATAATAATTTTCTTAAAAACTTTGCAGGCTTTTCATTTTTCGTTAAGGTGTCTTTTATTGCTTCTTTATTTTTATGACCCGTGGCTGTCAACACTTGTTCACTATCTTCATTTTATGACACTACGTACGGTATTGTTCTATAACTTTTATTATCCTTTTAAAACGTTGGTCACCATAAACTTTGCCGTCATCGCTTTTATGTTCAATTGTCATCAAAGTAGTTGTTTGTCAAATTAATTATAGCCGTATCTTTAAAATTAAAGAGAGTAATCCATACGAGACTATGATGAATTAAATTTTGAATGTTGGGTAATAGATTGAGCTTTATAAAACCAAAATGAAGAAACAATCACAGGCAGAGATCAAAGCAGCATCTTGTAAATTAAAATTAAGGAAAATTAGTCGAAGAAATCAATGACGATGAGCAAAAACAATGAATTAATTATAAAATGAAAGCAACCCTAAAATAGACCCAAGAAAACGAAAAATAAAGGAAGAATAAATAATATTATTCAAATTTGACCTAAAATTAAATTTATAATTAATAAGGAAAGTTATTATTAACTAGAAAAAGGAATAAATATGAAACCAAGGTAAGCTTAGTAAAGACAGAAACCAAAGGGAAGGAGCACAAGCAAAGAAACACACCATAATCCCTCTCATCATGATTTTATTATCTATCTTCCTTTCTCTCTGCCTTCCTCCAAAGTATTCTGCCTCTTTACCACCCGCCTTCACCCCTTTTCCACCCATATAATGTGAGGTTTTGCGTATTCGTTTCCATATAAAATGCACGAGGATCAGAATCGGTGCAATAAATACTCTCAGGCGTTTGAAATGAGTTGTCAGTTTTCGTGGAAATCATCAGCAAGTTGTTTTTTATATAGCAAAAATTGCAATATAAATATATTACCCAACTAAATAGAGGAAAATGCCCTTGAGTAATAAAATTTGACAAAAATTATGAATAAAATTATGTTGCATAATTTTAACTGACTTCCGTTTCAATCTGAGTAATGCCTTCTAAAATGTTCTGGTAAAACTTATTCTATTTACCATCCACACCGTCGATAGCTATCACTTGCTTTGCATAAGCAACATTTTTTAAATATTCTTAGAGTTTTTTAAGAGATTCTGTGTCATCAAAAATTCGCACGCACACACATAAAAGAACTTGAGGAAATTGAGAAATTCTTTACTAAAATTTTATTGCAGTTATTCTCGTTCCTTTAATAAATCTTATTTATTCCCTAATTTGTAAGTATTCCATGAATAACAAATGAAGTTGTTGCGAAAAAAATATTAGTCTCAGTCGACCTGTTCTAAAGACGAGGTGGCACCATCCACACATCACGCATGTACATAACGATGTATGGTAATGGATATTAAGTGTTTACATGATTTAAAAATTTTCTTCATCTTATATATATTTATCCTGGAATCATCCGTGCTGGCTCCATTTTGTCAAGCTCACGTACTTCTCGTTTAATCCTTAAAAATATTGTAGAAGAACATTTTTCATAACAATGTCTAAACATTATTCAGTGGTTTAATTTTAAGTAAAATTCATGTGTACACAATTCTTCTCTCCGTCTTACATCCCACTTCTCGTCTTCCTCTGACTTTTCTCTTGCATTCCATGAACGATTTCCCTCCTTCACTTTCTAATTTTATGATAGCATTAAACAATCTGATTATCAAATTCCAAGTTATTTATCACCTCGGTATCATCTTGCGACAGTTTTTTTTTTTGTTCCATTCGCATTGTTCCTTTTTCAGAATATTCACTCTATTGTTCTCTTACTCTTTGTAGTTCTTTGTGTTCACTACATACTCAGGTGCTCATTTTTAAGCTGCTACTAAGATGTTACATAAGCATAGGTAAACACGCACATGCACATACTTACATATATTTCACACAAAGCGTAAACATTGAATATACTATGAGATATGCCAAATCTCTGTCTTATGAGTGCAAAAGTACCAACAAAGATAACAAACATAAATGCTTGTAATTGGGACGGATTTCCGTTATCCTTTGTCAAATCTGGTTTATAGATGAACCGAAGCAAACGAGAAATGAGTCAATATGAGTACAATTGAGTCAAAATGGTATAAAAATGGTTTGACATATTTTTAAAAGTATTCATACAGAGGCCATTTACAAAGCGTTGCATATTTTTACAATAAGCAACGGATGCCTATAATTATGCAACAATTTTTAAACACACTTCCTTTGGGTTTTTATGTAAAATCTATGAAATGATTATGTCTTAAAATTTAATAGAAACAGAAGAATTGTGAGGAAACAGTCATAAAGTCATAAAGTTCTTCAAAAGGAAGTCCATTCAACTTAGAGGGCAACCGAATACGAAAAGAATTTTTAATTCATTCGAAATTAACGATTCAATTTTTTCTTCACACTTTGCAGACGACTCGGTAGATGTCACTTCTGAACCAGATGATCAAGACATTTCAGTGGCAGCCGCTTCACATAATCCAAGTAAAGGACAATTGGAGGTGCAGCTCGGGGGTGCAGTGACATTACAATGTCCACAAGGTTAGTAATCACTAAAATTTGCAGAATTTTTTCGAAAGAAAAACGGAAAATCAACTCAATGAAACGACAGGCCCTGAAATTTTAGGCTGGATGAACATTAAATTTCCAGAAATTTTTAAAAAATATTTCCTACGACGCTGTCCTTCCCTCTCACACACTTTCTCTCTCTCTCTCTTAGTGTTTCTCTTCTCTCCTTTTCTATACGTTTTATTCTATTCCACTCTTCTCTTTCTTGTCAAATTGAAACATTATTAATTAGCTCAATTGGAAATTAATTATGCGTGCAATTTATTCACTTTATATTCATCGCTATCACTCCTGCCTTCATTATCATTGTTCTTGTTATTGTTGAGCTGTGCGCCTCAATCATTATGCAAAACGTTGAACTCCAATTGGAGTCAACTTTAAAAAGATAGCAAAAATAACTAAAACAACGACAGCAAAACAAGAGCAGACAACACCAGAAAACAATTCCAGCAGTTTCGACAATTTCAGCGACGAAAAACAGTCAGAAAATCCTTCAGCCTCCAGTCTCATACGCCTGAGAGCACACCAAATTAATTTTCAATCCGCCATTTTTGTTCCGACGTATTCGTTTGATTTATTTTCAAAGCCTGTCGAACCATTTCCACCATTTTGTCTGAACCAAGTCTGAAAATTCCAAATCAATTAAAGAAATTAAAATTTTCATGCTTTCAACTCAATTAATTAAATTATTTCGCCATTCGCCAAGAGGGCGCCGGCGTTGATGAGGGTACCGGTGCCAATGATTCGGACTAAACGAATGCTATGCCCGCTTGTGTGCGCATCCGAGTTTGACTGTCCCTCGATTGAAATGAGATCAGTTGAGACATTTCCTACGTGAGAAATATAATATTGCCGCACTCCTCAGTCCCAACCGTCAGACTGACTTTGTATCGTGTCTCCAACTTCCTTTTTGTAGCTTTAATTTATAATCACCTCCCCTAAGCCCTCTATTTTATTGCTTTCTTCTTTCTGCTTCTTCCAATTTTATTACTTTTTTAGGGTCTTTGGGTTGTTGGTCACATTTGGATCCGGTAACGGCACGTTTACGTGGTCTCGGTCATGGTTTGTCAACGCCCACTGGACAATTTTCCCTAAAGGACGTTGTCTATCAGGATGCTGGAATGTACAAATGTATTGGTCAATCGCCAACGAATAAAAAGAAATTGGAAGTATTGCAAACAGTGGCTGTGGCTGTGAAGGGTAAGTAAATGAAAAAAAAATACAAGATATGATAAAGAGAAGAAATAATATTCAGGATGGTTACACGTTGGTTATTTTATAGATGTTTAACGAAGTTTGCATTCATTATCAATAAATTAAATCCCATTATAATAATTAAAAAAAACAATATTTGATGGAAATAAGAAGCATAATTTTAGACGCAAGAGCTGCCTGCATCATTAAACGACAAATTTGTTTTACGGTTCCTGCAAAAACATTTTATAACTTATAATGTGTTTTATTTTAAAATACTCGAAATGGATTCTTATATTTGTTTTTCAACCTTAAGTGTCCCAACTTAATTGTACACTAGATAATAATATTTAAATACAGAAAGGACATTTCAAAGGATTTTCAGAGTTAGAAGCCTTGAAGTGAGAAATGACTGAGCAAGAATCAAGTCTTTTACTCTTATTTTAGTATTGTTGTTGTGGGTTTATTTTCATACAGAAATTTTCAGTATTTACTCGCATTATTTTGTTCAAAAACTTTTGAAAAGTTCTATCAAACGACCTGTGCAAAATTTTTATCTCGTCTAATTCTTGCAGTTGTAGTTGTTGGTTTTATTGTTATATCCTGCTACCAGATTCTGCCCGTCCGCTTTTTGTGGCTATGACTACAAATGTTATTTTGTTATTCTCTGAAAACTGTTGGTTTGACTTCTTCCGTGCATTTCTCATAAAAATTATCCATCTATCATGCAGTCATGCACTCACTCCATTCAGCCTTTCACTTCATCTTGTCTCTAATTTCGTTTCCCTGTTTTTTTATTTTCACTTTCGTCCTTTCCCCTTTCCCTTTAGCTTTCTTTATTCTCTAGAATACTTTTATGTTTATCAAAAGAGCGACACGTTTTTGAGTCGCCGCCGTCGTCATCACTATCGTCTCCAGACCAACTAAATGATGGAAGCACAAATTTTTTTCTCATTCAAATTATCTTCTTCGTAAAATTTTCTTTCTCAAGGTATTTTAGGAAAATTTGTCAACGTCATCATTTTAAGCATTGAATTTGCCTGCGCTTGCTAAGATTTCTTTATACGATTGATACGTGTGTGTTTTGAGGAACCTACACTTTGTTTGTTTATTTGACCTGTGGTGTAGCATTTTTAACCCATTAATAACTTTCGTAACCTAGTGGTTTGAATATTACCTATTATTTTGGGAAATAAGTGACCCTTAGCAAGTCACGTTTACATTTTATTGCAAAATCCGGCTTTGTTTATTTTGCATAAACCGTTTCTGTGAAACGATTTGACAGGGTCAAACTTTGCTCCGTGGGTTAAGCTTCGATGTTATTGCTCATAGCCCAGAAATTATTCAAGTCCTAAAATGAATTACCATACGCTTTATGTGTTTGAATAAAGACCGATTTGATCGAAAATTAGGAAATTGGACTCGACGTGTTACTGCCTAGGAGTTTTCAAAAAGAAATTATCCAATGTGTGCAGGCGCAAATGGAATAAATATCAATGGATTTCTGGCTATTCGAGACGACAATAAAATACTGATTTCTAAGCAGAAATTTTATTTCATCTGCCAGATAAATATCTATCGTCAATATGCGGTCGTGGGTATTACATTTTTTGTGTATTTGTGTGGATTTGTATGTAAGGATGTGTATATATATGGAATACCTTACAGAACTGTGCGTGGTAAGATCAAATGTTTTTCACCACTACCTCTCATCGTTTTCTTTGTTTGTATAAATCTTCAAAATATTTCCTTGATTGTATACTTTTCTTCTTCTACTACTTCTTCTGCTGCGGCTGTTGATTTGGCTTCCACGTCTTCTCACTTTTCTTTCGTGCTTATCTTACCTGAATGTCTGACACTGACAAAATCAGATATTTAGCTTTCTCTTCAAGGCTTGACATCTTCGTGGTTTGGTGGTTTTGGCTTAGTCAGATAAAGTTTGCCCGTCAGGTCCATTCGTTCAAGACGCTTCAAAAGCGTCATGACCATTTACAGATTTAACTGTATCTAGTTAAAGTCTTTGTTGACCTTGTTATTATCATTGTTGTCATTATTACTGTTGTTGTTCTGTTTACAGTGTTTTATGTTTATTGCAGACGAACGAAATAAAAGACACAGTTAATGTAATACAAAATAATGTACGAATATGTAATATAGCACTTTATGGAATAGTGTTTGTGTGTGTGTGTGCTTGCATATTTTGGTGAATTATTCTTGCTTTGATATAATTTTCTTCTCGATATTTATCAATGTTTTAATATTTGAAGATGACTTTTTTTATGTTAGAAACAATTTCTCGGGACTCTGGACCATTACAAATTTTTTATAATTTATGGCAATAAATTTTTGAAAAATATGGGAATTAATTTTTATAGAAATTGAAGGAAAATTTCTTTATTTTACAACACAATTCACATAAAATATATTTCGCGATTATTTGCTTTACAATAGAGATCGAATCCTCTTATTAATTGCAAGATGTAAGTTCATTCACGCGACAAATTTTTAACAGTTTGCTTATGGTTCTACAATTTATTTCCCTAATTTGTGGTAACCATAATTTCATCAATCTGAAGGCACAGACGAAGGAGACGAAAGAAATCGGATTGTCTTTGATTTTTAGTTTTATTTCTTACATAAAATTGAAATTAAATTTTAATTTGAACTTTATAAAATATCATTCCGGGATTATGATAAACTTTCCGGGATTATGATAATCTTCTTCTTCTTAATCTCTATCTTCGAAAAGCAATTGAAAAACTCGTGTTTAACAAAATACATCTGTGTTCCTTTTCCCTTCTTTACTAATATTTGCTCTCATTCTTATCAAATGTTATTGACTTTTGCCGAACTAGCAAGGCTGTCTGTGACCTAACTGTTATCATCTTATCATCCCATTCTAGTAATCACTTTCTCTGTCATTGACATATTCTCTGATGATATTTCCAATTTTCAATCATATCGGATTTTTACTATTTTATGCAAAAATCAATCATGAATAAAATATCACTAAGTTCAAGCAAAACCCAAAGCAAAACTCAAGGAAAACCCTGAAAGGAAAAATAACTAAGGAATATATTTCCAACAAAAAAAAAACAAACGGAAAGGATATGAAATTGTATAAAATATGGTTTTTTATATATGAGTTTAAATATGAAAATATTCCGCATATCTACAAACGATATCGATATTGAATAAATTTGACGCAACCTCCTTTTTTTATTTTTTTTGTGTGCTTCATCAGAAGGTAACGTGAGATGCCCTGGTAGTCGTTGATGTCTGCCTATCTTTTTTTGTAATCTAAAAACCCCATAATGGATGATATTCGCTCAGCGAATTTTAATGAGATCGCTTGAGCGAGGTTACAGCGGAGAGTGGTGTATTGTATAATAGATTCATAATAATACTATTCATTTCTCACAAGCTTCTACTGACCAATTTATATTTGAAAAAATTTTCGATAGAATGAATATTATGAATATTTTCTATATCGGAGTATCGGAGATTCTTTCTAGAATCAAATAAAACGTCTGAATTGCGAGTTATGGATATAGACATCTTAATGAATATTAAAAATAGCAAAGTGGTTTACGTACTGGCTAGACTCGATAAATTCGTTTCTCACGACAAGTCTTTTTTATCATTCCCAAATCTTCTAACCTATCATTTTCGGATCAGTTTTTCTCATTGAAATTGAAGTTCGTCTGAATTCTAAACCACATTTAACCCAGTCTAGAATTAAACTAACCCCCCCTCCACCATGATATTCAATAACTGTTAAATATATCCAGTATTGAATAAGTATTGCAGTCACCCTACTTAACATGGAGCATTAACCATGTCCTTAGAATTTAATTTAATGTCCATAGTACTTGAATCCACAATATAGACCAATTTTTTAGCTAAGCAAATATAAAAAACCAACAAGAAAAACAAAAGGGGGAAGAAAAAATAGGATTATGCAAAAATTCCATTGAAATTTAATAAAAATGTATACCGTTAATGGATGGTAAAGACCGCGAGTGGTGAAACACGTCAAACGTTTTGAAGAGTTAAGAACGCCAGGGAGTGAAGTAGAAGGAGCGAGGGAAATATGAAAGGGGACAAACGGTGAGGGTTTTGAAAACTTTTCAAATAACTATAATTTTTATGGTTAACAAAACGTAAACAAAAGCCACATATTTTCCTAAAGAGGAATTCAAGAGAAAAAAGCAAAAAGTATTTATGCCATGGACACACACATTGGCACACATATGAATATATTTTTATATACACGGTCACTGATTCGGAGCTAATTTTTTTATTAGATAAAAAATGATCCGGTAATTAACTTCCAATCAGCACAGACATGTATGTTATTGATGGCATACAAGAGGAAAATAATCCTTTTTTATTAAGGAAGAAACTACGCAATTGCGTTCAGCAGTCCCAGAAGTTTTCTGATTCTGGTGATCAATCGTCTTGGTTAAATTCTGATCTTTAAGAAAAAAATTGTTCAGCTACAAAAGTACAATGGAATCTGTAGGATTATTGATGATTAAAATTATGTCATTTTATACATCTTCATGTTTTTAAAGAATACAAACTTTTAGCAGAAATAAGTTTTGATTTTAACCCTGAATTTTTCACAGTGTATATGAAGTAGCTCTCTTGAGAATTAATAGGCATAAAAAATCAGAATAGCGTAAAAAAATAATTTCTAAAAATTTCTGTTGTCGTTGCCGCCTTGTTCATGACTAAGATTGCTGACTATGGTAGTTGATAATAATGATGAAAATTAATAATGATGATGAATGTATTGTTTTTAGAAGAAGGATATTTCATTGTTATTTTTTTTTTTGATGTTGTAGTCATTTGTTGTTGTTAGTGTTGTTGTTATTTATGCTGCATTAACACTAACAAGCTTTACTTAAATCTTTAGTGACACAAAAGCGTAGTAGAGAATCGAAACATTGAAATAATGACTTTGTAGAAGCTAATCGTACTCTTTTTACGATACACAACCAAACACACACATACACACACAGATATCCATACGCATTCTAGTATGTGTTTCGAGCCAAAAGCAATTTGGTATAAGTGACTGAAATTGAGTACAGCACTTGTCACGGTTGGTGGTACGAGCATAAATACCATGTTGTTTTTGATAATGACAATGTTGTTGTTGTTGTTGTTGCTACTGCTGCTGCTGCTATTTCTACCATAATTGTTGTTTTTGTTGTGTATTTGTCCGCATCTGGACCTTTGTTTTGCAGAGTTCATCGTCCACCGTCTATCTAGCGGTTAAGAAATCATTTATTCAGCCCCTCAGTCATCAACCAAAAAAAAGCAACAACAACTTTTGTAGCAACGATTTATTGAAATAGAAACAACAACAACAACAACATCAAATTCATCACCAACATTGTCGTTAACCCTTAAAAAAAGCATCATTTTTCGACGATGAACCCTTTCATTGAACGCCACAGAGCATCCCCTGGGGCTACCACATGCATTGGTCGTCGATTGTGATTGGATTACTTAAAGGTTTTTCATAAACGTTATAAACCTTCCCCGCCGTCCACCTTCTGTCGTTGCGATGTCCCCGACAGATCCAGAGTGTTCCGGTCATTTGGGAATGGACTACGGTTTTATTTTCTTGGGAGTTTACTAGTGTTGTTGTTGTTGTTGTTATTCCACGCTGACTGTTAAAGTGCAGGACTATAAACTTCGAAACTTCGAAATTTAAGGAGACTGGCAGTCGGCCAATATGTCTGGGTATGTTTGTGCATCTATGCCTCTGTGTGTGTATGTGTATGTGCGTTGTCTACCTACAGCGTATGTCAACCATTGATAATGCAATTTGTTGTCAAACAACACCCTTAATTTGTTGTAGTTTTTTCCCGTAGCGTTTGCATGCTCAATTTCAATTTTTTTTTTTTGTGAATTTGACGAAAGCCAAAATTTGTTTTCTTTTTCTTTTAATTTTTTCTCATCGTCTTCTTTTTTGTTATTCCTTCTATTTTTCAGACGCCCATGTAGTTTTATTAGTACACTCCTTCCATACTTATTTGCTTTCATTCTTACCATCCCTTTCAGTTACAATTTTTTTAAAAATTTTTATTGGTATAATTTACGCGCAGTAGGTTTAGAAACTCGAAAAACCAATTTAAGTTCAATTACCTTAACTTTGTACATTATAATATACTTCGCAAACCAAAGGGTGTTGATTGACCGAACAACCCTTACTTTGGAATGGCTGGTGGCTCCTGCTGTTGGTACTTGAGCGACAGTATGATTATTTGCTTCTCACACTCGATGTAACCGTTTATTACTCTTATTAAGTTCCGTATTTTATTAAGTCGTTTCAAAAAGGGTAATATAAGTTTAAGGGCATGTGAAGAGTCAATTTTCGATATTATGAACTCTTTCAAATCCATTCGATAAATTGCTTAAAAAAATAAGTACGATTTTTGTGGACACATGGAGTGATCATTAACTTTTAAAAGAAGACTTTGGGTAGTTATGGACACATCGAAGTATGCGTGCATAATATTATTATAGCCTATTTTCAGGCATTTTACCTCTTTTATCAATATATTATCTCACATTTTAAGACGAAACGCTGCTGGTCGAGATGATGTCCGAGTATCCACAAATTGCTGGCAAAGAATACCGTGGTATAATTTGGAAAAGCTTTATAATTAGCACCCGACTTTGTTAAAAATACATATTAAATTATCAGCTAATCTCTCTTAGAACGTTATAAATGTGAAAATAGTTGATTTAGTTCTATAAATTACTTTGGAAAGAATTATAGATAGTCCACAAAAAAGCGTTCCTTCGTTTCTATCTTTATATTAAAGTAATGAGCGGGTCTCCCCCCTGAGAATATTATTGAATTATAGCTCGACGGAAACGTTTTTAAATGTTCTTAAAATGTTCCAATAGCAAGGCAAAGATGTAAGAGAGTGAGGGTATGTAAAAATATTACATCTCCGTACACACAAACATTTCACTTTCAAATAACTTCATTTAAGTGAAATTTAATTTCTTCATAATGAGCCTTCAACTTAATTAAAGATGAGAAAGTAGAAAAGAAGAAGAAGATGAAGAAATAGTAGTCAATGGTGCGTGCCAGTGGTGCCAATTTTACGGCTTGATTAAAAATTAGATTAACGGGAGAAAAAAGGGAGAAGAAAGGGAAAGAAATGGAACTGAAACTAAGAATTACGATATAATAAAGAAAAGGAGGAGATATGACCGGTAGCAATGCTCACAAAAAGTCAAAGGACGAGAATCATAAAAAGAGGTACACAATAAAAAGGAAATTCTAGGCAGGCAAATCAAGAAGAACCCTCCACCCCGGAAATCATAACGCTGATACAAAATCAAATGGAAAGAAAAGGAAGGCACTTTGAGGAAGGGAGGGAGTTCTACCCAGTTTTATTTTGTGGAGTGGAGTTAGGTTTTTAAAATTCTTCACCAAATAATTTACAAATACATTTCTGAAATATTTTTGCATTTCGAAATTTTCGAAGGATATGCAAAACAAATCTTGTACAACACTGATTAGTATGGGCAGAACCTTTATAAGATCTCCCCGATATGCTTTTGCCAACATTATCCATATATAAAATATTTTTATATCTTCCTTGCGCGCAATAAACTTAACTTACCATTTTCTACGAATAGTTCCGACTACTGAAAATTTAAGATCATATAGACAGAATTAATAGCGAGAGATAACGTAAAGAGTAAAGTAAAAAGTACAATCAGTCAAACGTGTCGAAAGACAGACAAGTATGCAGATAAAAGTAAACAAAACTTTTCAGACGCCAGACAAAATTTTATTGTAAAAACGGCTAGAAAAACGTGCACTTGAATTTGGCAACATTATATCTTGTGAAATTTTAATGTTGGGAATGAAAGCGAACATGCCAAAATGTTTGTATTCAGATTGAATTCAAGGGATTGAATTTCAGAGATTGTAGTATTTTGCAGTCAGTGTTTTTTAATGCGCGCAACTTTATACATATATTTATATGTTTCACATAAAATTATGCAACGCTTGATTTACTGCGTCGCATTTGCAAAGGCTAAAAGGTTAAAGGTTGAATTTATTGGGTCTCTTTTTGCGACACAGACAAAAGTAGATGCATCCCTTAGGAGTACACTTGAAACAGAAACAATGTATTTTATTTAAGGACAATTTTGGTAAACAACAACAAGTCGAATTGGCAAATATCGTTTATTGCGCATACCGCGCCCAAGAGTGTGTTACGGCTTTAGCCCAACTGTCTGAACCAAGCACAAATTCTGCTGCGTCGCACGTATCGTACGTAGAACTGAAAATCACTGGAAATAACTTTATGTTTTTCTTTAAGTAAAAATTTTAAATTGAATAAATCATTTGCATTTGATAGCTAATCATTAAAACTTAAAGGCTTTATCCGGGTATGAAGAGACTATTGTTAACATAATCGTTATCGATAATAAGCATTCTGTAGGAAATTGTCAGAAATGACTAATCTTAAACAAATTTTAAATGTTGTTTCAATAACCCCATTTTTTGTAGAATTCCAGAAAATGTGTTTTATCCTCGTTTTTATATTTCCATCCTATCTCTTTTTTACTTGCTAATACAATTTTTTCTGTGGATTTCACTTGAAAAATAAACAAATTTATTGAAAACTTCTCAAGCAAATAAAAAATTCGTAGCTGTTTTCGTTTCAGCTTTTGTTTTCGAATATTTCAAATTTTTAACAATTATTTTCTCTAATTGTTTGGGGTAAATTCAAACGAAAAAACTTTCCCTCAAATGGAACGCATCAAATATTTTCCCACACCAAAGAGCCAACCGCTCTCGATTCCAATCCCGACATGTTACGCATACTTCATCCATCCGCATAAATTTGTTCTTGCTGTACATTCTTTTATTATTCATTTGATATAAAGGAAATACTTGAACGAATTTTTGGATGGATTATATTATTTTTCCACTCGGAAAATTTTTGCTTGTGCAATTGTGTTTATAGAATATTAGAACCAGTTTTGCATCAGCACGAGTTTCAGTAGAGAGCATCATAATCCTTTTTTCCTTAATCTATTAAAACTAGCACGTTAAAGCCTCTACGTGATCTGCTAAAAATTACACTCTTTTTTATGGATTTGTCCCCCATAATCATAAACGCTAGTACGAATTCATTAAAATGACTTTAAGCACGTAATAACAACTTTATTCGCACTTTCCTTGTAGTAAAATTTTCTTAATAATAACTCTCATACACAATTTTTAGTGTTTGGTATTCTTTAATCGACAGCAATCAGACGCCTTTAGATTAAATGACTAAACCTTGCAGCGCTTTCTGGTTAGGTTTTCTACCTCTTGCGGTGATGGTAATACTGAAGAATATTAAAATCTTTGGATCGGGCAACTGTAATATAGATTATATTTATAAATTTTATTATGAAGATTGAACAAGGTTTTATTGAAAAGACTATTTTCGTCGCCCCCAAGTATGCTACGGTTTATAAATGTCTGCCAAATCCCACCACTCGGAGCGATGCAACACGCAACTGTTGAATTTTTCAACAAAATCAACATTCTCAGGAGTGAAGGATTAGG
Source organism: Physocephala rufipes (assembly GCA_963966595.1). Lineage (NCBI taxonomy): Eukaryota > Metazoa > Arthropoda > Insecta > Diptera > Conopidae > Physocephala > Physocephala rufipes. Next base: position 23,027,609 of record OZ016505.1, read on the forward strand.
CAATTTTTTTATTTTTAATATTTAATTAATAATTCATTTATGGCTATTATTAATTAATAATTAATTTATGACTATTATTAACCAAAATCTTTCTTACATGCTTTTTCTATTAGTCGCATTTTTGCTCTTGATATCCAGCACAATTATCAGAAATTAATTTTTAATTATTTGTTTGCCAACTAGATTTAGACGTAGCGAAGTGAAAAAAATAGAACATAAAGAATAAAGCACAGCTTAAATGAGGAAATACTAATCATAAGTTACTAAGTCATTTTTTATTAATGCTCAAACAAATATTGTCAATTCCATAAAAGTCGAAAAGTGAAAAGCAGAAGAAGGAAAGAGAGCTTAAGGAAAATCATGAGACAGTAGAAGATTTATGGAATGAGCCTAATTCAAAGATTCTCTTTAATTAAGAGGATTCCTCAGTTTGCAAATTACGAAATATCTCCGAGGCTAATTACAAAGCAACGAACAACAAACGATAAGGCAGTGATGGAATGCTATGCTCCAGTGAATCGAATTATTAGCTAAAAGTATTGAAATACTCTGATCCTGAAGAAGGGAAGAAAATGATACAGAAAGAGAAACCTGATAATTATTCATCAAACCATCCTAGAATTTGTTTCATAGCAATAAACGATTAAAAACTTCGAAAAATCTAAAGTGCCCTAAAGCTACAATGCTAACTCCTCCTCCTCCTCTCCGTCTTTTTTTCTTCTTCTTCTTCTCGTCATTAGTCTTTTGATTATACTTCCTTGTTTAATTTGAACTGTATCTTGTATTATTTTGCCTCGTCTTTGAACCCTGAAATGTCAAATGATTTCAATTGGGAGAAAATTTCATTTTCGGGAGAAAAAACGTCTACAGAAATTTTAATTGTTCTTTTTTTTTGGTTGTCGAAAAGTGCGGTAAACCCTTAGGCTTTCACTTATAATGCTGATTCTTTTAGCAGGCATTCCCAAACAGAGGCCAAGTGTGGTGAAAAAGACTAATATTTTTCTCAATTATGCAAATTTTAAATTATCTTTTACTTCTGCGGTCCATTCTTCCCCTTCTCTTCCTTCCTTTGATATTCTTTGTATTTATAAAATTTTATAACGAAACTAAATATGCGTGGGTGATTGTTTATTCAGGTTTAACTTAGAATTGAAACCAGAACTGAAATGTTTGCAATTTACCAACTCATTTCATTTGTAATTTGAGCATAAAATGAATGTAAAATATGACTCGTTAAGTTCACATGTATTCACTTAAAGATACACACATTGACATGCAATCCCCTACACCCCCCCCCCATGAATATATGCATGTCCTTCTTCTCTCATAGTAATTTAAAAGCGTCGCCACATTGACGCCATTGGAAATTCCATATAACATTTTTGTTTGTGTAAGATTTCTAAATATTGAAAATGGTTGCCACACGAATGATTCGCGGGAATAGCGGAAACCAAGCGAATCATCATAAATTCACAGAATGCGAATTTTCTGTCGCAGATAGGAATATCTAACACCAATTGACAACGCATTGTCAGATCAGGAGCTCTCAAACTATCAGGATGAATTTTAAGAAAAATTAATTTAGAGGAATAAATCTTAATCCCGATTACATATATTATTCAAGCGCATTAGGGCCAAAAAAAGTTTAAAAACCTCTCGTTAAAGTCGACTGAAGACTAATTTGTTATGAGGATAATGCAATGATGCGTAATTATGTGTGCGTGTGTGTATGTGTACGTATGTCCGTGTGTGTGCGTGTGTATGTATGTGTGCATGTGAATGTGTGTGCCCGTGTGCGTGTGTATGTGTATGCGCTTTGTGTAAATGTGTATGTCAACACATGCATGTCTGTGAGCACGCGTGTGCGTGTATGCGCTTTTGCGTGAGTGCCTGCAAATGTATGTGGCCAAATGGCACGCGTAGTGCATTTAGCGTTCAAATGTTTCGTTCTCTTTACGATTATTCTGTTCACTCTCTATTTCATTGACAGCTTTATTAGTTTCTGTGGTCAAATATTTTTCTGTTCTGCGTTAACGCATTACGTTTACGCCATTGCTTTCGGAATTAGTGGCTATTTTATCTCATTTTCTTAACCATCTCTCTTTCTCTCTCTCCCTTTTTTATTCTATTTCCCTTTTTCTCTTTCACCTCCCCCTCTTTTCCATTATCATATATTTCGTGAGAAATTTGCTTAAAGCATTATTTGCTTTTCAACTTAATTACTTTTTGTGCCGTTGCTTTACGTCGTTGTAGTGTCAGAATCTACGTTACGAAACTGCTGCTGTTTGTTCCGCTTTGCGATGCCATTAGCCGATATTTACGAGTTTCTCGTACCCGTAAATATAATTAAATATCATTTTGATATTACGCTCGTATTCCTTGTACGTCCGTTTCATTTCATTCGCCGCGTATACGATGGTCCGTATCAATAAATGCGCATCGATCGCAGAACACTGACTACGCCACTCACATCCCTTTTTTAACTGCTACAACGTTTCATCCCGCCTGAGCGTTCTTCGCTGTCAGTTCTTTTCATATTGCGCAATATTTCAGCTACTGACAATTTGATGATATAACGGCATACAAGTTTTACAAATTGCTATTTGCAAAATTTGTGAGTTTGGACGATTTATGACATTTATTTATTGATACGTTCGTTAATATGACGTCATTGCCATTAAGATAAAATTTTCTTTATGCCATGCTTTGGAGATTATTGACGTGCAATATATTTTGAGGTAAATTTTTGTTTTTGATGTTTCGGTTTTACTGTAACGTTTTATTATCAGAATTTGAAAGTCTTTGAAGCGACCAGCGAGCTATTTAAGTAAGACTATATATAAAATATTGAATAACGAGCTTTAGTTATTAGTATTATTGTTTATATATAATAATTCATTTTATATATAATTATATCTCGTATGAACTCAAGCTTCTGACCACATAATGATTAATTAAAATATTTTTATATATTTAGTCTTCACTGAATCTTAAATTCCTAAATACAAAGAACTATTATAGAGCCACACAAGCCACTCGAATCGCGCTATCAAAACATAAAGAAATTTTCAAAAATGTTCACCAACTTTCCAATCATGTTATAACAGACTCAACGAATTAAGCTAAATAAAAACAAAGGCAATGATTGCACCGATCACCTGAGGGATAATAAGTCAAATAAATTACTAAAACATTTTTGTGGGTAGATTACAGTGAAGAAGAAATTTTTACACATGACTATTGTCATGATGTGAAGATAATAAACACAATATATATTTGCGTGAGCGCAGTGGTGTCAATTAAATGCAGTAGATCTTTCGAGTGCAGTAGTGACTTTTTTATAGTTTGCACGCGCTCAAACCCCAGTTGGGGGTCACTAGTTTTATTCCGGAAAACTTGTACCATATTAAAAAATTCTTACTTGACAATACTCGAACAGTTTTAGAAGGTTTTCTAGAAAACAGAAAATATTTCCTAATAAATTTGCTTGGATAAAATGAATCTTTTAGTAGAATGAAAAGAAGTAAAAACTGATTGACTGCATGCTCGTATGAAAAAATCAGATTTCGAACAAAAGCACAAGCGCAGATTGTGTGTATTATGCATCACACAAACATCTCGTACGGATAACTTCTTTTCCATGGCTACAATATTTCTCATTATTAAGATGACATTGTTGCTGCTAGTGCTATTCACAATACTGCTATTGTTGTTGTTGTCGAAATTACCGTTACAGTATGGATATATTTGAGTCGATTTTCTTATTCTTCAAGATTGCAATCTATTTACTCGTACCGTTGTCGTCTTTTGTATTTCTTCTGCGTGTACTTTTATTTTTGCTCTTCATGTATTTTTTTATTATAGATGTCGTTACTACTGGTGTTGGAATGCATATTTACGCAGCTCGCTTTTGCAGTTGTAGCTGTTGGAGTTTTCTGAAATATGTTTATATACGTCTGTATTTGAATCCTTTATTTGGAAGGTGTTTAATCCATTCTACAAACCTAACAAGCTAGCTCCCATCAGAAATTGCTATATTTGTTTATTCACTTACTTATTCACTGCTATTACAAATCACTTACATACATATTTTCAATACTTTCTTAGTGATATATGATCACCCACGGAGTGGGGTTATCGTCTTCATGATATATGTCCCTCAAGTCCATCATAGTCGTATATAATCACTCACGTTTCAGAATGCACTTCGAACATAGAAAAACCATTTCGTCATTTTTCGACTGTATCGGCTACTTTTTTCAAAAGTGCTTCGCCTTTATAAATATCTTACTTTGTCAATAATAAGAGTTTGAATAAGAGTTTGAAGCAAATTTTATATTATGTAGAGAACGTCTTTATTTGCCTTGATGATTTCCTACTTGTCTCTTCATTGACAGCATTTTTAACCCATCGCTTCTAATGTAGTCGTTATTACAGAATTACTCCTCTCTTTATCTTTTATATATAAACATTCATTTATTACACTTTAGTTGCAAAATCACGTTGCTTCGAAAATGTTAGCGTACATTCACAAATAGCTTCCCGTCGTAATAGACGCGACCAAAAAAGAGAAAATAAAGATAAAACTGTTAGCAGAAGTCAGACGATCACGTTCTAAATATTAAAGCCAAAAGTATTCGTAATAGCCATGTCGTAGTAAAAGGAAAAATCTCTGAAACTGTCACTAAATTCGTGCATAAGGAATCGCTCATTATGATAAATACTTTAAATACGAAACTTCCAATAGAGTCACTCGTTTATCCTTTGAATTAAAATTAAAGGTTTCGATGAAGTTCTTTGCAAATTTCATATTCGTTCACGACAATCATTCCTCATCAGTTTCTGTCTTTCCATCATCGAATACAACCCCTATATTTGTATGATCGATATAACACAAATAATACATGATGGTGAAATAGCATGCACGTTTCGTTTATATTTTCTTTAACCCATAAACAGGAATGATCATCAAGTGTACGAGATAATAGATCACAGAGTGTCAGCTTTGTTTGTATTGTCATTACATTTCCAAAAGAAACGTAATTGTATGAGTTTTTCAAAATTTATCTGGTTAATTCTAGGTGCTTAAAAATGGAAGCGGGGTCGTTTCCGCGTTTGTCCCGTTTCTGAACTTTGAACAGGAAGTGATAAAAGTCGATGCGTGTTGCTGATGATAGCGCTTTTAAAGCTTCGTTGCATCGGTTTCAGCAACAATTTATTTTGCTTTTTAATGGTTTTTTAAAGCTTCGGTTGAAATGCTTTTGTTAAAATGTTTGCGACGTGATTGGAAAATAAAAAAAATACCGAGGAAAGAAGAAGCTTTTTAATATATATATTTATTTTCTTCTGCACTTTCAGCCATTTCGGAATGATTTTTTTTTTTGAAACTTTGCTTTATTTTTATTCGAAATTCAATTTACGATTTGCTGGTAATTCCGCGTTAAAAGTAATTTATGGCAGCTTGTTAAGTAAACAGTGTGTTTGCTGCTTTAAACAAGCTATAATCGTTAAGACGATAGCCAAGGAATCGAAGCAAGTGGAAGAAAAGCAAAACTTTTTCAATCAGATTTCCCCTCCATTTCTTGGCAAAACACCGAAATATTTATTATAAAATATAAATTTTGAATTTGAAATTTTCGATTTTATTATAATTTTCCTCCATTAATAAATCCATTAAAAAGTTTATTAGGGAATAATTTAATTTAAACACTTCAAAATTAATCGAAAATATGAACAAGTGTATAACACATTCTATACATTCGTAAATGCCTGTAGCGAATTTTCAGTTCATCCCGTTGTCATCTTGCCATTTTAGAGCTAAAGCAACAATTTGTGAAAAATGAAATTTATTAAAAACGATAATGGGAAGTCATTTTATCATTGGGTGGTATGATAATACTAACTACTGGTAATACGCAGATATTCTTTTCCGTAGGAAGAAAAACTGGCGGAGAAATCTCCGCTCCGCTAACAGAGATAATTCAGGAAGTACCGTCAAATTTGTTGTATTTCTTAATTATTCTTAATTTAATACCATAACCTCATTATTACCACTACTAACTTCGCTGGCTTTTTTCAATTATTAAAAAAATCAATTCTCATTTTATTTAAAAAATGTTTTTGAATGGAAGCTTTAAAAGAGATTGCTAGACATTCTTGACACTTGAAAGACTTGAAAATTGCTCGAGCATGAAATCGCTGCAAAGACTTCGCTTGCTGTAATTCATCAACTACTTAAAGTGTAAAAGATCCTTCTTGACAAGTGCGGACTAAGGGGATGAGAGAGAGAAAGCAACAGAAGAGCGTAGAAGTGTTTGTGGTAATAAGACAAAATCGTATACGAAGTCGTGTCATAAAAATCTTATGATTTTTCTTAACTAATTGAAAAATTGTTGCTTCGTATGTTGTTCTCGTTGAGAATGTTGCGACTATACTTGTTGTTGGTTGTTTACTATTTAAACCCATTAGTGGGTCAAAAGCAGTGAGAACAGATTTTACATTTTAAATTTTATTAAAAAGGGAGGGGCAGGGTTTCACATCTTATGCTATTTTTATATTTTTTATTAAAATTGGAAAATCTAAAGACTTTGAAGAAAGGAAATTTGAAATTTGAAGAATAGAAAAAGAAATTAAAGAATTTGTTATAAGGAATTTTTTCATTATAAAAAACCTCATAAAAATAAATCTTCAGTTTTTCGAATCAAAATTTTTTCTAATAATTAACTAATTTTCCTTCCCTATTATATATATATATTTGTTGTCTAATAATCATATCTAAAAATTATATCGTTTATAATATTTATATCGTTTCTCTAATAATTAAATCCATTAATTAATTAAATTAATTAAACTTAAAAAATTAATTAAATAAATTTAGTTTTAGCTACAACTAGTGTCTGTCAATTTTGATGTTGTTGTTATTAATTATGCTCACAAAGTTTTTAGCTCTATAAGTTCTAAAGTCTTCACAGCATTTTACAAGAAATGTTAAAAAAGTGGTCTCTAATCCGTCATTTGTCGGGGAGACCTGTCATCAAACAGATAGCCTCTCCGATGTCACAAAAATAGAGGAGGAAGAGGAAGAACACCGACACTAAGAAAGACTATGAACAAGGTCGATCGTTTTAAAAAAGTGTGCGAATAAGAAAAAAGAAAATATAAGTAGAAAATATAAAATCACGCAAAGTTCGAAAAAACTCTAAAAGAAAATGGAGACCTCTAAAAGCTCAAAAGAAGTAAAAATCTGTAGAAAACTCAAGAAATGATTTCCATCAAAACCACCAAAGTTTAACGTCAACTCTTAATGAAGTTTTGTCATCAAAATATTTCTATTTCGACGTCAAACTTCTTTGACGTTAAATCCACAAGGATCAGCGTGATAAACTAGAACGAAGTAGTAAAAAGAATAGAAAAAATAAATTTAAGATTAAAGTGAAATAAAATCTGGGAGCGATTACTTAGCGATTACTCCTACAGTCGTTTGTCCGCGTAAGGAAGGAACAGTGTTTTTTAGTTGTTTTTAATTAAATATAAATTTTAAAATTAATTTCGCATACGTTTTTAAAAGATGGCTTGTAGTGGTGTTGTGTGTTTTTGCCATATATTTCGCATTTTCTGAATTTGTTTGCACTGTCTTTCTATTTGGGCTTATTGTTACTTCTTTGGAATTCCAGTTATTTTGCATTATTCCGTCTAATTCCACCAAAAATTGAATAAACTTCAATGCAATTCCATACAAAAAGTCTCTCTTGAAACTCGTACAACATTTCGCTTCATAAAAATGGAGAATAAATTGCAATAAAATACAAATGTTGCAGACACTTTAAAATGAAATACGACTGCGATACATGCGAGTACATGAACACTTGTAAATGAGTATAAGAATGTACTAAACAAATTTCACATCAAAAAAGGTCTTTTAAACGTATACGAGAAAATACATTCTGATGCTCAATTTGAACGTAATTTCATTCTGCGTCTCGCTCTTTCTCCGTGAAATTCTAACATCCGCAACAAATTACTAAGGATAAATCTCTCGTGAATTAACAAAAGACGCGTCTCTATAAGTTGGTACAATTTATGCATTATGCTAAAATACCGTGCGGTATAGATTCATGTTTTCTTAATGACATCGAGAACGGGATCAATTCTCACGTGCATTCACCGAACTTTTGGAAAGAATTTATAGGAACGAAGCTAAAATTTCGAAATTTTCCTACGCAAGTAATAGATAGATCACACCAACAACAACGAAACTGACAACTACAGTAACACTAATAAATGATGAAAACTGAAACAAGACGATTTAATTTGTCGCTGAAATATTCTGTCTTAATACCTTCGCAAATTTCCTTTTTGTCTTTAATAACGACAAGAAGAACTGCTTCAATAACAACAACACTAGCTGCTCTTATTGCTACTAAAAAATACAACAACAACAACTGTTGCTAAATCAATAACATTCAAACGGAACGTTGAAGAACTAATGTAGCGCAAGAAACGATATTATTCGTAACAACGACAACAAAAAATAGTGAATCATTTCATAAAGTCACAAACAAAATTCAATTATTTTCCTATTTTTTTATTTTTTTTTTTTTTTTTTTTTTTTTTTTTTTTGATATTCTGAATCTTTCGTCAAGAAATTATTGCATGTTTTTTTTAAATTTGTCGCTATTGTTATCATTTCCACTGCCATCGTTTAACTCGCGCTCTTACGGTTGCATTTGTTACCAAAAACATGGTCATGGTTGGACCAGTTTTTGTTGAAATCGAAATTGCTTTTGAAGAAAACATTGAAACTGGTAAAACATATTTTTGATTTTCATTATTTGTTTTTGCGCTAAGACGGCTTATATTTCATTGCAATTTGGAAAATTGCTCTTACGATGCTTTCCAGTTTTAGATTTTGTTTTCAAATTTAAGTGTAAGCACTTTATTCAGAAAACTAGAAGAAAAAAACAACTTTTATCAACGGAAGGTAGTTGAAGTTATTTTCAACCAGAACTATTTTGAATGTTGTCTAACGTTAAACAACAAAATGTTCGGTAACTGCATTGTAGTTGTTGCTGTTGTGCTTCAACCCCGTTTCCCCCTGATAATTACTTACGAAATCCAATTACTTACTTGTCATGTAGAAGAAATTACATGCCTGCCAACTGTGGCTGCTTTAGTTGTTCTTGTTGCGACTGCTGTTGCTGCTGTTGCTTCTTCTTCTCAGAACTGAAGCAAATAATATTCCTGGAGAATGATTTTCATCGTAGACAGAAACCATTGTCTTTCTCAATTTTTCGATCATGTAATACTTACTTTGTTCTTCGTTCATCGCAGCAAAATTGTACAAACGATTTATCCCCAATGGAATTCACGCAAACTTTCGTAAGATATCAAGATATATTTTTATTTGTACAGATATAATGAAACGCTTTCAAATTAGTAAAGCAATAAAATAAGAAAATCTTATGAAGTCAAGTTTGGTCTGCTTCAACTTTTACTAACCCTTTGATAAACGATTTAATCATTTGCTCCAATTGTTTTGTTTTACAGTCGAAAAGAATTGTCACTACATAATAAAATCACCTTAAGATCGAACGAAATAGCCTCGAAAGACAATTTTTCATTACCTAACAATCTTTTTAAACCCTCGATTTTTTTAAAAAAGGCATTTTCTATTTGAGCGACCAATCTATTCTCCGCAACTCATCATGTCATAACAACCCTCAATATTCGCCCAAAATACAATTTACCAAATCCACAAACCGGTAACCTTTTCAGACGCCTCTACGCAAAATCGAGGGTTAGACAGAGATATCAAATAGTCGTTGACTTACGAATTGATGATTTTGCTGACAAAAAATAACTCAAGTGCAGAGAAGTGTTAAAATTTTATTATACAAAGCGCCAATAGAAGTTTGCAAAGAATCCTTCACCCCCTCTATTGCAAACAAATATATTAAAATAAAAGTAAATCACAATATTATTCAACCATTTCTGACGGCCATCTTGGCAGCCATGATGTTCACAATTCAATTAGGTTTGCAAAATGCTTTCTATATCAAGGCCGGGACCAAAGACGTGTCAGGTGTGGATGAGCAAATAATTAAACACATGAGAGTTCGATGATAGGGAAATTAAAAGGGTGGGCGGTGTCGTGGAAAAAGACTGAAGTTTAGGTGCAGACATTGAGGAAGGGGAGAGATGAGGTTGCGGAGAAGAAGGCCATGGATGGGGAGGACAGCCAGACTAACGTAAACTCTCTACGAGTTGTTCTTGTGCATAAATGAATTTATTTTTTAAGTTCACTCGTCTGCACGTTTTTCCCCTAGCCTTCCTCCCAATACACGCTTCCGTTGCTTCTGATTCAACACATCCAATATCGTTTAGCTGAAGTACTTAACGAACCATATAATAATGATGATGATGTGACGGCGATGGGCTAGAATAGGAACGCCTTAGCCTCAGGGAAGTGATGCCAATTGGTTGCACGCTTTTAGTAGACTTTTCGCAATGGAAATACGAGCCAGAAATGAAGAGTTACGAACAAATTTACCCTCAATTGAAAGCCTTCCTGTTATGACCTCACTTGCTTTTACCAAAAAATAAGTAAAGCCTTTTCCTAAAGGTTTAAAGATATTCATGAACGAGGATTAGTTTGTTTAGCTTGAAGCAAGTGTTAGTCTAAGAATGAGTTGCGAAAGCAAATTAAGTGGATAAAAATTGCATTTTTATATTATTATTAAAAAATATAAAAAATGAACAAAATTCTTTGTAATAACATAATCGTCACGTTTAATATAAGCCTTTTCTTTATATTTATTTCACAGGTACACCCACCGTTTTAGCGCGTAATGCTACACCCGTTGCCTATCCCGGGTCACCCCTTCACCTAAGTGTCGAATTTTGTGCCAATCCACCCGCGCATGCAGCGCGTTGGTTACATGGCGACCGTGTCTTTACGCCAGGGAATCAATACGGTAACACAGTTTTGGCGTATGGCGTCACGGTATGTTATAGATTTCGTTTTCATATTCGTTATAAAAACAAATTAATTTTCGAATTTCGTATTTTCCTCCATCAATTGAATCAATTTCTTTATAATTACGATCGATTTTGTTATCATTTCAGGATCTGCCTACTCCGTTTTGTAAAGAGGCCCGTCTTACTTACGTTAGTATGCATGAAAGAGTTCCCCGCACATTTTACTTTATTGTTTCCTCGCCTGGTGGCGTAGCGGAAGCCGTTTTTAAAGTTAACTTTACTATGCGTTATCGCACCATGTCAAATGTCATCGATGATCCTGAAGAGGAGCTAAGCGAACCTGAAGAAATTCATTTCCCTGTCTTCGGTTCAAGTGCCAGTCGGCTGAGTAAATGGTTTATGTATCAGCTTAATATATACACATTAATGCATGCAGTACTACTGCAAGGGTTGATGTCCACGCTAATGGAACCATTACGGCAGCTATTGCCTGGTAATTCTGTTGGGCTGTAAAGTTGTGGAGTATACAATTTAAGTTATGCTTTAAACAAAAAACCAAACTAATTTTAGGTGATAACTAATTTATTATTGAACTATGCTCACAATTAACCAAAATTTACGATGGTGAATCATGAAAAAAACGAAACTAATTCGAGAACTTTTAAAACTCATTACAAATTATAACAAATAAGTGTAATAAACCAACATCAATTGATCAGATATGAATTAGTAAGTGTCGAAGTAAATAATATTTTAATTTACAATAGATTTAGAAAGCATTTTCTTGCGCCTCCTATTCCCTCCTGTTCTATATCATTATTCTACGCTCTATCTCGGGCTTGCCTGAAAGTATGCAACAGGTTTTAAATACGCAATTGTGAAAAAGTGTTAATATTACGTTCGAGTGTTTACGTATTATAAGGCGTTCAGAGAAGTTTTTCTTTGAAAATCATTCATTACTTTATTGTTTTATAAAAAAATTTTATACTGCTTATAAAACTATTGTAGAAATTTAAGATGTCTTAAAAAATTAAGCGAAAGAATATTAAGGGAATAAAGAGACAAAAAGGGATAATAAATTAGGGAACTCTCGAATAATGCACCGTAGTAAGTAAAATTGGAGTAAAAACGAAACGATAAATAGCTTCAGGGCACACATAGTAGTCGAGTTTTTAGGAATACCAAATTCTTAAAATGATAGAATTTCGTGACTAGAAACACATAAGTTTTTTAATATTCGGCATTCTATATTTGTATTCATACGCGCTAAAAGAAAATCATTCCTTCCACTTTTACAAATAGTTGTTAGAAAAATTTAATTTCGTTAAGAAAGTATTTATTATTAAAAATTGTTAAAATGCATTGGAATATAATTATTTGTTTTTACGTTTTTCTTCAATTAATTAATTCTAAAAATCTTAAAATAATTTTCTCCTTAGCTTTTCGTTAGTAGAGCTTTAATTAAAGCTTCAATTAAAGTGCAAAAAAGCCATCCAAATAATTTAACGAAAAGAAAACTTTGTAAATATTTCAAATCAATTATTCAAAAGGAGAAAGTGTAACACATTCTTAAAAGCGACAACAACAAAAATAACAAGAACAACAGCAAAAACACAATGAACGTTTAAAGAATTGAAAAATTCGCGATTTGTATTGTATGTTTATATTGTATGAAAAGAAAAACAAAAAGAGGATTTCCTAAAATTAAAAAAGTGCTAAATAATGTAAAAAACTTTAACAACACTATTTACAATAGATTTATCGATGGTATATTTGTTCTGCTTTTGTAAAGTATTTCATAGGCCTAAAACAAATTATTTAAAATAAAAAAGAAAACTAATGTTTTTGAAATGAAAATGCTTCGTTATTTAAACGTTCAGTTCTTGTTGGAACTATAAAGGTAACAACAACAACAACAACATTTGCTAGTGTTAAGCCAAAAATTAAACCAATTTAACGCTAGGTATAATTAAGAATGCTAACAGAACAACAACAACAACAACAACTAGTCGTAATGTTAACTAATTGTGAGAACAAAAGTAAGATAAAACAAAAATTAATAACAAACAAACAAATAAGAAGAAGATAAAAGGGGATGAAATCACAAAATTACAAAAGAAAAAGAGAAAATTAATTCACAAAGAGCATATAGCGAATGCAAGAGTTGTATTTGTGTAGCATATTATTCAATAAATTTAAAAAAGAACAAATATTAGTAAAGAGAAAATGTTGTAAAAAATACAATAGAAATTAAATAAAATAAGAAAAAATGCAAAAAAAGAATAAGTGAAAGAAGTATTTATTGAAGATTCAGTCAGTGTAAGAAAGAAAAACTATTGTATTATATATAAATCTTATTGTAGTGGTTAATGTTTATATAAATACACGCTAGAGTACGCTAGGTGACAACTGCAGTCATGACTCGAACAAAAAAACCAAATTCTCGAAATATATGATTATGATTACGATCATACGGCATTATAATTTTCCAAGAAAATTCTCATTCTATCGCGATCCTACATTTCGTATTGTTCCGCTCCTGAATTGACGAGATCATTTAGAATAAATTCTTTTATATTTTGGTCTCTCCGTCACGAGCTTATATTTTAACTGTTTACAATTTTTGTAGAAATTTTTAATTAAGGAAAATTCATTAAAAAAATTAAATTAATTGTAAAAAAATTATCAAATTTATTTAGTCATTTATTTAATAATTAAAAATGAAAACATTTATGATAAATAATAAAGGTAAAATTTTAAATAATATACATACAAATAATAAATATAGAACCAAAAATAACAAATAAAGGAATATATTTTAAAAATGTAAATAAAAAATATAAAGAATTACGAAATAAATGAAAATACAAGAAAAAGCAAAGACATAAATAATAAATAAAATATATAAATGATAATTATACAATAGCATATAATCTAATCAATAGCTAAAAATTAGAACCTAGTCGAGGAATATATACCCTACATCCATAATGAAGGGTTGTTTTCCAATAACAGCGGGTCGACTTTGAAATGGAATAAAACAAGCTGCGTGTGAGGCATTAACGACATTTTATTTTATTTGAAAGTTCCATTTGTGCCATAATGTATGGAATATAACCTTTTTTGTGGATGCATTGCCACCTGGTGAACCTCGTGTGGGTTGGTATCGAACCATATCCAGCAATTTTGCTTATTAACATAGCCATTCATCCAAAAATGTGCCTCGTCGCTAAGGATGATGTTTCATTTGCAACGTTTGCAATAACGGACACTCATTTTGATAATAAAGTTTTATCATTTGGACGTGCTGCTCAATAGTGTAAGGGTAGGTTCGCGTTATGAATTACAAACAATATGACCACTACAGACTGTCAAAATCGACGCGCTCTTATTGGAAACACCTTTATAAATTCATATTCTGTCTTACAGTGTGCAAGTTACGCGCCCCTTTTGATATTACATTTCCAATTTCCAATTTAATTCAGATTCAGTCACTCATCTCCAACATAATTGTTCTAAAAAAATGTCACACATAATAGGGGGCGTGCCACTGTTATTTTTTGCTAAATCATTTAATATTCGTGAATGAGTTTGAGGAGAAAATTTTGTCATTCTATTTCGTCTACGAACATGAAAATTTAACTACTGTTGAAGATATATTCATTTTAGCATCAGAAGTGGCTTTGTTTCTTATGCGGTTTTTTATTTCAATACAGTTTTGAATGGAGAATATTTGTGCCAAATTTCATAAGATCATTTTTCTTCGTTCTTCCGTAATCGTGCCTCATTCAGAACCACGACCTTTCGTTCTCTTCTATCGTGGCAGGGAGACAAACACACAAACTGACAACAGATGGGCAGAGAGATAGGTGCACGGACAGGGTTAAATCGACTTAGGAGATGACACTGAGCCAAGATATATATATAGTTTTTCATACCTGTCATGCTTGCTTCGTTTCGTTCCAAACAAAGGAATATGCATAATATACACTAACCCTTTGGGTGTAGGGTATAAATACAAATAATAAATTTAATATATTAATAATAAATTTAAAAATATAAATAATAATTAAATTATATAAATTACAAAACCGTTTAATTTTTTTCAGAAACTTAAAATAAAAATAATTAAAATAAAAATATAAATAATAAAAAAATGTTAACAGTGTATACATAAAAATATAAATAAAAAGCCAAAAATATATATATATCATAAATTATAATCCTAAAAAAGATTGATTTTTATATATAGAAAATTTATTGTATTTATAATATACATATTTAATAATATTGAATAATATATTTAATAGTAATAATATAGTTTATAAAACAAGTAATAAATTTAAAATAATACACATAAAAATATAAAAAATAAATGCGAAAACTAAAACCAATAATAAATGCGTTTATAGAAATAATTAAATAAAACGTATGTAATAATTAAAAAAATGTAAATGATAACTATAAAAACTTCAATAAGATATAAAAATAAAAGTAATAAATCGAAAATATAAATGCATTAAATTATAATATTAAAAAAATATTGGTTAATATAAATAATAAATTTCACTAAGAAGTTAATAAAATCGTATAAAAATGCTATCTGATAAAAAGTAAAACACCAAAAAAAAAGCAAACCCATTCATCACACACTCATCTTCATTATCTTTGTAAATCGTAATTAAACCAAAACCAAAAAACTGAAAAACCAAAATTAATAGAAAAAAAGAACACAAATTGACATCAAGCAGAACTATTGAAAATTATGGAACAAAAACGAAATTCTGTAAAATAATTCGAGATATATTTAATCACAGAACGAACGATGTCACGGAAGTAAATGTGAAGACAAAATGAAAGAAGGAGGAAAAAATAGCCAATTTAGCACGAAATCGACAACAGATAACGAAAGAATAAAAATTTAATTAAAATTAAAAAGATTCAACTGTGGTTTCTCTATCGGACCTGATTTTGGGAAAAGATCCAAGAGTTATAGTTTTTTAAACAGTTTCAGGTAAGACGATTAAGCCCGCCTGATTTCTTACCTTACCATAAATTTTACACCTGGAATTTTATAAGAATTGTATAATACTTTTTTAAAATTAAAAACAAACAAAAGCAGTCTTCATCAAAATTATCGCAATCCTTGAATTCGCCGGATGTCAAAAAAGTGCACATCGTGTCGCAAAGCGCTTCAGGACATAATTGTCAATAAAATCGATAATTTGCAAAATCGATGAAATCTTTCAAATTAAAGAAAACAAACAGAAACAATTTTATGCTAACTAAAAAGAATTTAAACCCATAAAAAATAAAAAGGTTTTCGTCAAAGCATTTCTTTTCATTTTACGACTAAATTAAATTGAATTGAATTGAATTTGATTGAATTGGATTCGTATGGAATCGAATCGTCGTATGGCATCGCAATTGAATTGCTTTGAGAAATTGAATTGAGTTGTTTTGGGCGGAGTGAAGCAAGTCCAGTGCTTTGGGGGAGGATATCGATGAAATTGAGACAAGTTTCCTTTTCAAGGATAAAAACGGAAAATTAAATAAACCGTATTCAGTTATAAAAACTGAAGTAAAGTATTTCTCTCAAGAGTTTTGAAAACGATTTTAATAAATTTAAAAAAAAAGATTAAAGAATGTTTCACGAGACATCAAAGGATTAGGATTGACGAGGGAATCGAAGCGAAAGGTAAGGATGCGACTTTACCTGAAAAAAATATAACGCAAAGGCACTGAACTTCAATTTTCCTTTTATGAGAACTTCTTGATTGATTTTATTAACCTCATCGTTGTCTGCTTTCTTCTCTTCTCGTCTCTCTTCTCTGCTTTTCTATCCCCCTTCTCTTTCACTCTCTATATCTTGTCACTTTATTTTGTTTATTTTTCAATTGATTGAAGTGCATTTTATGCTTCAATAGAAGTTGTTTTCTTCATGTTTCTTCAAAATCGTCACGAAGAAATTGTTGATGCATTCAAAAGCTTGTCAAAGACACATTAAAAAAGTGATGATGATGACGATGATGATGGTCGTCAATATTATCAATTTATTGCAATTGGCAAGAGAAAATTATTCAATTTTCTGTAGTGCAAAAAATACAAAGCAGGAAAGAGATAAAAAACAAATGGCAAATGGTTAAAAAATTTCCATTTTAAAATTATTTAAATATTGTCTCAAATATTTTAGGTAAAATTTAAGGGCGATGACGCTGAGGATATGCAGCATACACAGGCGTGATGAAAAATCAAAAACGAAACATCGAAACCAATTCAACTCAATTTAATCAACGTCAGTTCATTCAAATTCAACTGCAGTTTGCAGTTTTTAACAATTTTCAATAAAAATTTTTTTTCAAAATTGGTCATCTCTCCGACGACTCCTTAAAAATATGAAAAAAATCTTCGTTTTCCGGAATTTCGATACTTTAGCGCTTTCTTCAAATGAGTTAAAATTGCCGCTATTTCAGGATCGAAACTAAAATATCTTTCTTTTAAATATTTTAAAGCAAATAACAAACCAAATTGGTAAAGACAAAGGCAAAAACATTAAACGCTTAATTGCTTTAGTTTAGCGGAAAACAATAAAATATTAACGTCTAGATATTATTTTTTTAGAAAAAATATTTTGCAAAAATATGTTTAGGATAATACAAAACGGATCGAAATAAATACCACAATCTTTAATAAAAAAGGAATCATATTTGGAAGAAAACACGAATTTTTTACACTTCTCCGAACAAGTTTACTCACAATAATAAAAGCAACAACAACAATAATGATAACAGCAGCAACAATAACATATATCACATAACCGATGTATTCGCCAAATGAAGCCTTTCTCTGGCGCGTGCGACGACCGACAGAGTTTGTCGGCAAAGCACGAGTTACATTCGCGGCAATAAGAAATATAAATAAAAAATATTTTAAAAATAAAACAAACAAAAAAAAACAAAAAGATTGGTAAAATATCTGGAGCAGGTTTAGGTTGTAGCCGCCGACGTCGTTGTTATTGTTGCGATTTAATGTTTTTGTTGTTGATTGTGTTGACAATTACCAGTTGTAACCGCTCGATAACCTACGACGCCAACGAGCGAACGAACTTGACAAACTGAAAACTAAACTGAATTGAACTGAAAAGTTGTCAACTCTCGAATAGGACCGGAGTCAATGTCGTGTCGTTGGTACCGCTTGGTTTGTTGTCCGCGATAAGAAAAATATAGTTTTTTTCTATTTTATGTAAAGAAAATATTTTTACTTTCATTGAAGTAGTTGAACTTGAGCACACACGCACACAAGTACACACATACAGGAACACATACGCATACGCACACACGAGCAAATTCAACTGCAATTATGGGCTAGCGCAAGAAAAGGTATTCGGAAAAACAGATAACCAGAAAAGAAAATCTTTCAGTTTGAACTATTTTTAGCGGTTTGAAATTATTGCCATTTTTTCAAATATCTCTTGAATCTCGAAATTTTGGTTTTGTCAAGATTCTTAGTAAAATGCATTTATTATATGCTTTTTCAAATTTCAAATTTTAGAATTGAATACATTCTTTATTCTAACCATTAATTAACTAGAAATACTTTCATTTCTGACTTTCGGGAACTCTGAGTTAAATTCTCCCAAAAAATTATCCCGGCTTTTGTAAGGTCAATATAGTCATCCTAAAACTGAATTAAGATAATTAATTCAAATTAAAATCAAATTTAAAAAACTAAACTTAAAAAGATTTGAAAGGAAAGGAAAATCAATAAAACGGATTTAAGAAATAAACAAGCCGAAATAATTATTATCAACAGCATCAAAAGCAGCAATCTTTAAATGGAAAATTCAAAGTTAAATTCAAATAAAAATAAAAAAGTAAACAACAATAAAATAAAATAAAAAAAACAGTAAGTAAAAATAAAAATACTAATAAAACCAAAAGCGTCTCTCACTTTCAGTGGGAGGATGCAAGGGATGAGCGACACTATTGGCAAAAGAGTCATTGTTGATTAGGCCAACGGACTCACCAACTTTTGGCTCAGAAAGGCAATGCAAGTAATAATTACAATAACTAAATTAAAGCCAACAAACACGAAGTAACAGCTTAAGCAACAACAACAACAGTAGCAACAACAACAGTAGCAACAACAATGGCAATAAACTTTAAAAAAAACAACTTTACCTTAACAAAAACGCAAATAACATAAAACTGGATTTTTATAAATAAAAACGACGTCCAACGAAGGAAAATTTAACGCCCAGTTTTTACTATCCGTGATTTTTTCTCTTTTGCTGATTTTTCTGGTAGCTTTTACTTGCGAGTCACAGCACTCGCTGCGAAGAATTCAGATGGCCTTTCCCTTTCTACGACGGCCTTGTACAGACGCAGTCGTATAAATTCGCGCTTAACTTCTCTTTCTACCTCTCGCAATCTCGGAAAAGTAAAAGAGTAAATCTTCTATAAACTATTCATGCTACGAGTGTAAAAATGATAAATTTCTTAAAAACGAAAGAATATGACGGGACTCATATATGCATATAAACGTATATGTTAGCAACATGTGTTTAAGACGAGATTGTACAGAGCATTATGTCGGACGTTTCAGTAGACAGATAATAATTTCGTGTATCATTACGTTTGAACTGCTGGAGTGACTGCAGTCCCAAGTCTCGTGGCCCCGGAAATATTGAGAGCCTTGAGAATCAATCACCTAGAGAAAAAATTCGGCAGATAATTGGGGTGAGATTTACATAAAAAACGTGACTGGGACTGGCAACATTTGTGTACATGTTTCTGTTTAGAGAATGGCGAGTTTTTCAATAAGAACGTAACATAGTTTTAGCAGAGGCCGGTTAAAGGATTTTAGAAGGTGTTTGAAACGATCAAAAGGCACAAAACCTTGGCCCTCTTGGAATTAATATTCGAACATAACTGCATGCTCTAATAAGAATTCAGAGCAGTTCTTCTGTTCTCTGCGTTTTGATCATTTGAAACAACTTCTAAAATCCTTTGACTGGCCTCCCAAAGCTATGTTAGGTCCTTATTGAAAAATCCGCCATTCGCCAAACAGAAAACAATTACACATATGTTGCGAGCCATCGTAGTTTCTCGTTTTATTAACGTTGCTATTGCTCGATTTTGCTCTTACTTTTATTACCGTTAGTGCTTGTGTGGCTATTGTTACTGAAATTGTTAGTAAAGGTAATACCGCTGTTTCCGTTAACTGTCGTTGTTGTTACTTTTTCTGACTGAACTAAATTTGGTTAGCAATATTGTTATTGGTAATTGACTTTTCATTTGCAAGTGTTTTTGTTGCATTTGCTGCTGTTGCCGTTATTGATTTTACTGTTGCCAAAGATTATTTATGTTTTACATCTCCATGTAATTTGTTGTATTATTGCTGTTGTTGCAGTTGTTGTTATTGTTGCTTTTCTTGTTAAGGCTTTTCATCATTAAACTGGAATAATAATTTTTCACTTTTGCCAAACGAGATGCAAATGAGTTTTTCTTGATTGCTTGACTGCAATGCGTTCAAATTGTTGTTGATTTCTCAATCGGGAATACTTTTTTCTGTAATTGCTTTTTCGCTGTTTTTGCTCTTAATTTAAAATTTTATTTATTTTAATTATCAGTTTTTTTATTGATCCCATTTATTGCTTACCTTCTGGATTTTTAAAGAAGTGTTTTTGTGATGAGAAAAATAGATAGAAAATTGAAAAGTATTAACAAAAATAGTCATCATGATAATGGCGAGGATGATAATGATAATCAAAGCAGTTTGGTCATATTTAATTTTATCTTTTCATAAAAAGAAAAGTTTGAATTTTAAATAATTGAATTACATTTTGGAAATATCATTACCATCCGGTGGTGAAACGATCCAGTAAGAAAATTACAAGAACTAAAGGATGATTGTACTTCTTTTTATAAAGTAAACTCGAAATTTATTTAGAATTTTTAAGTTAAAAACGAAGACAATAGATATCTTTCAGTACCTTTTTCACTACCTTTTTAGCACTTCCTTAGAAATAATTATAACCCATAATTTTTTGATTAAAATTCTGTTCAATTTGCTTAAAGAAATTTTAAAACGCTGAAGCAGTTTAGAGAAAGTTAATCGTAAGTCATAGTCATCTTATGTAACAAACCATTACCACCCGTAAGGGCTCCTTAGTTGCGCAATCCCGATGAATTCACTTTACCTTTCGATAAAGCGAAGAATCTTTAAAATCAATTCCAGTATACGAGTTTCTGTATTTTTTCGTCAATAAATTTCATTCATCTGGCTGCGGCCAACAAATAAATTGATTGTAAACACATAAAGGTTGATACGACGAAATCGCATTCAAGCGTGCTAAGAAAATCTGAAAATTTACATTAAAACTTCTGCTGCTTCATCTTCTTCTGCTTCTTTAGTACGCACAAACACATGCGTCAAAAAAGAAAACAACAAAGAAATATTCATTGTTTACCGTTACGTGTTCGTCGAGACGTTAAGACGACTCAATGCATATGTTGTTTTTTTTTTGGAATTCTCGAACAATGAAAACAAAATCCACGATTAATTTATGCAATCAATATCGAATAATTTTTTTTATTCCTGTTTTTTCTTCTGCTTTTTGTTAATCTTCGTTGTCTGCGCACTAGCAAAAATGTTTCGCGGAAAATATTTTGCCAACTTACGTAAGATTGCATAATTAAAGACTATGCGTGTGCGTGTGTATGGAGTATGCACACGCGTGTATGCGTACAATTGTGTGTGACGCAACTGGTTTGCGGGGAGAGAAGATTCATTGTTTTCTGAATCAGTTTAAAAGAGATTTCAATCCATCGATTTTTTCTCATTTCCGTTTCTCATTAATGGGTTTGTCCGGCCAATCGACCGTTGAAACGCTGCCCATAAATGCGTTACTCATTACGCATTTTGTTGTTGTTTTTGTTGGGGCGCATTGTTGCGGTTGTTGGCTTTTATGACGATTTACCAAATCGAAATAAATATATATACATATACTCACTTTACTTCCACCTTCCTATTTTTAATGATAATTAATGGACGACATTACATTTATGCTATATCTCCTTTCTCCGCAGAGAGGTTGTGGCTTATGTTGTTGCTGTTGTCGCTCTAACTGTTGCCCGGAAAGAATTTCAACAAATATTTGAAATTTTTTAAATTTCACGCAATGGCTGTCTTTTTTCAAAAAAAAATGTTAAAACGGAGCGGGAAGGATGTTCGTCCTTAAATTGAAAAGCATCAAATTAATCGACTCTTTAACTTTTAATTAACTGATTCTTAAAAGAAATTGGAATTAATCGATTGTTTTTTCAATTCGATATTAATCGATTCATAGAGAAGCTACGAATTCAACTTCGTTGGCAAAATTTAAATACGAAAACAACTTCTTTGTAAAAATTTAAATTAATCGATTTTTGTTATTTAGATTGTCTCCCCTGTAATAAAAATAATTACATTAATTAAAAAATCGATAAAACTATATAAAGCAATTGCATCTAAAATTTAAAATAACTATAACTCAAAAATTAATTTCAAATAAAGAAGCTGCTCCAATTCTTCAAATATATTCCAAAGAAAAAAAATATATATTAATACCGAGTAACAATTTATTTGTTATAGTAAAAAAATTGCTAAAACCACCGTTAAGGTTATCCCCACACCTGGATATTTTCCGCCAGCTATGCCCTTTTCTCCAACGACTCGCTCCTTCCTTCGATCTTTCCCTTTTTTGGCCGAGTTCAAGCGCACGGTCTGCAGACATGATCTTAACGAGTAGACAAAATTTGAAGACATGACTCGCAACTGAAGCAATCCGAGACTTTTAAGATAAGCTTAGAAATATAAAAAAATGTGTGCTCACAAAGAAAATTTCGCTCTCTTTGTTTATGGACTACTCTTTCTCTCCCTCATACTCGCTACCTTTTTCTTATACACCTCAACTGCTCAATAACTCTCACCAATGAAACTCACTCGCCATCGTCTCTCCCAAAGCTAATTTCTTTTTCGTTTTCGTTATCTTTTTGTTGTAAACTAAGGTTTTCCGATTCGTTGTGAGAAGCAGTTTCCAACGCAATTACTTTGTCGTGTACTTTCGTTTGTTGTTATTGCTGACTAAATGAAAGCATCTTTATAATATCATGTAAGTCCGGATCCATGAATCAGTTTGGCGCCATCGCTAGGCTGCGGTTTATCGTGGTTCGTCGTGATCCTCGTTAGCTTAACATTGAATTAACATTGAATCCTATTTCGTCTATTCATAATTCAGGAGGATACGTAGTTGCAACAACAACTAAAAAAAAAGAATTTAGTCATTTTTTATTTTTAAAAAAATTCCTGAGTTAAATATTGTCGTCTAATAAACAGGATTAAATTTTACTCGATTTTTTATTATGAATATCAACGCTACGCGTTGTTGCAACTTCTGCATCGTCTGCATGACAAACGCGCCTGCGCCTTAATCGAAAACGACTCGGCTCGTTTCACTTTCATTCGCCGTAGAGACACGTTTCACAGCAGTCGATCGTTTTCAATTATTTCTTCTTTGCTGAACATCATTTAGTCTGCTGACATTGAAGTGACTACGACGCATGTGCCGCAACACATTGTGTTAAATACTGCAAGGAAAAAGTGTATAAACGCCACAACATTTATTAATATCAGTATCGCGTGTGAATAAAATTCAAAAAGGATTTAATGTGGCAGGAATTAATTAAATGCAGACAAATTAATGGATTTATTCAATGGATTTTTTAACGAGCTGTTAAATGGATTAATTTAAATGGAAATAATTAAAAGCTTAGACAGAAATTTAGACATAAATACGTGAACACAAAATTGAAGCTACGAATTACGCGTGATTAAGCTGAAAAAAGAATTAATTAAATATTTAATTGCAAACGTTTTTACTTGACAGATGACAAATATATTGTTTTATTAATTCTGTCGACAAATTTAATGGAAATAAAAGGTTCGTTTAATGACCGCAATATATTCATTTGATCGAAATAATTTTGCAAAAGATTCTGCAGTTATCCCAAACACTAATGATCCTTGCCGATAATCCTTTCCATTTCAAATAACTAAACATTAACAGATTTTACCAGACCACTGTTTATTAACATAATCTTAGTTCTGTTAGAGATATTTTTTGCTGATTGACATTTTCTATAATTCTCGCCGGTTGTAAAAATTGCTGCACCAAGAACAATTTTTAGTTTAATTTAATTTAATTTAATTTAGTTTTTTTTAGGTATTTTTAGTTTAATTTAATTTAATTTAATTTAATTTTTTATTTCGATTTTACATTTTTTTCTATTTTTTTACAATTTTTTTCTACCTCAAGTA
The DNA here is from genome assembly GCA_963966595.1 of Physocephala rufipes. Lineage (NCBI taxonomy): Eukaryota > Metazoa > Arthropoda > Insecta > Diptera > Conopidae > Physocephala > Physocephala rufipes. The sequence goes on from OZ016505.1 coordinate 23,051,945, forward strand.
TATGTTAAAAACCTCCCGCATAGTTAAAAAAATAAATTTTTATAAATGAATTTTATTATTTTTATTTTGTACGAAAAGCAAGAAAATTATTTTTAAAAGTAAAATTTTGATGGCAGCTTTGGATTAAACCCCGACCCGCAATCATATCTCATTCGGTTAATTTGTCTAACAATTCGACACCAAACCTTCTTCTTCTCGGGCAATGCAGAAAATATCGAGACGACTTCATATCTTTCGACTTCTTAATTGCGATGCGAACATTAAAGTTATTTTTAAACTAAATTAATCTCATGAAATAAAAGGCACTTTATAATTAAAGCAAAAACGGACGCTTATTTAGTGGATTAAAAATCTCGGTTCTAAAAATAAAATTTCATTTCATTCGTTTATGATTCCATTATTTTGTTATGCATTTTTAGCAGGATAAAAAGATATTACATCTGTTTCTTAAAAATAAAATTAAAGTAATTTTCACCCTTAATTGTTTTTCTTTAAAAAAATCATTTAATAAAAAAAATATTCAACCATTTTTATGAAATGTAATTAATATTCATACCTTGCAATTATTAATAAAAAGATCTGAAATATCAGAATTTTTAAGGAAAAAGTCTTCATTAAATCTCGCGGTTTAGCTCAAAACTTTCCTTCTTATCAAAAGCTTTTTCAGCTTTAGTTAAGTCAATATCATTTGTCCGATTACTTAGCCGATTAAATTACTTTGAAGCCGTTACGAAGATATATTTATAACGCTGTTAATGCTGTTGCCATTGAATAAATGAATGTTTAACCGCGGAGTTTTCCTTTTTCATAATATTGTTAATAACTTTATACCTCGCTGGTTGACGGCAAGTTCGTTGCCATATCACCCAGTGGGAATGACGATCATTCCATTACCTTAAAAAATGCAATCAATCTCTTTGTCTGTGCGTTAGTGCAGAAATGCTGTCGAATGTCGCGGCGAGAGGTGAACAAATGGATGGATGGACGCATACTTGGATGAATAAAGTCTTTGCGATGAAGTAAACAAAGCCGTAGTAAATCTTAGACATTGACACACCAACAACAACAACAACATCAAATATGGCAAAAAGCCTTCTAGTAGTCTTGCAGTGAGGCAAAAACCGATGCAATGATCAAAGCAAATTATAGATGATCGAGAAGACCGAATGCAGTCTTTGGTGCAATAGAGATAAAACTATAATTAATATTAATAATATTTTCTAACTCGGTCAATTGGTCTCGCGGCAACACGCTAATTAAGAAAATATATTCAGACAATAATTGATCAATTTCTTAATATTTAATCAAAGCAAAAAAAATTGTTAATAATTACTAAAACAAATTGCTCAAATTTTGTGAAAAAGAAAACTGCCGGAATCTTCTACGGCCTTAATTTTTCTTCATTTCAGAATTAAGATGCTGCCAAGTGAGAAACAAATTGCTATCGGTGTCATTTTCATGAGCGTTATTGTTGTGAGAACGCTAACAGCTGCCGCATTAGTTGACAAATCCATTAAAAGTAATCCCAAGACGACGACGTCATTGCTGCCACTCCAGCCGCCTCTGAATGTAAGAAGTACAACAACAACTAGTGTTTTCGGCGACTTCAATGAAGACGTGATTGTTGAGGGTGAACATTCATCTGTCAACTCCGACAACTCTGATGGCATGGTGAGAAATCACGCCGAGGTTCATTTCTGTCAATGAATACGATTTGATGCTTTTAATTAAATATTTTCATTGAATCGAATTTTAATTAAGTTCCCTTCACGGAAAGTTTTGAAAAAATTCGTTTTTTTTTCACCCATAGCGCAGTGACGTAACTACAAATAATCAAACCGTTACAACAAAACCATCTAAAACTGTTCCCGACATTGCAAATGATTCAGTTACCAAAAATGAAGGATATATGCGTTTTGATGTTGACGAAGTAAATGATTTGGAAACCGCAAGAGCTAGTAGATCTGAAACTGTCAAGGAGGTGCTCTCAGATCTCTTCCCAAACGGGTTTTCAGATATATTTCGATTTAGTTATGCCGTCGAACCATCAGGGACAGCAGAAGCTCTGGAGGATAAACACCATCAGGAAACTGACTTAAAACCTTCAATAAATCACGAGTCAGAACAAGAAATACCGTTGAGATCTCAGGAAAAGGCAAGATCGGTCCATCATCCTATCGATATATCTATCGGTTCCCAAAAAATAACACAAGATGTCAAACTGAAATTGCCCATCACCGAAAGTGATGACTCTTTCGCCAAACCTTCCGAAACTATTAAAAGAAATGGATCACAGGATCAGAAATTATATCCTGAATTTGTGCCAAATAATTCTGCTCAAGAGACTACGATGTTTAAAAACTTAAATCCTTTTAAAAACTTTCAGTATCCCGAGATGATAATCGAGAATATTAATTCGTCAGAGGAAACATACAATTCACCAAATTTTCGACCTACCGAAACCCCTAGAAATCATACGCTTAACAATTCTCACCTCAACCTCGCCACCCAATTGCTTAAATCAGAGATCGAGGCTTCGAAGCAATTTAATAATAAATCATTTTACAGCATTGATACAAATATTTCGAAGGAATATCGTCGTCAATTAAGTCCCGGCCATATGGAAATCATTATTGAGAAAGTATATTATCCAAATGAAAAACGCAGTGAATTCCTAGATGGTCTTAATACTATTTCAAAGGAAACTCTACTTCGAATAAATCGGGCTGCCGAACATGCTTCGGTCCTTCCCAGTCTTCTTGTTGAGCCTCTTCAGGAGAATGGCACCGCCGAAGAGACCATACTGTCAATGAATGGCCCGATCGTTATACTCAAAGACGATTCGGAAGAACTAATCGATGACACCGATGGCACTGCAGAAGATGATAACGCCATAGCTGAATCTCAACACGTGAGTCATCAAACATATAAAAATCTACTAAAAAACATCAGTGCCATGACGTCTGAAAACAGCTCGAAGGAACTGCCGTCTGTTGAAAACAAACAGATATTAGAAGATGCTGGATCGACCTTAAGGGCACTAATCCCTCTTGACTCCGACTTACCGATCAATGATGGAAAGGAGGGCTATACAAGAAAGCGGCAAACTTTTATTCCTCGAGATCTCGACAATTTCCAAGAGCACGCGGAGAGAACATTCAGCCATAGGAACGCTGTTCAGGAAGCGCCGTCACGAAAATTTTTGAAAAATTTTAGTCCGGCATTAACCAATGGTGGAAAAATTCCAATACACAAAGGAGGTTTCCATTATGAAATAAATTCGCCCGCATCGCCACTCTTACCTAAGAATTCCATGCAACAACCGAGACCTCAGGCGGACTATTCTCCAAATTCCGTAAAACCCGTATCGAATATCCTGCCAGCAGATTCAAAGGACGCTTCGACTTCCCAACGTGCACAACAATCGCGAAGGACGGAAATACCATTCGATTTTTCCTATCAGTATTTTACTGTCAATTCCGTAACACCAAAACCAACATTCTTTGTCACCATGAGTCCACGCCCTCAAACAGCGAATGAATACCAAACACCACACGAGTACGTATCGAAAGCGGCAAAAACCCTAAAAGAGAACCGAATACCATCTTCTCGTCCCGCAACCGGAGGATCATATACATTCGTCGAAGTACAAAAATCGATTAATTTACACAATAAGTTAATTAAAGAACAGGATGGACAGCTGTTAGAACAGCAAGAAACAACGTATTATCGTCCACAATATGCAAAGGACATAACGGCATCTGCAACACCATCTCCAAGTAAACCTGCAGGCAATTCGATGTCCCAAAAAGCAATTAATTATTTGCCTCTAGCAACTCATCCCATAAACGTACAGCAACATGAAGCCGGATACCAGGAAGAAATATACCCTCCATACCCACCCCAGAAGGCAATGGTTATGCAAGAGCAAAGTAGCCCTTACAGTCAGAAGGATTCAAACGCTCCCACTTCTTCTCAGAAGGCGAATATGCAAGTAATGTCAATGCAAAATCTGGGTAATGCGTATAATTACGGGGGTCCAAAAACCCCTCCCTCTTATCAAAGCTCTGATATGCGAGAAATGAGTATGACGGGACGTGGTTATGCGTATGATAAACGAGGTCCTAATGCCCTTGGTCCCTCCCAGACGCCTGATAAGCAGTCAATGCACATGGGAGGATTGGGGCATGCTTATAATCAGCAGGTACCGAATGCCATTTTCCCCTATCAGAAGGCTGATCAGCAAGTAACGGATATATCGGGACAGGCTAATTCCTACAACCAACAAGGATCAACTGCCCCTTTTTCTACCCAGAAATCCGATATGCAAATAAAGGGTAACCAACAGGACAATTCTTATCAACAGGGTCCAAACGCCCCCATTTCTTCTCAGAAGGTGAATATGCAAGTAATGTCTATGCAAAATCAGGGTAGTGCCTACAGTTATGGTGGTCCAAACATCCCTTTCCCTTATCGAGGCTCTGATAAGCGAGTAATGATTTTGCCAGGGTATGGCAATGCTTATAATCAACAAAGCCCAAACGTCCCTCTTCACTCCCAGACGTCTGATAACGAAGCATCGAACATGGCGGGGTTGGGCCATGCTTATAACCAGCAAGGACCGAATGCCAATTTCCCCTCTCATAAGACTAGTCAGAACGTAGTGGACACATCGGGCAATCCTTATAATCAACAGGGTCCAAACACCCCCATTTTTTCGCAGAAGGCGAACATGCAAGTAATGTCTATGCAAAATCAGGGTAATGCCTACAATTATAAGGATCCAAATACGCCTTTTCCTTATCAAAGTTCTGATAAGCAAGTAATGAGTGCGCCAGGTCAAGGCCATGTTTACAATCAACAGGGTCCAAACTCCCCCCCTCCATTCGCAGAAGTCTGATTCCCAAGTAATGGGCTATGCTTATAACCAGCAGGGACTGAATGCCGTTTCCCTCTCGCAGAAGACTGGTCAGACAGTAATGGGTATATCGGTACAAAACAATTCCTATAACCAACAGGGATCAACTGAGCTATTTCCTCCACAGAAATTCGATATGCAAGTAATGAGTATGCAAGGACAAGGCAATCATTACAATCAACAGGGGCCATCTGCCCCCTTTCCCTCCCAGACAGCCGATATGCAAGTAATGAGTATGAAAGGACAAGGCAATAATTACAATCAACAGGGACCAACAGCCCCCTCTCCTTCCCAGAAAGCCGATACGCAAATAATGGCAATGCAAGGACAAGGTTCTCCTTACAATCAGGAGCAACAAGCGCAGGAACTAAGAAAGCCCACTCAGCACGACGAAGCGAATGGTATGTTTCTTCCACAGGCCAATTTTCTTAATCAACCAGAAGAGGAGCAGATAAATCGTCCCTCGGCTCTGCCCCTTCAACAAATGTCGCCACAGGCTCCTGTGGATACTGAGGAAATTCAAGGTAATAATGAGGAAGTAAATCAACATATAAATCAAGTAAGCTATCATGGACCCGAACAATACGCTGCAATAGAACAAATCATCGATCGCCCTTTGGGAGTTGATCGATATATTGATCGTCCCTACCCGGTGCCAGAGATTGTAGAAAGGCATATTCCAATGCCGTATCCAGTAGTAGAACCTGTTGGTGTTCCCATACACATTGATCGCTATATTGATCGGCCATATCCGGTAGAGACTATTGTGGAAAAACCCGTACCGTATCCGGTTGAGAAAGTTATCGAGAAGGTAGTGGAAAAGCATGTTCCAATTGAAGTGTCAAAAGTGGTAGAGAAACCAGTGGAGAAGATAGTGGAAAGGATTGTTGATCGTCCCGTTGCCGTTCCTATACGAGTGCCCGTCGGTATCCCCGTGACCATGCATGGCCATTATGCCTTCGCTCAAGCCAAGCCGCAGCTAGAGTCGCTACCATATCCACATCATCAGCAACCAAGTGCATTAGGTTGGCCTGAGCAATATGGACCACCTCAACCACATTATCGGCCTGCAGCGGTTATAAACTTGCCCGAGAAAGTATTAAAAAAATATTATGTGCACATGCTGAAGAAATTGCTACCAAAGGCAAATAGCGCACAAAAAGCCGCCTTCACTGCAGCTTCCAATATTATTTCATCTGTACCAGCGTCCAGGCCTAACACGCCCCTTCTGCATGTTACTAAGCCCCCCGTTAAAATATTAGATATTCGTTTCGATCTGAAACCGCCGCCGCCATCGAGTGCTAGCTGGAACCAAGGTGCGCGTTACATATACAACACCCTACCCTCTGATCTGACAGCAGCATCAGCCGCTTCTGGCCCAGCGGATGAGACACCAGACACCAGCCGTAGAAACTATCGCGATGAGATTTTACGATGGCGCAATGGACAATCGCTAAAACGCAGTCCTGATTTCGGCAGAAATCTACGCGTTGAATACGGCTTCAAACCACCGCTCGTGCCTTCGATAGAGATAGATGATCAGGGAATACCATTAAAGCCCGATACACACGAAACAGCGAATTAATGAGGTTAGTTAGAGATATCAGCGGGGCCTAAAGGTATGCTATGACTGTATAAATACTGGCTCCAGCAAAACAAAAAATCCGCTGAAAATATACGATTAAATACTTTGATTTTTGACACCAAATTGACAAGAATTTAGAAGCTAAGGAACCGATATAAATCATTATATTGTGCTAGTAGTCATGTGCCAAATTTTGTATGATTTTACTATATTCTACAACAATCTATAATAATAATATCTAATACTGTAATAATCTGACAAATATATTAATTTTCAAACGTATTGTAATATTCCTAAGCATTTTATAACTAAATAATATTTATTACCGACAGAAATTAATTGAGAAAAATTAATTCTCAATTGTACGAATTAATAAAAGTTTTATAGAAAAATTAAAAAATTATTTAAAGTTTAATTTTATGCCTCCGTTTTTTATAATTAAATATATTTTCAAATTTATTTTTTGCAAGGATACCTCACTTCACCTTGTTATGTATATTTTGCGTTGTTGTCGGTGTTTCAAGTTGGTACGAACTCGTCTTTAAATAATGAAATGTCTAAAATAATGCCTAGAACTATGCTGCGGAAAAAAAATCGATTAAATTCAATACAAAAAACGTCACCGTTTCAAACATGAATGAAGGAGTAATATCAGTTCAATCAGTACTAGTAAAACCGTCAACTAATTGCAGGATCAACGCAAATGTTGTTAGTACGTAGAAATTTAACGGCGGAAGGGCGGCTTGCCACAACGAAGGATTTATTGGATGGTATCTAATAAATTTTCAGAAACGCGACAAAGTCACAAGCGCGCCAATCACTCTCAAACAAGAAATCAACCTCACTCAGATTGAAACCATTATCCGAACAAGATTAAAATATTCTCCGAAAATAAAAAATAAATAACATTGAAAATTCAGGGGGTTGTTTTATTAAATATCTTAATAAATTCAATGTAAATTCAAGTAAATGTAAATAGGAAAAATGTTTCAAATATTATTTTACAGAGAAAGAATATTGTTCAAATGAAAAATTTAAGTGTTAATTATTTTGAGTTTACACATCTCTATTACCACACATTTCTTTCTGCTTTTTCAGAAAGCCTCTAAGATTTATTTGACTAAAGTTCGAGAGTGTAAATCATTGATTGAACGTTATTTTGAATGACTAAAATTTGAGTCTAGCAATATTTTTCGAGTTTTAATTGAATCGTCCAGATTCATTCATCTGCCAAATCTATTTGCTTTCACAAGTACGAGATACGAAATTTGAAAATCTAGTGATTATTATTCATTTTAATTATTTTGATACTCAGCATCAATCAACAATTTATTTAAACATTTTACAAACAAACAAAGGTTTAAATTAAACTCGCAAATTAATTCGTATTCATTTGTTTTCATTGATCTATTTTCGCTATGTATATTCTCCTTCCATTTCACTACATGTAATATCAATTTTAAGTCAAATCCTCATAAAATTCATTTGCGAAATTCATTAATAGAGTATTATCTAAAGCAAAACAAATACAAACACCGACAACAACAATGGAAATTTCGATAATAGCAAAATCAATAATATGATTAAGTCTTTGCTTTATCGATTTATTTAAGAAAACATAAACGAATCATGCATGATATTTGATATAATCGTACATGAATGATGCGGAAATGCGGTATTCTGTGAATGTAAGTTATCGATTACAAGAAGTTGGTGTTGTTTTCACAAATGAATTCATATCATTTTGAGACTGTTTGTAAAATCTTTCTGACATTCTCTCACAAACCATTTTCAAGCAAAATTTCACCCGTTTATTCAAAAATTTTATTGACTGTTTACGAAAGTAAGCTCGACATCGCCGAAATGATACCATTACATCTCGAAATTCGTTACGAATTCAAATATTTAAGCAATTTTGTCACGAATTATTGCTAATTTTTCTTATTTTCGAAATGATTGAATCAGAGTTTTTGAAAACATCGATCAGTCGAGCACCAACCACTTCAGACGCATGTACTCTGACACGATTTCCATCTCTCGAATGTATAGACGAACATACCTTCTTCATTCCCCTGACAGTTTCCGGTGTTCTGTTTTTCCACGCTCTTTTTCTTCTACGCCACTTCTCTATTGGGTCTGTTTTATTTGGATATTTTAAAACGTCATGATCGATGTCATCGTCAGCATAATCATTAATGTCATAGTCAGTAGCATGCATAGAGTCATTATGATCATCGCCATCATTGACATTCCTGTGTCATTACAAGCCCTTCAGTTCCAACCAACGTTACCTCAATAATCTTTAAACTATTCTAATGCTCGCCACTATATTGCATTCTCGTAATTGCGATAATGAGATTATTAATGATAATTGAAATTGTTCCCTTTTATCAAATCAATAATATCGAATTCGTAATGATCTTAAAATGTTTACCAAAGTGGATTCAGATCCCTTCAAATGGATATGGATGCGATGATGAATAATGTCATCACAAAATGTCGTCGGGTAAGACACCACCAGGTGGCCGCTGCTTCTGGTGCTCCTGCTGTTTAAACCGCCTATGGATTTCTCTTATTACTCTCACTATCTTGCGTCATCTGTCGCAAGATAAACATAAAGACTCTTCATTTTCCTTAACATCTTGAAACGTAGCCCGGTAAGATTGTTGCCCCAAAGTAATTCATCGTTTGCTTAGCGGTTTCTAGAATGTCATTCTTCAGTCAGAAAATGCCTTCGTTCTGTTGATTCTATTACTATTCTTCATCCAATCAACTCTCCATTTATCCAAGCATTCATTTCATTTATTTTTCATACCATGAGAGACGGAGAGGGGGAGGATAGAGACAGAGTTATATCTATTCAAATGTCCGAATTATATTTTGAATATCCTCGCTTCAGAATGGCACGACCTTCTACCGAAATCATTTAATTTCTTCTTTACAGGAAGCATTCCACATCTCCTTTACTAACTTCTTCGTCCTGCAATTCTCCTCTTTAGTTCCTCTTATTTTACCTTACGCATCCTGGATTTCACCATTAGTTGTTTTATATTTGGTTGTAAGTAAATAAATTGCGGCTTTTATATTCATGCAATTGGTTTACAAAACCAAATCGACCCACACACATACGCACACTCACATACTAGCATACATCTACCGCCTCCCTGCCGGATACAAAAAAACACTCTAATAAACAAATAGAAGCCGACGCTCCTCCTCGGATATTTGAATAGATCCTTAGGGTCTTTGGGGATTTTCATAAACTCGTTAGATTTACGAACGTATTCACATTTTCATTGATTCCATTTATTTTAACAGAAAGACATTGTCCTTTAGTGTCGTTACATTTTCTATGCCTCTGGCCTGATCTCCTTAACACGCCCCCCACCTTCTCCCCTCCCCTGACTTTGTTTTTATTTTTGTGCCTTCTACTTTCACGACATTTTGTTTTTATCAGATTCTCAATTTTATTTCCTCTTTCTTTAGAAAGACATAGACAGAGACAGAGACAGAGACTATAAGCTTCAATAATAATCCAAATAAATCTGATAAATTTCTTTCAATTTCATTTAAATTTCTCACGAATTACTTCAAAAAGATTTTTCACTTAATTTTCTTTGAAAAGAAGAAATAAAAAAGGATTTAAGGAAAATTCAAATGTTTAACTTAAGACCTTGCCTAAAACGCGTTTATAACTTCATAACCTAAATTAGTTTTTAAGAAACAGCACTTAACAACTACGCCCAAATTCGAGACTACGTAAGACTATCGATCCTAATTAGACATGAAATTTGATTTGATTAGAAAAAAATTATAACTTTGAAGTCGTAGGAGTTACTCCAATTCGTGGCTTTCTGGAAAAGACTAACAAAAAAGTTCCCGTGAGAGCGTTACTAAATGTTTAAACTTATTTAAATGCCTAAAAGCGAAATGCCTAAAAGTAAAATTCAAATCAAATATTTGGAGGTGACTAATGATGATTTTGAAATAATGATTTCAATAAATCAATAAATGATTATTAATTATTTAATGGTGATAAAGACAAATCTTACTAACATTTACCTCTATTCGATCCATCGTCTGGCATTTTCACAACTGACGTTTTAGCATCTGACATTCTGGCATTCTGACACTTACCAAATATCTCCAAAATATCAATTTTTATTGACAAATTCTTGACATTGTGTCGCTCACATAGTGACACTCACAAAACCACAATGTCCAAGTTTAGTATTTTATTGTATTTTTTATTGACACCAAACGGGTGCAGTTGTTTTTCGTTGTTAAGGGCACATTTTTTAGCTCTTATAAATAATTATCTAAAATAAATGATTATTCATCCGTCGTAATCTATCATGTCTAAGAGGAAAAGACACCAATAATTGCCTCCAGGATTTTCGATCTAGTTTTCTACCACCAAAGAAAAGTATGGAACAACGCCCACCCCCCACCCGCCACCCAAAGGGAAACGCTTCAAAATAAAATGCCTTCAATTTTTTCTGAAGCCTTCCGTTTTACCGAGAAGAGAACTAAGTGACATCGCAAAAGCAATGACCAATAAAAGAATTTGAGAAATTGACTGCAATTACGTAAATGGACCAATTGTTTGTTGGTTAGTTGGTTGGAATGATCTGCATTTGTACTGAATTGTCAGTTATTTCGGTTGTTTCGGTTGTTGCTTAGCTTATTCTTCGTGAACACCAAATAGTGACGGAGTAAATTGGATAAAGCGAGGAGACCGAAGGACCCCTTGAATTTTTAATAAAAAAATTAAAATTTTTTAAAAGAAATTTTTGATAAATATTTTTGTAGGCTTAGTATTCTATTAAAATGAAAATTTTTTGATCACAATTAATAATGTTTTATAAATATTTTTATTCAAGAATTCCATAGTTGGTTTTTTGATGAGTCTGCGATTTTTTTTCACCCTTAAAATATTACAAAACGTACCCCACTGAATGGTATTCATTGCTGAAAATAATGGGATCCTTATTTTTTACCAGCGTCGTTTTTGTTATTGTTGTTGTTATTATTGTTATTTGCTGTCACAGCAAAGAATGAAGCCTTAAATGAGCTACAGACGGCTGGCGACTAAGAAATTGTTTTCGAAAAATACGAGTCATTAACTCAGTCAATCTTCTGAAATGCGAGGGTCCTTCGCGTAGTTTTAGGAATGTTTTTGAATGTTTTTGAATGTTATCTCTCTCTCCTACTCCAGCTTTCTCTATATGTTCTGTATCATTCTTTAGTTTTCATTCTTGAATGATTGATATAATTTTGTATTTTTCAATAGAAAATCTTCTACCATTGATTCGTTCATGGCGCTGTTTGGCGAAATCAATTTATCAATCAATTTATATTCAATTCTGAACAAAATAAGAACGAAAAAAAGTTGTGATAATTACGATTGAGGTTTTGTCATTCTTTTAAGAATATTAAAGTAAGGCAATTTGTGAACAATCATTGAGGAGATATGTTTGAGGTCACTTTATAGTATTATTGACATCTTGTAAAAAACGTTTGTAGTGCTCTTTAGTATCATCCTTCTCCTTTGTAGCAATTGCCTTTATCAACGATATTATGCAGTCCATTTGTCTCGCTTTGCTCTAGTAGTTACTTTTGAATAACCATCAGTGTCTTCTCCCAGACATATCATTAGTATCAGCCCTAATTATGCCATCCCCACCATGATTGTCACTCCTTCATAATTTCTCTTATAATGCATGCAAAATATTATATCAATGTTTTACTTTCATCAGCAACTATTATTAAAAATTGCAGCTGTAAAACCTCGATAGGCTAGAAAATGGAGCTAAAATAGTATTTCATAGAAAGTAGGCACGACGTCAAGCCGATTTTGCGTGCTTTAAATCCCAAAGAGCCCACAATGACAAAGAATACTCGTATTAAATTTCATTTCAATATTTCATTCTTTTTAAAGTATAATTCATATAAAAGACACAAAAAGGATTTAACTTGAAAAATTAGCACGCGCTTTTTTATAAAATTTTTATCAAAAATAAAACATAATCCACATAAAACAGGACACAAGATAACACACAGTCGGCTATTGCGAAAGAATCTGTCACTTCGATTCAATGACTGGACTTCCAAAATGTGCTCTCAATTAGTTCAAGCCTTTACCGCAAGAGCTAGAGAGCATGCCATTCCAAAACGTCATCGAAAACTGAAATCTAATTATTTCTGTGAGACAATACGGCATTCCCCGCCTCACTCCCATTTCCATCTCACCCTACAAGCCCAACAGACTACAATACCATGAAGTGCGTATTCGTGGCCTGGAGTTCGCGGCAGGAATTTGGTATAGTAGAGTTCGATACTCCCAAGAGTGCGAGACACATTCAAAATATTCGGTCCAACGAAACCCGGCAAAAGGGGCGAAGACAAAGACAATGGTTGATTTATTAATGGTTGGTTCAAGTGAAGGCACTTGAGCCGACATAAAGCAGTGGTAAAGCAACAACGGCAGCAGTAGCAACAGCAATCAGTTAGCATCACCAGCAACAACAACAACAACAACCACACAACAGCAGCAGCAACAAAATCAGTCGCAATAATAACACTAACAATAACGACAACAATGGTTGTAACAGTAGTTGCCAGCAATGTTTAAATCTGGGTCTGGTCACACTGAAATCTTAAAACATGATAAATAATTGGAATCTGAAAGCAACGAAGCGAATGACGGGATGCGAATGTGAAGGATGGACGGCGCAGCCGATGGAGTCACTCCGGCACTGGCACGGCAAGGGCAAGAGGACAAATCGAATCAACGGGGGGGGGGGGGTGGGGAAGGTGGGGAAGGTCTGAGCTGTGATGATTAAAGGGATGATGTATTGTTACAAAGGTATAAAGTGTTTATTACGAGGTGTCTGAGCATTTCGTTGAATTGAGAGTCACGAGAATGAATCTATTGAAGGTAGTGGCGTGATGAATGGGTGGCAGGGTTTGCCAAAGAGGGACCTGTGGGGACAGACAAAACGCACAAAATGGCAATCAATATTCTAGTGAAAAATTTGTAAACATAAAAAATTTTATGATTTACTTTAAGGATTTAAATAATTCTTGTAATCAATTATAAAATCAAAATCAAATAAAATTCACTCAAAATAAAATTAAATAATGAAAAACGAAGGAAAAGAAAACCACAAAAAAGATTATTCTGTCTGAAGCTGCTCACAAAATATAAATTTGAAAATTTTAAACTAATTGACCAAAAATAAATAAACCACAAAATGTCAGACTGTCTAACAAATCTCGTCTCTTGTTTATCTTTGATACGAGAAATTATTTAAAGACATAAAAATCGTTTACACTTCAGACTTAAAACGATAATTTTATTAATAAACAAATAAAGTTGGAAGCAAGAGAATCAATCTCAACCAGATTTATTTAACCTTTCTCTACCCTCCAACCACTCTAGACCCATTCAAATATATTTCTAAAGTTTCCCTGAATTTGAGATCTGAAAAACCCGAAACCACTACGCTTTGTCACACCCAGAATCTCCCACAAATATACAAAATTACGTCAACAATTTCGCCAACACCTTTCCACCAACACATTCATATTCAGCCAATACATTACCATAATACAAAACTTACTCTACATGATTTAGTAAAGTCCTTCGAATATTGCCTTGTTTTGTTTCAATCAATGCGAGTACAGTACAATCAAATACTTTGGAGAGGTATAAAATCAACACGCCTACAAATAGCACTTCCTTCTCTCTCCTACCTCCGCCCCCTTGCCATCACATAGCTCTCTCATTATACGCCGGCCATTATCCTACACCCTCACGTTCGCCCCGGAGCATTCCCTGAGCAAATAATTGTAATACACTCTCGGCAATATTCAGAATTGTGGAATCACAGACGTCTGCCGGACTCAACTATCAATCAGTTACGTAAACATGTCACACAGAAAATTGTGAGCAGTTATTTATTGCATTCTGATGCGTTGGTGTGGGTTAGGAGACGTTAGAGTGTTTGTATTTGTTCTGAGATTTTAATATGCCTGCATGTATTGGGTGGGAAATATTTATTCTTAACAACGAAACCAATAGTTTATTCTTTCCTTCCTCCTTCCTCGTCTGCCCCTTCTTCTCATACTTCTCCCTCGATAAAGCAATGGAGCTGTAAAAGGGCAGATTAACGATTATGGTGATGATTGTATTGGTTATAATTATTATGCGTTAGGGATTAGTTTCATTGGTCACTACGGCGTAATCAATAGCATCAATGTATTGTCAATAGAATGTTTAATAATGTGTTACGATGAGCATTATTACAAAAATGAATAATTCTGTTTTATTGTGTGGAGCTAAGGGAAATGTCGATCTGGTACCAAAAGATTGAAAGCAGCTTGAGAAACGTTAAAGTACAAGAGGAAGGAATAGAAAAGGCAATGCTGATATAAAGCCGGAAGTGTTGTTGTAGAGGGAAAAGTGTTTATTTATTACGACGTGCCTGGATATTGCATTGAATGGGAAATCATAAGAATCAACTCCTTGAACGGAACAGGATGATTCCATCGCATACAAACATACAAAAATGTATTCTGATATTTTCCCATCGGGAAATGGACGGAATGAAGTGGTTATGTTAGGATATATGAATGTATATTGAGGTAGAATCTTGAAGTTCTTAAAATAATTTTATTCTCGATGAGTCTAAAGATATAACAAATTAATAAAAGAACAAACAAGTAAAAATTATAGATATAAGACAACACAAAAGATATCGGATATAAGATACAAGATACGATTCTTATGATAGGATCAGATAATATATAAAAATATCTAAAAGGATTTATATTAATTAAGGAAGAAGGGACAAAAACAAATTCCAATCGATTTTATGGTATTCATGTAAAAATTAAATTTATAATTAACTCTCTATCTCTCTCCCTCTCTTTCCCTCACTCTGTACCATCAATACCAACGTCTCTACCTTGTGAGGCTATATCCCGTCGAAGTGAAAACGAAACAATAAAAACAAACGGAAGTCTTCGAACATTTTGTATTTAATTTTCAAATGATTGTCATGCGGATGCACCGACTTTTGCGGTGACTGTTTGGTGTCATTGATTGGTCACAGCATTATTTAATTACTTAAAGGAAATTACCAATAACAGATTGAAATAAAGTCATAATTGAAATGAAGCGGTAACAAACATTTGTCATAATTTTGTCTCTCATCGGGAGTCATCAAAATGATGGGCAGCATTTAATTAGCCACAAATAATTAAATGCAGTTGCATTTTTCTATATTTCTTGGTGTGGCTTTTAATGTTATTAGTGTTTCCTCATCGTCATTGTCGTTATTAATTGATGAGCAGCTCATGCTGTTGCTTAGACTTATATTATCTTGTGTATTTTAAGCTGCCAACGCTTACCAAGCTCTTCATCAATTAATCTTGGTCAAATAGAGAAAAAACGGAATAATGCAATATCATTTCCATCATCACCAACAGCACCATAATGTGACAAACGTCAATACTAATACCATCACCATCACCGTCTTCGCCATCGTCTATCGCCGCTATCATCATAATCATCACTGTTGAAATCCTCATCTCATTATTCGCATCATTTCAGTTGTTTTAATTATTAGCCAAATATTGCGAGTAGTCGGCCAGTTATCTCGTGAATTAGGACTAGTTTTCTGTTTACACAAATTTATTACAAACAATTTCTTCAAGGAAGTTAACACGATTTTTATGACTTAGTTAATTTTCTCACTATTGCCGAGTTTTATTTCATTTTCTTTTTAATTAATACACTTTATAGAGATACATTATATCAATCAACTATTCAATCAGAAAATCTTAATCTCAAAAATGTCTTTATAGAAAAATGTACAGAAATAGCCAGCAAAAAAATGATCTGGTGAAATATCTTTTCCTTCATCGATTACTCAGTACTAGATTACGTCTATCGAAATGGTTATCATTAAAACAAAATATAATATTTGTAACATTTTAGCAAATTATATTTGGCAAGGGAGAGCTAAATTATTTGACGACTAAGTAAATGTTTGAGCGCAATTAAAATCAATTTACAAAGAATGTTGAAATTTTATATTTCACAATTATAAAAAATGTCTCCAATTATTTAAGCAGAAGATAAAGAAATAGGAAACAGAAAATATTTTCTCATGTGATTAAATGTCGAAATTGCTTTTAGTTCTCAATTAAACACAAATAGGTGGGACCAAATATGTAATTTGGGTTTAATTCTGCCTAGCTTTTAAATTCAGGAGTCACTTAAAAGCAATAAAATGTTCACTTAGAAGCAATCAAGAGGCAATACCCTTTAGTCGGTCCTTAAACCGCAAGCAATACAAAATCTCTAAATTGATTCTATTCTGTCCAGATTAAGAATAATGTAATGATTCATTTTATAGTGGTAAAGGCTTTCTAATTTTATAGCCTTCTTGATAAATGTAATTTGCCAAAACAAATGAAAAAGCTTTTATTCGACTCGCCCTTAGCAGTTATTTTAGTTAAGCCAAACTCCCAATGTGCTCGTAATTTAGTCGGGACCGAAAATAGAAAAAGATGTATTTAGGGCCTGTGCGAAATGAGACTAAAATTCAGTATTTGACTAAATAATTGGAAATATCGGTAAAGTAAGCCTTGTCGGTATTGCAGTAAAGACTAAATTTTACCGACTTTTTGAACTAAAATTTAGTATTTTTTCGAGCAGGCTATTTGAAATTTCTTGATCTTTGCTGATAAATTCTTCGACGTCTTGCGCTTATATATTCGGAGTAAGACCGAATTAAATTCATAAAAAGAGTTGCTTCAATTTCTTCCTCAATTGTTTTCAAAATAACTTAAAAAAAACGTCTTGTCAAAATTTTAATTTCTGCTGTCATTTGATTTAGTATTGGAAAGCAATTCGCACAGTTCGGGAAGGCTGTAAAGCAGTTCAATGGCAATTAGTATGTCGCTAATATTTAGTCTCATTTCGCACAGGCCCTTAAGGGACTATCTAAGGAATTGTGAGGATATTTTAAGGGGCGAAATAATGAAACGCAGGCATCGTCGAACTAGAATTCGTTCAATTTTTTGTAGATGTTCAAGCTCATTTGTCCCAGAAAATTTTTATTTATCATTTTAACAAATGATTGCTCAGATGTGCTCAAAACCATTCTAATTCTCTGATCGTTTAATTAAAATAAAGACGTTCATACAGTCGAGCTCCCTATTTCATCACAGGGAGAATATAATCGATAAACAGGAATTTGAATATGGGTCAAGAAGAAAACGACTGTTTAGGAAATACAAGAACCTGCAAGGAACTAAATGCTGTACTGTCCATCTGCCATTGAAGCAGAAACTAGAACCGATAACAGAACTCTTTGGGTTGACACGACACTGAACCTGAACTGAGTCAAATTTGGCATTATGATCGATTGCAACAACTTCAACAAAAATCATATACGTCTTTCGACCAAAAGATGAAATAGCACAAATGGAAGGGTGTAAGTAACACTGTATAATAACTGTACAGTATACAGTGCATCTCTAACTCTTCCCCTTCTTTCTTGCGCATGAACAAGTAGCTTTGCCAAATTAACCTAAAGTCAAATCAGCAAAACTGATGCCGCCTGAAAAACCAGATAACATTTGAAGTGGCAACAGCGCCGTATCCTCCGCACATGCACCTCGGCAATGATGTGCAGCATGTGTGCGCGGCAGAGGATCGCAACGTCCAAACAAAATCGAGTGCTGATCAAAAGCAAGGCTCAGTTTAAGTGGAGACACCGAAGCAAACGGATACGACAATAAGAAAAGTTTCTTAAATCAAAATACGAAGACAAAGTTGTGAGAAAAAAGACAACAGACGAGAAGGAAAAAGGGAAGAAGAGGAAGAAAGTTTAATAAATTGTCAACGAATGAAAGTGTTTGCAATAAAATTGACCAAAGATTGAACTGATTTTGATAAGAAAACATGAAAGTGTTTATATTTTCAATTTCTTTTTAATAAAAGACTTGTGAACTTAATCAACTTGGTTGACAAACATCATTGACAATTTCACCGTAGCTTTGGATCACTTTTTTTGCTAACTGCTCTTTAATGATAATTTTCTGTTTTGCGTGAGAGTTTGTAGAGTGTTTTTGTTTAATGGTCTTTGTTTGTTTTTTCTAACATCGATCACGCTGATCATTGTTTCACAAACAAGTCTAGTGATAATTTTACAAGCTGTGAAATGTTTTTAAAAGACTGCGAATGAAGATAAACAGTTTATTTTTAAAGTTTTTGTAAACAATAAAAAATATTTTCATTTTATTCGAATTAATTTCATATCTTAAAAAAAGAGAAATATAAATATAAAAGTTCCAATAAACAACGGCAACAACAACAACAGCAACATCCAAAGTAGTCATACTCAGCAGTAATCAACGCCTACGAGTAGGTAGGATCTATCTGGAATTGACTCAACTCGGAAGTTTCAACGCCAAAGAAAATTTGCAATTGATAACAATCATAATGGGAATGATGACGATAACGATGATAATGACCATGTACTTGCCATCCATTTTTATTGCTTCTATTGTAAGTAACTTGGTGGATGTAATAAATTACAGGGTGTCCCATCTTTTAACCGGCGAATGTGTGGGCGTATGTTTTATTTACTGTCTTTGTTTTTCCCAAACTTAATTGCTTTCAGTGCTATTATTTATTATCGTACTAATTTTCTTTGTTTCTATTCATTGTTAATGACAGGAAAATGTTGGATTTTCTAATTGTGTTTCCACCTAAAGAGAGTTGAACGAAAAGTGAATCAAAATTGAAAGAAAATCATTTGCATTTACACTGCAATAATTTTATATTAAAAGAGTTCTTTAACCCTTAAAAGACCCCAAAAGTTGACTGAAATCAGCTTAAATTAAAATCGGGTTAATTGAATGAAATTAATAGTAAAACAGAAAATTTTGTAAATTCGTAGGCGTGGTTTTTGTATTTGATAAATTATATTTTTAATTCAAAAGCGTAGAAATATCACAAAAATCGATGTAATAAAACATTCAATAACTTTTTTCTTTTAAAATTTTACCATTTTAAAACGAAAACATTTTCTTTAGCTTTAAATATTGATTCCATGAAAATTCTGCCAAAATTAAAATTTTTATTATCCAGTCAAAATTTACACTTACAATTAATTTGCCTGATTGATATTTGTGTCAAAAAAGTCGACTTTTGCAGAACACAGACAACTTTACAGACAATATACAATAATACAAATATCACGCTCATTTGGCCAAATGCATAATTTTGTTCAATATTCAAACGCTTTACCAATTCTATCTCTAACTTTCATTTTTTTTTTAATCAAGAAATGCATTTCCCTTTCCTTTTCCTAAATTTTGTAATTTCCTTCTTCGACATTTTATCTTGAATTTCACGCAGAAATTTATTAGCCAAACACTTGTTAACCAACACTTCCTTGCGATGTCTCTTTCTTTTTCCTATTGCTTTCAATGAAAACTTGTTTCAACCGAAATTTCTCTGATTATTCAATCAGCAAATGTTTTACGAAATCCAAAGGATTTCCACAATCGAAGTGGAGAAACAAAACAAGAGGGTTGAAAAGGGGTTTGAACTTGTTCGTTGAACTTGAAATTTATGCTAGCGTTTTGCTTGTACTGAAAGTGCCAAAAAACACCGAAATACCAAACAAGAAAACATCGTTCGGTTACGAAAACCAACAACAACAATCACCAGACCATCATCGATCTGCTAATGATTGAATGCACGCGGAATCTGAAATGGATAACCGGTCAAAATCCAGTTTTTCGTACACCGCTAAGTGTTCAAATCTTGAGGCTAAGGCTTTGCGGCGCATGTAATGCTTTATGCTGGATTTTTTCTTTTCTTTTTGGTATTTTTTTGTATATTGAATATTAATGCCTCTTGCGGTCTTGACGATTGTTGTAACGATTGAATTTGTTTTGCAGAAGAAATACAAGAAATAATAATGAAAAAGTCGTTTAAAATGAAATTAAAACTACGTTAGAGATTACGGCCAGTTATTTGATGAATTGAAGTAATATTTGTTGGAAATGTTTTTGAATTTATATTGCGAAATGATTTAAAAGTTAAACTAATATGTAGCGGATTTTTAAAAAGCTGGGTACCGTGGGATGTTTTAATAAGAGGTGTCATATTGAAATCTGTGGGGGAGACAGTAATTTTAGCAAAAGTGTTCATGTTTTAATTTCAATCCATACCGCGAGACTGCAGCTAAGTAATAGTGCCAAAGTCGTTGGAATAACAATATCTCTGCATTGGCAGTGATGGTTATTTAAAATGACACTTCCTTTTGAAGGAACATGTATCCACAATATTATTTATTCCACGAGCAGAATATTATACTCAAATTAGACGACAATGTGTGGGATATGGCTGGATATAATCAAACTTTGAAGAATTTTCCGTGCATTAAGTTTTATAAAATTGTTTTTAAATTATTTATTCAAAAGTTTTTTTTAATAACATAGTTTTCAATGTAGTTTTTTTATAGTTTCATTTATATAGTTACCCAGAATAAATCAAGAGCTCTTTAAGTCGCTTTAAGTAATTGAAATCACTTAAATCCTTATTATTCCTCCCGCATCTCATTTATTTTGGGAATTTTTATTTACTCGTTCCGGCGAATTCTTTAGTTCATTAACGTGTCAAGATTATGGTCTTACTTCCTTCACGAATTGCCGCAAAAATGCATTAAAATCTGGTAAATACTTTTCGCCTCAATCCGTCAATAAATCAAGGCGACGAATTATACTCAATTCACTCAATTCGAAATGAAAACTCATTTAGTCGATGGCGGTTTCTTCTTTGAAATAAAAAAGCAATAACCAAAGCTAACGCGGCTACCGAAGCTTGAAAGAGGTCGAAACGAGTACGAAGGGAGTGTAAGAATGGGTACCAGAGGATGTTCATAGGAGATCATAAGAGGACGTTGTTCTTTTATTTATACAAAAATGGTCCCTCTTCCCAAAACCGTGGACTGTTTTTATTTCTAAAGGATACTTTAAGGTGTCATTTGCCGAACAACAATAAACAACAAAAGTATTTAGTGTCCTTTTTAGATCGTGTTGAAATGCGAGGCGTCACCAAGACGAGAGAAGACGAGAGAAGACGAGAGATTGAAAGTAAATTGACAAGAAGAAATACATAAATCTTTATTTTTATTAACGTAGTAAATCCTTTTAAAGGAACTGATTCTCAAACAAGCCCCCAACTAGCCCTCTAACGACAAAAGTCGAGGCGTTTTTACTTCAAACAAAATTCTTTACGTTCTTCCTTTTTAAGAAATTATTTGATAAGTTTCGAACCCTCCCGAAATCCTACTGAAAATGTTTGCAGAAATCTTTCCAGATTTTTACATATTTTTCCGTCTTATATTCTCAAATCAAATCCGGTATTTTATTTCGACCTAGAAAAAATCGATATGGAGCACCAACAAAAAATGAAATTGAAAACGGAAGCGGAAATGTTAATTAAAAACTTTTACGGTTTCAGTTTGAGGAAGAACCAATTATATAACAATTTTTCACTATTCCGTGCCACAAACAATTAGAAAAGTTTTGACCCACTTCACGGCATGTTTTCCGATATGAAAAGTTCGAAAAACTGATAGAAACAAAAACAAAACAAATAGTAATGCAATCGCAAGTGGGAACGTTTCGCACAAAAGGAATGAAAATAGAAACAAATGCGCGAAAACTATTAACAAACTATAGTTGGATAGTGGGCAAAACAACAACAACAACAACAACGCTAACCGTCTTCGAACCGGCTCGTTCGTTACAAAAGCAGGCGAAAGTTAAAGAAGATCCGTCCGAAAACAATAATGACCCTTTTCTTGATGTAAAAGGCGAATAAACTTTGAAAATATCCTTCCAAAATGAAAACAAGGAGAAGAAAAAGAATTGATAATAAAAGAAAAAGTTTTCATTTCTTAGTTTATTCCATCTTTCCTTTTCAAATTCTAAAAATTTTAGATCGAAAATTCTGAAATTCTCCAGACAATTATTTGTTGTTTTATTTGTTATCATTGCTACTTTTTATTGTGTTTGATTCGTTGTTTTTTTTTTTTTGTGATCATAATCCTGATTGCTTTCTGCCTTGTTGTCTAAACGATTTTATTGTAATTGATGTTGTTTTGTTGTAATCGATATTTTCCTTTGTTTGTTGTTTTTTGTTTTGTTCGTTGTTTTTGCAATTGTTCGTCTGTACAATGAAGAAATTGAAAATTGGTTCTACGATTCTGTTTCTTCAATTCAATGAACAAAACTCATGCAATCTTCACAATGATATCGAAATTAATCAAACTTGCATTGAAGCAGATGCACTAATACACATACAAAAATACAATCATACAAAATTACGCACACATACATTCAAACACACACGCACGCAAACTAAGATTTACGTTACGGCAATTCTAGAACGTATTCTCGTGAATTCATTTATGAATCAGTGACGAAATATCAATTTAGAATTATCTTTATTTTGAAAATTAATTTTATATTAATTTTCATAAAAACTTATTTTTCACAAGCAAAACTTCTTCAGCTTGCCTTTACAATACTTTGAAACTTTTTCTCGCCCCCTCTTCAAGAATTCTTTTCCGCTTCATCACGGTTAACAAACCCGAAATTGAATGGCATTTTTTATGGAGTTATCATCTGTGGATTTACAAACAAGCAATGGTATCATTCTTATTCGACTAAAAATTGTCCCGCATTATTCGTTTATCCTTTACTAAAAAAACTGCCTACCTTCGCACAGATTATTGGGTTAAATTCTTCCCTTTGTCTCACTCTTTCTCTGTCTTTCTCTCTCTGTCTGTCTCTCTGTTATTAGTATGATTATGCTCTCGAAAATAATCGTGCATTCATACCATCACACAAGCGCACCCATTGACTGTGAAGCTATGTCTAAATGTTTTCATAAGAACATCTCTTAAACTTATTATCCCTAAATTACAAGCCCTAACCTTAAAATTATTTATTACATTGTTTTGTTTTTATTGTTTACTTGCAATTCACTAATGCTTATTATTTGTTTAATATAGTCAATAATAATTCTATATCGGATTATTTTATGAAATAATTTAATCTCGAATATTTTATTGAAAAATAATTTATTTTCCTTAATGGAAAAATCGTATAAAAGCTACTGTTAAAACTAATAATTATTGTGCGATTTATTGTATATTATTTTTTTGGAACAATTACTTCACAACTTGAGATGCTGAGCTTATTGAAAATCCACAGCTTTTGTTTTGAGTTTAAGACTTCCTTTAATTTTCTTTAATTCATCTCTGCCTTTACTATTATATAACATCTCTTTTTTATGCTTGACCTAAATATGGGTAAATATGGGTAATATTAAAATATTGTTCATTAGTATCAATGAATTTCAAAAATGCTTTGCTATTCATGTTTTTTTTTCTACCTAAATAAAAGACACAAGTTGAAATATTTAAACACTACCAAAATGAAAAAGATGAAAGCTCATAACTCATAACACATCATCGTTACAAAATGCTATCATAATATGATTATTACGTAATTAACGAAGTAATGCGCACTATTTCAACATCTCGTAGTCCGAAATCACATTACATTAAATCACACTACATCTCATTACTATACATTAAATTTCATTTTATTTCATTTCAATGCAATTTATTTCACTTAATTGTACTTCATTTAAATTCTTTATTTTAAAACCACAATTAAACAAAATACAAAAGTATACTACAAGTATACTTTAAAGTATATTTTTCGTCATCATCATCACCATAATTACCATTATATCATCTTGATCATTAATCGTGTTAATCAGCATTTAATCAATCCGTCAAAAGGTAAAGAAATTTAATGAATGCCACCATCTTAAGCATTCAAAATGTTTGTCAGTCTCTCAGTCAGCTATTTCTTCCTGGCTTCCGCATGTGATATCAGTTGAACCGAGACCGCTGCAACCGATTGAAATGGAAGACCCGTTTTTAGACGAATAATTATTTGCCAACTCGTGGAGTTTGCTGTTAAGTCAGCAAGTCTTTTTTTGTTCATGCGGAGGAGATGATTTGTGATAGATGGTCAAGGAGTGAAAGTTAAAAAGCTACAATTTTGATGGCTGTAACAAAGGCTTGTTGGGGAGGGGTTGTCCAAGAGAAGGAGAGTAACAGATATTCATTTATACGTGAAAAGTGTGTCTATTAAATGCTGGATTATTTTATTAGCTAAATTAGCGAGAGTAAAGACGAGATTAAGATCAAAATCATTTAATAATGCAATAAATCATGAAATGTTATCCAATAATTTTTGATATTTATAATTATCGTTGACATAGTTTATGTAAAGAGATTGACTTCAGGGTTATGTAAATAACGCTTCCGAGGAAAATAATATGAACGTGTTATAACAGTTGCATAGAATCCACACTGTGAAGATAGCAGTATAATACTCTTGGCAAACGCTTCAATTAATTAGCGGTATTATTCGAAAAATCGAATATTCGAATTGTCTCTTCAGCTTATAAAGGATAATGCCTCTCCAGCAATAAAGGATAGTGTAATAATACTCCTGAA
The DNA here is from genome assembly GCA_963966595.1 of Physocephala rufipes. NCBI lineage: Eukaryota > Metazoa > Arthropoda > Insecta > Diptera > Conopidae > Physocephala > Physocephala rufipes. Next base: position 23,077,086 of record OZ016505.1, read on the forward strand.
ATATTTCTTCGTGTTCTTGTTGTTTCCAGTAAGGACACAGCATAATTATACAAAAGCATAATCACAAAAGTTTAAAGGCTTCAAATTACTTTTTAATTCTGAGATTAGCTTAATCCTCGTCGTACGCAAGTCAAGGTTTACTATCTCGCTAGTCTTTCTGATTTATCCATCGAAGTAAACAAATGAGACCATTCTTATTTTTTCAAGGTTTGTCTAACATTGCTTTGCCAACCAATTGCTGCTGCTCAAGATCCACGACGAATCGACAAGCCCGTCGATTTCCAGAGCTCCATAAAATGGTCAAAGATTCCGCCTACTTTAAAGTCCTTTGCTTCTTATGAAGTAAGATTTACAAAAAAAGAGTATATATAAATTTTTGCATGCAACTCACCCCTTTCGTCCTGTCTTTCAGGATATGAACAAATATATAGCAGATCGGGTCAATCGTGGTTTATATCATTTAGATAATCCAAATCATGACACCTATATTAAAGCATTTAACGAATACAATGAACGATCCCAAAACCAAGCCGAAATCCAACTCCAGAAGAGTCGAGCGAAACGACAAACAGAGCTAAAGAAGCTGCCGAATGAGCCAAGAATGCTCCGTTTCGATATCTCTGATGCCGTAGAACCGAATGAAGAGACCAAGAAACTCATACAGAAACATCGTAATCGTGAGTTGGAGGAAGTTCACGAGCAGACGACTTCGATACCGGATCAGAAAAATGTCACTACTCGAAATATTATGCGTTTGTCGAATGTAAATGATACCGTTAAGCGTGCAAAAGTCAGCCGGAGTAGACGCCATACGCCTGGACACAAATTTCAAGTACAATTGATACCATTCGAAGCCTCCGATGCTCGCGAACCGGATGAAGAAACAAAGCAATTGATTAAACGGATGCGAGCTCTAGAGGTAAGGAAATTTGAGCAAAGCAAAGGACGAGAAAACTCGAGAACGGTGATGGAGACCAGTTTACCGACATCGCAAAATGCACCATCAACCGAAATTGTATTTGTCGCTTCGTTAGTTACTTCAACAGAGTCCTCTGTGCCTCCCTCAGTGTCGCCGACATTACCTCAACCTCTAGTGCGTTACTCAAAAGCCCGAAAAATGATCATAAAGTCATCACGCAAGCGCACTCGACGGGCACTGCCTGAAATGATTAAATTCGAATTGGAAGATGCCAAAGAGCCTGACGAGTCATTAAAAGCTTTAATAAACTTTTCCCGTGAATCCAAGGAACTAAGTCAAATTCCACGAGTCCAAGGACTCAAAGACCAAAAAATGCAAGTAGTCGGTTCAGATAACGTCGCAAAATCAACACGAAAATCCGATGACGCCGATGTAACGAAAGTGGACGACGAAGCAGTGGAAGACCAAAACAGCGAAGAAAGCAGAAAATTTTTCTTCTCTGAAAACGAGCCGATTAAAGTTAAGAAATCTGTCAACAGTCTTCCGCATGAAGTCCAGAAAGTTATATCACATTACGTTAAAGGCGGTAACGGAGCCAAAGCCTACGTCAGGCACCTTCCCTCGCAGCAGATGGATTATAATCAACTCAGGTCTCAGCAGTCGAGCAATATTAATGAAGCGGTTAAAAATGGTTACGCCCAACTGGTACCACCGCCGCAACCACCAACCGAATCACAATCACAACATATTCAAATTCAAATGCAATCGGTGCCCGTTGTAGAGAATGTTCGTTATTTTTATACGACAGGCGTGGCAGCCGTGCCGCAACTCCAAACACAATCACTTATTGGTCAACCCATTGTGGTATCCGATGCAGCCAATATTAAACAGATATCACCACAATTAGCCCAGGTTCATCACACCTATACAGCCGACTTAAATTTGGTGCAGCAACACGGCGAAGAGATCGGAGCGCCCCAGCAGATCGTCACCCAACAGGTAATGATTGAAGAATTCCTTAACTCAAGATCAAATCATAATCTCTAAGTTTACAGCAAACTGTGGCAGCTAATCCGCCAGAAGCCAAAACCACAACAACAAATGCCGAACAACAACCTGCCGCTATTCAAACCTATACGTCGGTACCGGTGGAGAACTACAAATACGAATTCTTTTCGGGTCCAGCACAAGGCTACAACGTTCAATATGAAAATGGAAAACAAACATCAACGGCGATCAACACTCTTCCAGTCAATCCTCCCGTCACACCCGCTAGTTCGGTTAGTTCAGCCAGCACTGAAACACCTCTAATCAAAATCGAATATCTCGCTTCGGATGATGCCATTAAAGGCGATTACAAACAATTGTCGGAATTCAAAGAATTATCAGCTCTAATGGGTGTTTCGATGGACGATAAAATACATGGATTGAGTTATCTGATTGCCAAAGAAATGCAATCGAAACTAAAACAAAAACGCCAGCAGAAAATTCTCCTCGACCAGCAACAAATACAACAGCAACAGCAACAGCAGCAGCAGCAGGAACAGCAACAACAACATTTGGAGAACACTTCGCCCCTTCTATTCCATCCGCCTGGCTATGATATCACTGAGGCGAAAGCCCCTCTTGCGGACCTTTCAAACTTTAATCAAATCAATCTGCTCAATCAACAGGGTCGTCTTATCGGTATGGGCAAATCGAAACAATATATTCCGATTGTGGAGCAGCCTGATAGTGAGGCAGTTGCCAACCGTGTCGAAGCATACGATAAGCTACAGCAGCAACAACAAGAACAGCAGTTAGCATACGAAGATGCTTTTAAACCGCAAATGACCGCTCCCGTCCAACAAAACCCAAAAATTCCTCCACCCACTTCTTTTTTGCAGTATGGTTTAACACATAACTATAGACGCAGAGCCCAACCTATGCCATCCCTGGCAGCGCAAGCCCCTGAGCCTAAACCGGCACCAGCACCCGCGTCGGCGTCTGAACCAGCACCTGGAGCTTTACAAGCAGTGTATGGTATGAAATCGTTAGGCGGTAGCGCAGCGCAAGGATATAACCAGGTTTTATTGGGTGGCTACGGAGGCGGAAATTACATACAGGGTTATCAAGGAAAGCTCGGGAATATGTATGGCAGCTCTGAAGTTATTTGTGATACTGGCGCCGATGGGGTGGCTAAAGGTGGGGCGGAGATCGGTGCTGCGGGAGGAGCTGCTGGCATTGGCGATGAAGCGGGTATAAATCAGCAGCTTGGTGCTCAAGTGGCTGGAGGGAAGCTTGGGAATGTTCTGAACTTTCCGACAGTAATCGATGAAAGAAAATCAGTAAGTGTGATTTTATTTTATTTAAATTAAAGTTTTCTAAACTACGTTAAGAGTTTTTTACGATAAGAGAACAATTTATGTATTTATCGTTTAAATTCGATAAAACTTGTCTTTATCGCCTTATCCGTGCGTCTTCCCCTCCCCCCTCCACCAATATTTCTTCAATTTCCGCCTTGTTCGAAATTTTTTTGAATGCATTTTTAAATCGAGCGTCTTTGTGTTGATTATTCTGAAAGCAATCACCACAAATTTCCAACGAAAATGGAATTAACGCGCAAAATTTACCGAAAGTTTTACCGAAGTCAAAATGGAATGAATACGATAATTAAGTTTTGCGCACCTATAAACTCCTTCCGCTGCCGGGAAAGTGGGTAGAAGAAATAATAAAAATAAGAAAGAAACGACAATACGAAAAAATAAGAAGAAAAGACGCGAAAGCGTCAACGACAACCATGTTTATGCCATCAAGATAAGTCAGTACCAATAATAGACACGATAGACCTTCGATTGGTGGTGCTGAGGGGCACCGGAAGTAGGCGAGAATTTAAGCTGAACTAAAGCAGATGCAGCTCGCTTTTTGTCTCCTATATCTCCGCACCTACATCTACCTGTACTTACACCTACTCTACTGTTCTCTTGAGTATGAGTGAGTCTCTCCTCCTTCGATCCTCTTACAAACTTCTCCCTACATCGGCTTGCTTCTGTCAATACCGTTTAAACATTCTCAACGACGCCTTTCGACGTCCTCGATGAATTTACGGACTAGTACCAACGTAATCGACATTGAAAATGTTTGTCGAACTTGAAAATTATTCGATTAAGTGCATTACCGGCTAGACATCGATAGGCAAAAGGATCTGCAAGGATTTCATTCTACAAGGATAAACAGACAAACAGTCAGACGGACAGACAGAAACCACAACAAAATCCTTCGGTGACGATGGCGTTCATTTATTACGCGCTAGTACAGAATGGGAAAGAAGCAGAGAGACTGATTATAGAAGAAGCAGACAGGGTAGAAGAAGAGCCTGACTAAGAACGGTTAATGGGCTTTAGATTTGGGTTTGAGTTTATTTTCGATTGTTCGACAACGATGGAAAGTTGATTCAGCTTCCATGGAATTAAATCGAAAGCAATCTAACTGAATTTTAAGGTAAGATTTGTGTTGTTTTTGTTGCTGTTGTAGCAAATACAGGTATCCTTGTAGTCATCGTTGTTGCTGACGAAAGTTGTCGTTACGCCTGCAGAAGGATTTGGAAGTTCATTCATTTCAGAACTTGTCATCGCTCTTGTTTTTCCTTTTAGAAACTCTTCGATAAGAAAACTTCATACATTCTATAAAATTTCATATATACACACACACTTACACACAAGTGGACATACATACACCCACACATACTCATACATATTTATACAAACTCGAATATATTGACGCAAACACAACCGCTTATACCAAGAATAATCTACGCAAATATGCTAATGGACGATTTTTGTTGAATCGTTTGACAATACTGGCAATGCCACTAACAGCCCCGATACCAGCTTGGTAAGAACATCAATAGTAGGAACAAGAATTGCTTCTAGTCGCGCCTATGTAGACTTGATGCTGATACTCTCTATGGTGCGAATACATATCGTCGTGGAGTACCTCCCGGTTTACTCACGAATTGGGTCTTGAACGTGTGTTGTCGATAAGCCATATCAACTCTTTTGTTTCTTTTTGGATTTATCTTCGCCTCTTTCTTCTATTTCTTCTTAGATTTCTTTTCGTGTTATCCTTGAACATTTTCTACTGCTTCTTTTTCTTCCTTCTACTGAAGACACGTCTTCTCTGTACGAGACAGTATTTCTTATTTTCTTATTGTTTTTCTTCGTTTTTTATTCATTCTTGTTCAAAATTCTGCATCATAATTTTCTTCGTCAGTGTTAGGTAGTTTTTTCGAAAGTTTTCCTTTACTGAAATTTTGAAAACACTTTATTTACTCAAGAGTTAATGAATATTGAATATTTGAGCGAAAGCTTTTTATATTTTCTTATCAATATTAATTTGAAATTAATATTTTGATGCTTCGATATATAAAATAATGGATGAGAGCTGATAATGGCTCCAATACGCTCAAGAATTGTCCAATAATAAAAAATAATGAAAATTTCGAAACTTCATCCTAAAAGCGCACTATAAAATTCAAATTTATCAAAAAAAAACATCAAAAGTGACAATAAATAATTTCTACCAAGTATTCACTTGAGGTATTCAGGTATTCAGGAGAACTTTAAAACCTCCCAAAGGAAGGACTGGTTTCCAGTAACCGGCTTTGCACAAATCGTTGATAATTCTAGGACTAACAAAGACAAAGACGCATTTTTGTCGATTTTCAAAAGCCAACATTTTAATTGTAATGAAGCAAAAGCCGTTCACTTTCACACAACTCCGTTTAATCGCGACGGCCCTATGATTTGTATTGTTCTACGTCTAGTATCGGTCCCATCAAACTTTTCCCCTGTATCCTTCTCTGCCTCTTTGCGTATGTCAGTTTGTGTTTCCGATGATGTTTGTGGAAAATTTTCAGAGACTAAACGTGTTCAAGTGGAAAGCGTTTACAAATTTATTACAGATTTTATTGCCAAAATCTTCTTTTAGGATTCGATGTTAACTATTTTGAAACAGTATTACAATAAAAACAACAACAACGCCAGAAAGGAGGCAAGTAATTAAAGTGTTGTCCAAAACTGTTGAGCTGACCATGAATAATATTCAAACCGGACGTTTACTTTAACGTTGTAGAATTGAAAGCAATTAAAAGGCAAGGATAATAAAATAAGGAAAATGGTTGCCTAAAATTTATATACATGAGTCTTCTAAATAAATCGATGAGTAGTAAATTTAAATACTTTGAGAATTCTTGATGCCCTTGATAATGTCCTAGAGACAGTTTAAGTGCTGGGACAATCTTCCAGTACGATTTAACAGACCACCGAGTATTCGTTTTTGGGCTTAGTTTTATGAAGTAAACATCATCTTTTAAGCAAACGCCTTCTCTTCTCTTCTTATCTAATTTATCTCTGCTCCTTTTCTATTTGATTGAATAAAACAAGAGTTAGTAATTGTTATGAAAGCATTAGTATATTCCAGTTAATTTAAGACAAAATCTTTAAAATATGCTCTGCCTTTTTCGAAAAAAGGACTGTTAATACAACGAATTGTTTGTCGTTATGAGCAAGTTGTCGTCAGTAACACCATCTCGATCGCCACACCCATTTCCATCACCATTCTGATCTTCCTTCCCGTAACCACTGCCACCATCATTACCATAGCTATCGTCGACCGAACTATCCTGTCAAGTGGCAACATTTTTTTTGTTTAAAAGTCAACAAACTGATAACTGAATTGTCACGACGCCACCAGACGTTGGAACGTGCTTGGATTGGAAATGAATGAATAAAGTCCTTTCAAAAAAGAAGAAAACAACAATTTGAAGAAGTCTAAGTAAAAATACGAAAAGAATTACAGTTGTAACCTCCACAATTTTCCACCGTAGCAAAACAAGGCAAGATAGCAAAACGAAACCGAAGACAACTACAATATACTTTATTCTCTGAAATTATTTTTAACTAAAACTTATTAAAATTTAAAGAAATCACTTCGGTTTGAAAATAATATTATCAAAATATTAATGTAAATATAAATCAACTTTTTTCCATTTATAAAGACTTTTTAAAAACTTTTGTAAAAGAACCATTAATTTCGATAATTATAGAATAACGCGATGAAACACATTTTTTGTCCTTTCATAAGAGGAAGTGGTGGATAAATTTTCAACGAAAGGTTTTTCAGGGTTAAAAGAAAACTGAGCCTAAAAGCGTGCAAAGCAATTAAAGTAATTAGGATTTTTTTGGTAGCTTTTATTATCAGTCAATATGCTTTAAAACCGATGGCTATGTTACAGCTGAATGCATAATTCTCTACATTTGAAAGATAATAACAAAAAGCCTGACTGGCCATTGCGTATTTTGAGAATAATTTCCAAAGGCTGTTAAAATTTAAGCACATTCCCGTATTCAATGGTGTTGATGGTGGTTATTGCTTTTGCAACTACTATCCCTGACAACACGCTATGCAGCAGCTATATCCCAAAATCTAAAATTATTACATTCATCAAAGGCTGAGCCTACACACATACACTGAATACACATACACTGAACACACATACACATACATTCAACATTCTCAGAAGCACGCTCGGAAAAACGCATTCTCGTTTCAGTCAGAAAGAGATACGATTTTGTTAAATTGCTGCTTGATAATCGGCTTCTAATCATTGTAATCAGCAATTTTCCACAATTGTTATTATTGTCTATATTGCCGTTGTTGTAACTCTTGTTCTTATTCCATCCAAATATTACCGTATGATTCTAAATCCTCCCGATATTCGCAACTCATCCGTACAGTAAGCCGTACGTTGCCGTCCGGACCATGATGGGCACTTTTCGCATTACTCTTTCCATAGAAAGTACTTTCTTCTTTCTACCTCTTCCTGACTTCCTCATCCTCTTACTCTCTCACTCTCTCTCTCTCTTTTCTTTCTTTCCTTCGCTTTATTTCTCAGCTAACGAATATTTTTGCCTTTGGCCAAAATTATGCTGACTACAAAATAAACGGATATGATTCATTGATTTTAGGGTTTTATACGAAAATATCGGGTATCTATTCGTTTTATGAAATATAAGTAGAGGCAGTAAAAATGATAGGACATGATAGATAAGAAATTAAGGTTTAAAAAATTATATAAATATCCCAATTTAATGCTTTAAAATATTTCTTTGACTACAGTGAATTCTCTCTAACTCATGGCGAGCCATTGCGCTTGCAAAGCGCATTCATTTATTCGTTCATATAATTCCAGAGAGCTATAAAAATATGTTTGACTTAATTGCATCTAATCAATTCGATATATCCATGATCACCATTCTCTCTGCTTTTGCCCAAAAGGTAATTCTCTTGTGATAACGCCTTTTTGACTACTTTTTATTTGAGGACGTCAATCAATTTGGCAAATGAACCAACCAATTAAATGCTGTAAATTTTCATACCCAAAAAGTTAGAAAAGATATTGCGGAAAACAATAACTATTACAACATTCAAATTATGACAACCAGTTAAAGCAAAAATATATAATAATAAATGTTAAATTATTGGGTAAAAACACAAGGGAGAAGAAAATCAACTAAAATGAAGGAAAAAATAAAGAAAGAAATATAGAATGAAATATACCGAGATCAATAATGATGCCAGAAGGCAGCAATTAAGCCTGCTAACATCAAAGCGATATCGAGAGAACAAAACAAAACAATAGAAAGCTCGCTTCCACAACAATTGTTTTAATTAATTTTTGCTTTACAAAATATAACAAAAAAAATAATAAAGAGCAGAAAAGGCTAACGGAATTGAACATTAACAAAGAAATATAACGAAATAAAAATAAAAATAACTCTAACGAAGCCAGACAGAATATTATTCGTAGAAAAGAAATTATTATAAACAGATATATTATTTTTCGATTTATAGAGGACAAATTTCTATGCAAAAACTCTATACAAAATGCTGTTAAAATTATGAATATGTGCAAAACATGAATTTGTGTAAAACGATATTATTATATGACGCACGTTCAGATAAAACTGTTTAAATGCTAAAGAAAAATGATTAAGAAAATTAATTTAAAGGATTGACAGAATAAAAAAGTTTTGAAAACCAAATTTACTAATTCCCACAAATAATTCGGTCATAAAGGCTTTGTCGTTAAGTCAAGACGGCCGTTCGTAATTTCGAAAGTGTTGAGATAGTAAAGAAATCATACGCCATGGCGTTAGGTTTTTATATTTGTTAAGTTCGAAAGCAAATTTTTTTTGTTTTTAACAATAACAATAACAATAAAATTATCAGTATTGTTTTTCTTCTATCACTTTATAATTTAGTAATATTTAAAAAGGGAAAAAATAGAGTATTTCTTTAACTTTTGTTTACGCACTATAACATCGTAGTGTGAGCTGCTGGTATTGCTTCTGCCATTGTTTTTTTAGAGGACGTTGTTTACTAGTCATCAACAATGCCTTAACTTAAACAACAGAGGAATTAATTAAAATCTACAAAAACAATTCCTTCTTACAAATAAAACCATTAAATTTGTGGAAAACAAAAACTCCACCACTTGGATTATATAACAGAAACAATACATGATATGGTGTATTACTCACCTTACTCACCTTTAACAATATCGGCTGTTCTTTTCGCTGATTTTTTTTTATATTATTTAAAAAGGATTAGAACATTTCTGCCTCTGATCTCTGAAATCCTATAAAAAATTAGAAATAAAAAACCCGCGTAGAAATTTCATTGCATGCTTGAGGGTTTCTGATAATTATTTTCTCTAAAATCTTTTTATATAAATCTTTCTTTTTTATAAATCTCCAGTACGTAAATAATATTACGTACATAACATGTACAAACAAACAAAACGGGTTAAAAGCCGCTCCCAAACCAACGGACCACTAGGCGGTTGTTCGTTCCATATATAAAAATTTCATTGCATGGTTTTTGGCATGCTCGATAATGCCGCCCTAAGAAAAAGACCGCACCGCAGTGAAGAGAGAAAAATGCTGTGCAGTAAATGCCAAGATTAATTAACAAAATAATCAGAGATGATCGCCCGCATTGGCAACATTGACTGACCATAACTATAATGAGAATGCATGGAGATATTGATGTGGACGTAGATGTAGATATAGATGTATGTGCGGATGAAGATGCGCATCTGGATCCATATAAAGTTGGCTATAAGAAGAGCATGAAGTGCTAATGCAAATTGTGTGATGGTAGTCGCAAGAGCGACCAAAAGATTTCAATTAAAATACTTCCATTTATCTTAACGTGTATGCGATGGCGATATCACATGAGTTTGCTTCGGTTCGCTCGATAATAACATCAGCAGCAACAACAACAACAGAAACACAAACCCGACAAACGACAAGAGATGATATCGTTGTTTTTGTAGCAAATACAAAAACAATGCATACGGGAAGATCTCTCTGCAATGCGGATAAAACCTGCAGCTATTTTAAATAGATTCTAGCTTCTTTTTCGCACAATCTCTTTTCCTTTTTTCCTGTCATCTCCCTCCTTTGTTATGCGGTTTCTTGGTATGCATTCTTTTTTTTAACTAGCTGTTACTAACTAGTTTTTATTGGCTGATGCCTTTGTTAATTAATAAAAATAGCATAACGAAATGCAATAAAAAATGTATTGCTTTGCTTTGTTTTGCATTGCTTTTGATTATCATTCTAAATGTCAACAACAAACAACAAAAACAACAATATTACTGTTACCCATATAAAGAATATTCAGTTCTGGTTTTCTGTTTCACGCATACATTTTCCATAAATTCTTCTAGTTTCCATTCATCACTTATTTAAATTGTGACATATCCGGCAATGTCGCTTTTAAAATAATTGAAACCCGTCAAAGATTTTCAATTATTTTGATATAAAAAATCAAACTGTGATTTTGTTTTCAATTATTTTAATTATTATAAAGTACTTTTCTTCATAAATCATCTCTAATTTGTTTTGTGTTTTATCAAATGACATCGAAGGAACCTTAAAGCTTTTACGTGTTGGCTATATGGCGATATGCCGATTTTTTTTATATTCCGTCTTCGTTTAAGCTTATTGACTTTTGTTTGAAAAAAAATTAATGCTAGCTGCTGTTAATTTTTTTGTTCTTTTCCTTATATGTGACATTGTGCTCTGCAAAAGTATGCAATGAAATAAATATTAAATTTTTGGCGAATTTGGCGAAATTAAATATTAAATTTTTCGCCTTTATGACGCCTCATGTGATCGATGTTATCGATCTCTGAGACACATTGATTGTCATAGTGACAATCTTATATCTGGTCATCGAAAATGAATTAAAAAAGCCATCTTTAAATTAACGGGTCAGCGTATGTGATTCATTGGTTAAGGCGAAAAGATTCATATGTGATTCGTTTATGAAAATCATTCATTTATAAGAAAATGTACTGTACTATCACGTATATGTGTGGGACTATCATGTATATGTCCATGATACACAGTATTCTTTTCTTCGCTCTATTAATGCGTATGTATATTCTTGTTCTCTACTTCATCTACACCCTTGTGTTTTTCTTCATTCCTTCCTACGTTGTGTTGTTTCCACATCTTCTTACTTAACTGGCTGTCATTCACACTTAACCAATTCAAATTGTAAAAAATCCTAGAAAATTCCTTGTCAACATTTATTGTAGATTTTATACATAGCTCCTTATGCTGTTATTGTAATTTTCTGTTGCTCTGCTGCTTTGTTGTTTTGTTGTTCACTATTTTATATTATTATTATTGTCACCGTATATTTTTGTGTTTTTTTGGTGTTTTAGTAATAGCACTGTGTTACAACTGGGTGTTGTTTTTACTGTTATTTTTAAAATAAGGACGACTGAACAATTTTCATTTCGAGATTTCAAGCAAATAAAAAAAATCTGTTTGGAAGAAATGCATATCACGTTAAGATTCCAGAAGGATTTTCGTGTCAGTGTCAAAAGCCAGAAATCATTTTTTAAAGTAATTTAAAACGTTTTGAGGAAAGGAAAGCCCTTCCATGCATTTGTCGGTGCATCTTATCATTTAACTTGTGACTCCATGCTGTTTTGTTTGTGTAGCCTTTTCAAAATATTCTCTTAGGGTTTTGGTCTTGGCTAACCGTCGTGGTAAATAGTTTTAGTTCTGAAAATAATCTCGTAAATACAATCTTATAACTTTCGCAAGGACTAACTGGAAATGTTTCTGCTTGAATTTATACTAACGTTTAGGAGCGGATTACGTCCTCACATTCGGCCACTGAAAGTTCAAAAGCATTTAAAAAGACTAAGCGATCAAAAGTCAGATTTCATGATATATTTTAAGGTTCCAATCTATTCAATGTTGTTTTCTTTCGGATTCAACGTCATACTTATTTTGTAATGAATATTTACTTAATCCTAACCTTGTCTAATTGCTTTTAAGCTCATTCGTTTTATGGCCCCCACTTTTAATTTTGTTTTGTTTTGCTGCTGCTGTTTTTGTTGCTGCCGATGATATAGGTTGTTCGTTATTGAGCCCTCATTGGACCCCTGATTTCCCTTTCTTGCAAAAAAATTAAGTGTTTTGTATTATCTTTTTGTTATTGTTGGCATTGTATCTTCTTCCCATTGTTGTTGCTGTTGTTGTTGTTGTATTTTATATTTACAGTATTGTATCACGTTATCATGTTGTCCGGTCACGCTTTGCATTAAGGCAAACGTGTTAAAACACCAAGATGCTGATTATGATTGTGATGTCGATGTTGACGATGGATACGATGATGATGATGACGGTGATGATTATGACGATGATAATGCATTTCATTTTATTTCGATTCACTTCAACAATTTTCTTTCAACTTCCGTTTCCGGCTTGTATCCGTCGTTTGTATTTGTTTTTTAATATTGTCACATTTCTTTATGTTTATTTATTCCGTTTGCCATTTCGAATAAATCTCATTTTCTCTCGGTGCTTCACGAATCCCCATCGTGTATCTTTATGTTTTTTTCAATGCATTTCCTCGTCATTGTCTCTCAGTTTATCTTGATTTGTTTTCACTCCGTAATCATCGAATGGAAATGGCTGCTTATTCTTGAGTATATTTATTTTGTTGTTGTTTTCTTCATTTTATTATCGCTGCATCGGTTATTGTTGTTGACAGTGACATCCCAATAATAATCTGGTAACTCTATCAAATTATACAGTTGTCCATTTTTGTTCTCTGTCTGTCTTCTTGTATTTGAGTCTGTCTATCTACTTTTGGTTTTATATTTTAATCTCGACACCGCTCTGTCATTTTATTTGATTGTCGGTTTGTTTATTTGTTCATCTATCTATTTTTCTACCTGGTTTATGTCATGGGTCATGATGGTTAGTAATTGTGAAAGCGGGTTTGTGTCTTGACTGATTGATATGACATAAAAGGATGATTGAAATTTTAATTGGCTTGTTGGTTCCTGGAATGCAATTGCATCGTCTATGAATGGAGCTATGATGGAAGTTTTAGGGGAAGAGCCTTATAAATTAAACTGATATATTAGAAATGTTCTGAACGCCTTCATAAAGATGATATCAAGGAAATACGCTACTGTATACTTAACTAAATTTTTTGGTAGATATAAGTGAACGATACGCATTTGTCACATTATGATATAAATTATAATTATTTAGTTCGTATGAAGTAATTTAAACAATTTAATTTAGACAATGCAATCTTTATAAAATATAAATTCTTTTGTAAACTTTAGGACGATGTCCACCCTAACAATCGATATTGATAGAAGCCCAAGCAAAGCGCGTATTCGAAAATATTTATTGAATCCTTATTTGATGATAATAAGGTTTCGATAATTACTACATAATTATAAACATTTTACATCATTTTTCACCAAACATGAAACGCATGAAAACGACGTTAAATTTCATTCGATAATCGAAATACGCGTGCCTTCAGGATTCAGTTTAACGATAAAACCAATTTGCATTGCTTTTTAAAGCTTTAAGCTATAATTCAACAAAAACAAAATATCGATATATGTATTAAAATATCGGAATCTTTTATGAAAGGTACAGAAAAATAATTGATTTGTCATTGTATAAATCTGATAAAGGCGCAAACAACAAACGAACCGTGCCATAAAGTGTTTTCAAAATAAATGCGAATGCAATAAACTGATTGTATGGCAAATAATTAACACGCTCGCACCATCTCATTCACGCGCATACAACTACAAAGGCTCAAGTAAACAATAAAGAGACCTACCATTTCACACATACCTTCATCCACTACGAACAATGGAAATCAATCAGTGAGTACAACGAAATAAAACGTGGACAATAACAAACCAAACGAAAAGACAGAAAAAGCCAAAAAATTTAAACGAAATTAAATGAGATTCGAAATACAATTGAAGTGACAATAATAATGATAATAAGAATAACAATAACAATTAAAAAATTGATTGAGTTGATAAAACGCTGAAAAAGCAAAAAAAACACTTATATTAACACTTTGACAATTTCGCCTGAAATAAATTTTGTCATGTGTTAAACTGTTTTTGTATATCACCAATTATATGTCACTCATACGAAAGCGCATTTTTATAAAAGAAACGTATACAAGAAATATTATAGATCATATAAAAAACTTGTGAATAATTATTGAATACATTCACAAATAATTATATTTGCCATAATTGCCTTTGAAATGTTCAGTCATGAATACATTCGTTTTATTATAATTTTTTTTAGTTTTATATTATAAATTGTTTGTTTGGTTTTCCAATACGGACTAAACCGTTAATTATTTTAATACTAACGACAAGTCGTCGGCCGATAATTACATGTTAAACCCTTTGCTATAACAAGAAATAGTCATTATTTGAAAATTAGCACAATGCTAAATGAGTCCAAAACTCCGTAAGTTGGCTCCATATTTCGGTGGAACAAACGTTTCATTAGACAGATTGTCCATGTTGCAGAGGTTAAGGGGAAGTGAAAACGTGGTGGCCAAGGTGGAGAAAATGTATCAAATCCATTTATTCCACCACGTAATCGGGCGCATTGTAATGAATTTTATGTAAAGACTTTGACCAAAAACAATATAATATTTAATTAGCTTCAAATCTAACGCCACTCGAAAGCTTCACAGCTTCTCCGATTGGAGTTTGCTGAAATTATGTCACGCGCTTATTGAAAAAAATCAAACTGGATTTCGTAAAATTATGGAAAACAAACATCTAAACGAATTTATGTTAGAGTCTGATATAGATCCTGTCTACTTATATTTAGATGAAACTGCCCTTCCAAAAGCTCTTTGAATGAAATTATTTAACTACAAATATAATATTAACCTAAAAGATTATCTTTTAATGTTTAGTTCCTTCACACCTTATTTCACCTTGTTTTCATTCTTTCCTTTTCTTTCTCGTTCTTTCTCGTTCTTTCTCGTTTTTGTTTCATCTTTATGCTCTTTCTCTCATTCTCGTTGCAGTTGCAATACGCCTCAAAGTATGCATTCGGTTATCGTATTCGTGATTTCAATAGCGGCAACGATTTCGGCCACAAACAGAATCGCGATCTAGATGGTATAACGCGTGGCCAGTATCACATTTTGTTGCCGGACGGACGTGTGCAGAATGTCATCTATCATGCGGATAATACGGGCTTCCATGCTGACGTCAGTTTCGAATCCGGACATTGAGCGGTTCGGCTACGGATATCCGGAATGTCGGTACCACTTTTGTCTGCAAACTTTTGTGTGTTTTTATTATTATTTTAATGTGTAATAATATTTCATTTTCAAAAAATTCAACAAATGAATTTTATTTCATACCGTAAGATCACAATCATTTCATCTTATTTAATTTTTCTTCTTGTAAAATTCTTACGCATTTTTCAGTTTCAAGATAATTAACAAAACCCGAATAATTTAATTAACAATAAAATGTATAATAATATTAAAATAAAATATTAATAATAAAAAAACTTTTATTTTATGAGTCTTTTGTTTCGCTAATTGTAATTTGAAAGTAATTAGCGAATAATTTAGAAATAACTTAAATATTTTCCCGGTAGGAGAAATCCATTAGTTGTTCGTTTCTGTTTATTACGATTGATTTTAGATTGTGATTACTCTGAACGGATTACGCTTAACCTTCGAAACGGCAAGAAGAACTCAATTCATAATCTCATGAATATTCAGATGCAGTCCGTGAACAAGCATAACTTTACTAAATAAAATTACAACAACAAAATCTACATTCCAATTTATTCCGCACAAAACCAATACTTTACAATTACATTTTAAATTAATAAAGAAAATATTACACGAAAGTAATATTCTATAATGTTTTAATGATGATGCTTTAATTTGATTTCTATCATCAATAACGCTAGATGTATATTTTTTATGACAAGTCTTAATTAACCGATGTCAAAAGAAGTCTAAAACAAATTAAATTAATTACATGCGAAAACAAATCGTAAAATATGATAATATTAAAAACAAAAATAATGATAGTAGATTTTATAATAGAGATATAATACCTTTGTGCTAAAAGAAAATAACAGGAAAGAATATTCTTACTTACAGCTTAGAATCTCGTGTGCCCTACATCAAAGAAATTAAGTAAAGAAAGCTACTTTATCGCTTCCCTTACAATTCAATGAAATTGTAAAGCTTATGATGTCATGCCTGGTCTCTGCCTGCGTTTAATAGAAATATTTTTTCTAACCGCTTCAGATACATTAATATCTATCTTATTAGGTTTACCTCAGAAAGAATGTTTAATCAAAAATATTAAGGAGTTATAAGGCTCAATGGTTTGTAACAAACAGTTCACTAATCAGATAGACATGACAACAGATTGACCCTCAAACTTACTTTGAGTTGGAATATATATGCGCCTTATCATATGGTTTACGTTATTTCCTCAGCATTCGAAAATAAATAGCAGGATGAATATAACACGGAGGGCATGTAGGGTACACAAAACGACCTTGATTAACGATAACATTTATTGCAATTAGTTCACGCCATGTTTATAAAATATAAAATTGAAATCAGGTCATTAAATATTTGCGGAGGAAAATAACAAACTGCAAAATTAGTTCTGCTTTTTGCGAAAGTATTTGACAAGCTTTGTGAGAGTCGGAATGAAAAAAGCTTTGTTTTCAACTTTCGAAATACCAATATGACACAATTGTATGACACATCATGTGATACCACAGATTCTTCTGATCGATAACTCTTCAACCGAATTTAAACATGTTTTTAATTAACGCCCTTGGCATAATTTGCTTTCAAAATTTACGCAAAATACCGGGTGCAGAATAAAATTGCTTTTCATATGGAATTCCTTTATTAATTTTGTTTTAAGGACATAATCATAAAAGCTGCACAAAAAGTTATAACAAAACATTACGGTCACCTTATGCAGTACTGTCGATGCAATAACCGTTAAAAAAATTAATTGAAAAATAGACCCCATTACTCCCATTTTAAGCCATTACATAAATTTCATTGATGCAACAAAAATGATTGCGTGGAGGTATCGTTTGTAAATTTGCTGTCATGAAATAATCAATTTATTGTCGAATCGCCAAACGACAAGCAACAAACTGTCACAAAATTGCAAAAAAGAGAACAAACTATTATTAGCAATTAAAATCGGCGACTGATTATCGAAAAGTTCATTTCACTTCATTTGACTTTTAGTTCATTCGACTCCATTTGAGTTCATTTGAATTTATTTCATCTCATTAAATTCAATTTCGATTTGACGGGCGACAATTTGATTGCTCTGACTTGGCGCTTAAAGAACAAAAATGCAGTCGATTATCGTTATAAAGTTATAAACCCCAATCGGGCAATCAAATAGAAAAGACGAATAGTAATGCGATACGAAGAAGAAATATTGAAGTCATACAGTATAAATGAATATTTCAACGCCAATATTTTTCCAATAAAATTTTCAATAAAAATTTTTAGACAGTAGACCAAAATTGCAATCATTCAAAAGTATGATTGAAGTAATGATTGAATTAATTAGATTGCTTTAGGCACTGCACTGGAGATGTTTCTGACCTTCAGCAGTTTACGATCATTAATATGTGTTATGATATTTTATGGCAGCTTTCTACCTCTACTTTTTTAAATTCGTACTTTTTCTTAACCCATAAACGACCGATTCCGAACAACAAACTTTTCAACTTTTACCGTACATTCTCAAATTGTTTTGCGAGTCGAGTAGAATAGTTTTATAAATTTATTTTAAATTCGTTTGTAAAGGAAATTAGTTTGAATCCGTTCATGTGAATAATAAAATAATTTGTAAACATAATAAAATGTTGTGATTGTTGTTGTAGTTGTTGGTAGATACTCCTGCGGTTGTTGTTCATATTGATGTCGCTTTCATTTGTTGTTACCGTCGTAGCAAATAATATTTGTAATTGAATATGAGGTAAGGACTCGACCTGGCCGAGGATTATGTGCCCTAGATAGTATATAGTGCCGTTATACAAATTTATAGATTGGCGGTAGAGTGGGTGGTACACGCCCTTTTTAAATATTACATTTTTCTTTTCTTGATTAATTTAAATCTTCTAAATCATCTTCTCATTTATTTTAATAATGTGCACACATGGCGTACAATAATAGTGGGCGTGCCGCTGCCAATTTCGTAAAATAATTTAATATTCGTGGTTAAGCTCGAGAATCAAATGTTAGTCATCCAATTCCGTCTACAAAAATTGAGCAGACGGCTTACAATAATAGAGAACATTTGTTCCAAATTTCTTTAAAAGTTTATTTTAAAAATCGCATCTGTCTCCTGCAAACGTGATTTCTCCAGAAAGACAGACAATCACCCGGGCAGACAAGTCTACCCAGGAGAATATTCTGAGTCGGAATATACACATTTTTCCAAAACGGAGAAACAAACTTATTATTAAAATATTTTTCCCTTCACCCTTTGAGAGTAGGGTACAAAAGTAAACACTCTCACGAACAGCGAGAGCAATACTGAAACTAAAACTGAAATTATTAAAAAAACTGAAATAAAAGATAATTTCATCAAAGAACGATACATAGAATCAGATTTAAAATCCTGTTTATTAAAAATATAAAGCAATCTTTTTTACTAATAGACGACAATTATGATATAATTTACAATGGTCTAAATGAAATAACTCGATATCAAGGAAGAACAGCTAACAACGCAATCTGCACAATTTAATTATAATTAATATTTACAATACTTTAGACAGCGGTATGAAATTCTAGAATTGCAGCATTGCCATATATATGAATTTTCGAGACTGACTTGGTGTGAATAATTTGTGGTGAATATATTAAATTTTTAGCTCGTTTAAATTTAGATACTGTCAAAAGTCTACCAATTCATTATGACTTCAAAAAACATTTAAATTTGTTCTAGTATAATTGAATGCGGTTAAGGATTAAATTGAAAAGCAGTCGTTTGAAGTTGCCACAAAAATGAACGAAAAAAGAAATCTTTAATTGAATTTTCTTTCTCTTTAATTTATCCAAAATAAAATTTTAATAATTGCATTTCGCAGTTACAGCTAATTAAATTGTTCGCTAAATTAATAAAATTAATATAAATACGAATAAATACTAATTTAAGATTAATAAAGGATTACTTATGAATACTGTTTTAGTTTTAGAGGAATACCATATCCTGCACAAATTTTTGGTGAATCATTGATGAACACTGACGAACATTTACTTTTAATTTTTTCTCGTTTTGTTTTCACCGCGATTATAATTTTATTTCAATGTTTTTAATTTTCTTAAAAAAAGATTAAAACCTAATTATATGAATATTTTAATCCGCGAATTAAAGGATCCACAAAACCATAAATTAATGCATGTGTTTATAAATACCCGAAAATACCTGCGCAATCACGTAGATTCACGTATACGCACACTTTAACATAAACTAATATACTTATAAAGGCTATGCTCAAACACAACAAAAAAAAACAAAAACAAAATTACTCGATTTTGATGCGTCTTCAAGTCCTTATTAGAAGAAACCATAGCGAAAATTCAATATTTGACGTGACCCCAATGACAAATGAAGTCTATGAATATCACGTGTTAAGAGTAAAAGGGAAAAAGAGAGATAGAGAGAGAGAACGTGAAAAGTATTGAAAGAACGACACGAGTTGTGCGTTTTCCTTTCGGCTTCCTTTTTGGATAAATACGAAATACGAATGATAAGAATGATTGTCAATCGTGAGCGGGAGTGGCAGAGGGAGTGATGACACGTGTTATGGAATCTATATATGTCCGATGGACTTAATTCTGCTTTCCTCAAAATTTACGTGCTTCTTCTCAAAAACGTATATCAGCGAATTTCTCGATGAAATGAATGTCGGTGAATTGTGATTTGATGAAAGAGAAAACGGGGGAACAAGGAAAATAAATTTAAAAAAGGAAAAAAGAGGGGGAAATAGCAATGGACTGAGGAGCACAATCGGCAAAAAAGAAACGGGCTGTCAAAAAAGTGAAATATAAAACATACAGCTGTCAATAAGTTATCATTATGTATTTTTATTATTTTCGGTAACCCCCCAGACCCCTTTTCATCATCCATAAACCATCCCGGCAATTAGTTTCTTTAACAAATAAAAAGTGCAGGATTGGTAAGGAATTATTAAGGTATGTATACAGAAAATATCGGATAGAAAGGCGGGAGAAGGGGAGAGGGAGAGTGAAAAAGCGTAGATAATTTGGATATTACAAGCCTCTCGATTTAATTTTTGCCTCTATTTTTGCTTCCAATTAAAAATTTAATTATGCGCCTTAACCCTAAAATTATGCTATAATTTATATCAACAACAATTCCATTCAACCCTGTATCTAACTCTCTTTTTAATTTGCTTTTTTAACCCCCTCCCACACAGCTTTCCATTCTTTTAATTTCGAGCTAATGAAGCAAAATTAAGCAGTATTTGCTTAAGAAACTAAAGATTACTTTTACACCACCTCGCATCACAAAGGAATACACACTTTCTTGAAGAAGAATAACCCGGTCGCCTGTCGTCTGCAGTCACAACTATCCGCAACTATCCAGCGCCACCATCCACTTAATGATCCTAAAAATTATGACATTTTAATTTAAAATGCAATTTCAAAAAACAACCTCAACGAATAAGCGAACAAACATCGTTCAGAGGTCTCTGGCCGATGCTCCCTTATCGTTGGATGACTACTGGTTAGGGTTAGATGTTTATTCAAGCTTGAATAAAACCGAAACTGTTTGAATAAGGCGGCTTCACTAAATGGAAGAAATGAGGGTGCAGGAGGCTGATAATGAAGGCGACGGAATGCTGCAGCCATTCTAGCGCAAACAATTAAGAAGAGAAAGAAATTCTATTAAAATCGCACCTCATTACAAAAAACCGAAACGAAACCCAAGTAAATGGAATCAGGTTTTGCTTTTATTCTCTTTATTCTCTTCAAATTTCGTTAGGATTTCTTTTAACATTTTAGAAGATTAAGTAATAAATGATCATTATTAGACATGAATGTGTGTTAGCATGAAGGTGGAACAAGTGAAAAAAGATTTAAGTGGGGGAAAAAGATGAAACGAAGAATTTACGCAAATACAAGACTATGAAAAAGATTACAAGATAAATGCAGCAAATGAAAATAATGATAATCAAGAAATATACTAAGCAGTGAAGGCATTTTTGAGGGATATTTCCACCAATTATTTCCACCAAAATTTAGTTTCTTCTAAAAAACATATAAGAAAACGTTCTTTAAAATATTTAATATGAATAAAACTTTGTTGAAAAAAATTATTCAATCTTTATTTATCTAGAAAACCAAAGAAATTCCCTCAAAAATATATCTAAAAAATCACTAAGGAAAAAATCAAACTGCTTCAATTGCCCAATTTACTGCAAGTACTTTCAAAATTAGACGAAAACTGGACTCAATTCGACCAAGTGAAACCGTAGTAAGGCACAAAAACAGCAAAATCAATAACAATAGACGTTAGAACAACAATATTAACATTATTACCCTAACTACCGACAACAACAACAACAACATCAACAAATTTATAGCAAACTCTTCTAATCCAAGCAAAAACTGGTCTGGCCCAAAAAAAAGGAAGACGATATCGAGCAGCATTCTTTATCGACAAATAAATAAAAAACAAAGAAACGAGAAATCAAACATTTAGCACAGGTTGAAAATGCTAACGAAAACAACAACAATAATCGAGCGCGTTAACATCGCAAAGCAAAATCGTTATTACAAAAACAACAATCCTGCGAGAGACAATAGTGATTGTTTTTGCATGGTTTTTTTGTAACGGTAACTTCTAAAGGCCAACTTCACAGCGACCGGAAAAACAACAAAAACAACTACTACTACAACTACAAATGTAGCAACAAAATAACTGGCATAACACTAAGAAATATCTTAACAAAAACTATAATCGCGGCAGACAACAATGTGCAAAACAACAACAAGAAGTGGAAGAACAACAACTACAACAGCAACAATAACAGCTACTATGAAATAACCGACGATAACAATGGCAGTAGCATTAGCAATAACCGAAACAATGGCAACAACTGCAATAATAAATATATATAAAAATTTTATAAAAACAACTATCGTTACAAACGTCATTAATGAACTGAACTGAAATATTCAGACGCAGACAGACAGCCAGGCAGGAAGAGACAGACCGTGGACGAACTACACACAAAGCTAGACGTGCTCATGGTGACTAGTTTTATATAATTAGAATAATTTGTTAATCAATTATTAAGATAAGAAACTTATAAAAAAAGAATGGAAGAATTGAGAAGAATGCAAAGGAGGGTGAGTGTCAAGGTACCATAAATCAGTTAGCTGTGGCACCCTCTGTCCTTACGTGTATCGCCGAAATCGAGTAATGATGAGTATATTCGTCAATTATGGAGTAAGCTCTGAAGTCAGGATATAATTTACGAAAATTTCCAGGTAAGGAATTGCATTTTCAACTGCGCGCAAAGGTACAATGATCGACAGAGGTTTTAGATAGTGCCTCATCCGTATCTTGAAGGAAGTCATGTCCTGATGCATGGCTCCACAAGTATGTAATGGCATCGTTACGAACATTGATTGTTGTCAACAAACCCATGTGGAAGGGCTCACTGCGGGATGGAGCTCCACGTGGGATGGTATAAGACCTAACTAGACACGTGCCTAAGTAAAACAAAGGCAGAAATATGTCAAGATGTTAGAAAAACAAGGTTGGTTCCTTTTATAAAATCGATACTTTTTCATTAATACGCATTTATTTCATTTCATCGCTTATACTAATAAGCAAGACATCTAAAGGACGTCATCATCACATGTAATGAAATTGTTATGGAAACCGATGATATATTTCAGCCCGTGCCCACCAGACGAATTAGTTTATCAAACTACTTTTGCTATATATATTTCTTGTTATATAAATTTGTTTATGCTATATAAATTTGTTTTACTACAACCTTTAAATTACAATTCATATAGTCAGAGATCTCTACTTTGTCCACCTGATAAGTTTATTCGTCTTCATACAAAACATTATCATTTCGATTAGTTTAGTGGTTTTAATAACTGTCCGAAAAGCTGGCTTAGACGTAAACAATTAACATTTAACAGACAAGATCCATAATTTACTCTTTAACTCACTTTCAATAAGACCGACTTTTGATATTGTCCATTTTGTTACCAATTCAAAACTACTGTCCCAAAATCTTCTTAACCGAAATTTTGGAAATTCAGAGCCAGCAGAAAAAATTGTTATTTTAACTATCAGTGATGTCTGCAATCGACTACATTCCCGAATGCGGGCAATTTCAAGCCGGATTTATGAAACAAGATTAACTGAAAAATAATTAATTTAATGATGGTTGCAATATTTCCGATCCGAAGGGTTTAAAGAATATAATTAAAGTAATCTTTCAAATACTACGAGTCAAATTCCAAACAATCCCAAATCCAAATCGATTCCAATGCTCGTCAAATGAACTGAATGTAAACATAAGCCAAAAAAAGAACAAATAAACAGCAACAACTTTTGTAACTGTCAATTCTCAAATGATTTAACATATATTGATTTAATGAAGCTCATTGAATTCGAGTGATTGACATTCAGTGAATCAGTTTTCGAAGAAACAAGAAAGCCGAAGTAATCAAAGACAGTGATTATCATTCGCGCACACTCGACTCAATTGCTTTAAATAATGAATATACACTGGAAGAATTTTGTGCTTGAAAGAAACAACAAGAACAACAACAACACTGAAACAACAATAATACATTGAAGCCAAGGGGTGCAGCGAACATTTTGATGGATTGATGTATGGATAATGATTAAACAGCGTTTTGTATGTCTTAATTTCGATAGCGTTAAGAAAACCAACAATAAAAACAGTAATATGACTATAACAGCAGCAACTAACCAACAAACTAATGACAACAACAAAAAATTCAACAAATTGAAAATGACAATTAATGAAGCTCTTCAAAATATTTTCGATTGTTCATTTTTTTGCTTTTTTGGTTGTTTTTTTGTGGAAGCAGAGTTAGGTTTTACTTTGGCTTCTTCTATTTTTTTCTATCGTTTTATTACTATTGTTCGTTCGTTCTGATTGCTCTTATTGTTAATTTATTTGTAGCATTCACAGTCTGGCATAATTACAAAAATAACAACAACAGCAACAACTATACCAGAAGAAGTAAACCATCCGACCGAAACGACGAAGATGAATCGAGCAACCGAAAAATTGAGGTTCGCCAAAACTTGGTTTAATCCAAGTCAAGATCTAACATTTTCAAAAATGACATTTTCCGACTCGCCAGTTGGAAAAAAATTCTTGAAACAGAACAAGAACAAGAAATGTTTTGATAAAATGTAACTTTTGTAGAGTAGTTTTTCCTTTACTCATTTCTGTCCCTTTCTATCTTTTTTCCCTGGTTTTCTACTTTCCCCCCTCCTTGTTCCCTTCCATTCTTCCTCGACCAAATTTATTTCCTCACGGACGCTTTTCTTCAAGAATACAAAGTTTAGGGACATTTTTTGAGCAAGTTCCTTGCCAGAAAGTATACGTGTCGGACACGCCATCAAACTAGTCAGAACTCTGAAAAAACAGAAGAAGAAGAAGGAGAAGAAGAAGGCGTGAAAGAAGGGTTGTCTTTAAAGAGAAGAAGAATTTTAATAAGCTTTTTATGAATTTTAATAAGAATTTAGTTTTAATTGATCAATTAGTAAACGTTGTTTTTTCTTTCAAACCCAAATTAAATGTCTGTTTAATAATGAAGTATTAACAGTAAAAATTATTACTATTATCATCATTGTCATTATCCGCAATCGTCATTATCCTCATCATTGTCTGCTGAAATATTATCATTAAATAGTCTTAAACATCTCTATCATGTTTATATTTTTTTCCATCATTCCTTTGTATTTCCTTCATTATCATTATCATTGTTATTATAATTATCATTAACAACACCTTCATTGCATGTTTTAAGAAAACATGTGCTAAATCATTTATGATGATTCTCTTTGACGGCAAGAAAAAAGCAGCCGACAGACGAGAGTCAACAATCGCCAACCGACAAAACAAAACAAAACCTAAGAAGACAACAAAAAAAGCTACATTATTACCGCTGTCGCGCCACTTCGTGCTATGTCATGCCATCTTTTAAAACGTGATCATTTATTGACGAATATTAATTTTTAATTTTTAATTATTTTTATTACTTTTGATTTTATTGATTGGTTTGGTTTTTTTTCTTAATTTTTTTTCAAGTTTTCCTATTTTTTTTCGTCATTCTTCAAGAAAAATTTTTGTTGCACCCACGCATTCAATGTGGTTTTGATAAAGCTGCAATGGTTTTTTACGCTTCTGCTCATTAACGTCCTCTGCCGATCAAACCTCGTCTTAGGTTGCTTTTCCTTTTTTCCGTCTTTTTTTCAAACATAATTTTGAAATGTTACGGGAAGGTTTTTTGGAATAATTAAAAAAAAACTATTCAATTCGACAACAATTTATTCATGTGTTCAAACATTGATAAATGTTTCTTCAGTCAATAAGATTTGCCAACGATAATTCATCGATATCGTGTACTTCGACCACCTGATCATTTATCGTCCAGAATCGGAGCAGTCTGATCCATTTGGTAGCTAATTCTCTTTCCTTCCCCCTCACCCCCTTTTACCACCACCTTCTTTGATTTGTTGCGTATTAAGATCATCGGTATGTCAGTCTTTTATCGTTCTTTCTTCCAATGTTTTCATGGCTTGATCATCGTAATCATTGTCAGTACCTCATCAACGGCTTAACGCCATCACCTTCATTACGATTCTTACTACTCACTCAATCAGTCGGAGTTTCTCAGATGTTGAAGCGTTTTCTGCTCGGGTTTTTCAGTTTTTCCGCAACTAATCCGCAAATGATCCGCATGCCATTGGTAAAGACCAAATTGTGTGCATAACGTGGCTTAAATGCTATTGCATTTTTACATTTGCGCATTTTTTGTTTTGCAGCTTCGGAAGCAAAGAAAGAGGAGGAGGAAAAATCTCAAATAGAATGCTTGGCCCGTAGCGGTGCATATTTTTATTTCTTGTTTCTGTTGACGATTATTGTTATTGATATTGTTATTGTTATTATTATTGCTAGTTTTTCTGTTTTGTGGTATTTGCTGGGGTCGCTGCTGCTTCTGTTGTTGGTGTTATTTGGCTGATAGTTTTGTTGGTATTGGACGTTTTCAACTTTTTTCGATGTTTCACTTTTATGTGATTGTTTTTCCCTTTTGATTTAATTTTTTTGTTAATAAATTGCCTTTCGTTCTGACACTTCTTTTAACGCTTTAGTTTGTGATATTTGTGATATTTGTTAGATTTTTGTTGGAGAAAGAAAACAAAATCAAACGACAATCAATGCGAATCAACACAATTGCTGCTGCCGTTTTGGCCTCAACAGTTTTTGTTTTTACCCGCTAGAAAATAAATAATTAGAAAAACCGCTAGATATGAATAATTCTTATAATTCATAAATAATTTATTT
Source organism: Physocephala rufipes (assembly GCA_963966595.1). Lineage (NCBI taxonomy): Eukaryota > Metazoa > Arthropoda > Insecta > Diptera > Conopidae > Physocephala > Physocephala rufipes. The sequence goes on from OZ016505.1 coordinate 23,104,062, forward strand.
TCTTTGAAATGAAATGGATTGTTTACAAAATACTCTCATAAATTTCGATGACAATGGAATAGAGATGAAAACTCTGAGATTGATGAACCTTAATAAAATACTTTGGAAACGCAAAGACGAATTTCATCAAAATCCTTTCTATATCTTAATTAATCTCTGTCTATAATAATTTATATACTTCTGAAAATTAAGAATTATTAAGAATTCGATTTATTTAGTTTGCTCCACCGTGTCTGGGTTTACATATTTTCATGTCATCTGACTTTATCCGTGAGAGCTTTATCACACACCAGCAGTTGATTTTGATAGTGTTGTTCGTCTTGTTCATCTTCTTCTTCTGTTTTCTCGATTTCCTACTTGTTATTTTGCATTTGTTGCAATTGTCGTTTGTGTTATTGTTGTGATTGCAATTTGCAATTGCTACTGCCTTTGATTTAGTTTTTTCTTCTTTTTCTTCCAAAGCGAATAAAAAATTATTGTCGCGCCGAAAGTTATAGACTCTGTCGTGGAAGGGTGGTACGCATACGGGGAGATATGTTAGAAATAACACGACGATACAGTTATATATTCTCTTTATTTTGTTTTTGTTATTAACCCGTTGATTTAGAAGTTCAAACACTGACAATATCTCGGCGTCAAGCTGTCAACACGGTCGTCGCTTCGTACTGTCAAACAGAAAATGTCAAATGCTGAAAGAACAACTATTGAAAAAGCTTGGCGACACAGCAGATGGCGTCGGTGACAAAACGATAAAGCAACGCTGGTGCTGAGACAATTGACGATGGCGATGTCGGAGTAATGACGTAGTTTTAAGGGAAGTTTTTGGATACAGAGACAGAGTAAAGAGGGAACAAATCAAAGTATAGTTTAATCTTTCAAGAATCGACAAAATTATCATGATTTGCAAAGGAAACTAAAACCATCCAGACCAAGTTAAACAACGACAACAACATGTAAGATGAACAACAACAATCACAGGTAATGACGAACACATACAAAAGTTTATAATTGCCAAAAACAATTCGTTGTACTCGATACTCGATAATAATCGTTCTGTGTTCGATCAGCCTCGATCAGTACCTACTCGTTACTCGTTAGTCTTCTAATCCGCTGAATTCGTTTCATGCATTGAATTAATGAATCGCTAGGAGAGAGAGAGAGGTGGAATATTGTGGGGAGTAACAGGCTCTTTGGTATTAGTAAATACTGCAAGCAATATAAGCTCATGCGTCGCCATTTTTACGAACACTGATATAAATACGGAAAATTAAAGAAGCAAATAAATGAAAAATGAATTAGAATAATCTGATAACTGTCGAAAATCGAAAATCACTTTATATACATATCTATAACTTTACCTTATATTCAACATAAACGATGTGACAATACGTGCTCCAACACTTACAACCATTTCAAATGTTATTGCAATTAATTTAAATTTTCCTTTTGATTTATTCTTTGTTTCCTATTTTTGACATTTTTCTCGACGATTTTGGTTTTCGCTTTTGGTTGACAATTGGTTTTTAAAAAATTGGAACTGACATTTTGTGCTTTTATGGTGGCAACACGATATACGATGACAAGCAATGCTTGGTATCAAAACCTTAATCTCAAATTTGTCTTGATTTATTTATACGAAGATTTTGAAAAATTCCAAACAAAATATTTTTACTGCTGATTATTATGCTGATTATTATCCAGAGTCAGCCCTGGTTCCAAAAATTACATTTTTAGAGTTAAATTACAAATAAATAATTCTATTTAATAATTATATTGCATATAATTATATTTACATTATAGCAGTTATACCAAGCAGAAATTATGCTGGAAGGATTGAAGGCTTCAATTTCTAAAACAAGAAATAAATCTTCGATTACTCTGAGCATATCAAAAATGTTCACTTATTATATACAAAAAATATTTTGCTTACAAATTAAAACAATTTCTCGGATTTCAATAACGTTATTACTTCTCTCCTCTTTGTTCGGACTGAACCCCAAGAATTATTAATTAATAACTAGAAACCATGATCATGCACTCCAAATGAACATCATAATTATCATCATTATCACTGCCTGTTTTTAATTCTTCTAATACTCTAAACGATCTAAATGGTTTAAATGTTCCTTGGAAGAAGAAGTAAAGAAAGAGAAAACGGTAGGAAAGAAAGTCAACAAAAAAAATTTGTAGACTTTTGAAAAATTGTGAAAGAAAACTTATTATCAAACTTTAATGAGATTTTTCTAATGCCTCGAAAAACTTCGTACGATGCGGTGCACCGATGCAGCATCATTTCTCGTTCCGTTTCGTTATCGAAAGGATTCTTTCGAAGTTTTCTTTAATGTCTTTGCAGCAAATAAATTTCCTAAAGCATTTAGTGTGTAAGATAAAAAAATTAACACCCCTCCCGACCCTTCTTCCTATTCCACCGCTCCGCACCCACTCCGGCTACTCCCTTTCTTCTTCCTCAATGATTTTCCAATATTTTCCTTTTTATTCCACCACACATTCGCAGATACCAACAAGTAGGCAACAGATGACGACAAGAGAAGAAGGTGTAGAGGGTTAAGAGTATCGGGTAGTGTAGTAAAGAAATGGGAATAATTTGAGAAATTTCTGAAAAAGAGTGGCGGTCGCGCACCATCAAAAGAGCTATTACGTAAATTTCCGCCAGTCAAAGATTCGACAAACGAGCAACGTTCGAAACGGAAACGACTTTGTTGGCAGCAAAAAGTACCATTGCCAACTTTCAACTTACCATCAAGTGCTACCACTAAATGGTGCCGAGAAAAGCAGGCGTATGCGTCAAACGAAAGGCGTGCACCAATTCGAGCGTTTGCGAGCAAGACCGTATGATTGAGAGCGGGAGAAGAGGGTGCTGTCGCGGTACTTATCGTTCGTGGGTAAATCATACGATATCAATGCAGATTATCCGAATCATTCTTCATATAAAACGTGAAAAAGAAAAAGTAGTACCGTATGGTAACCACTTGACCCTGCCTCCGCACCTGCCGCTGTCACGACACAAAGAGTTTGAAAAAGCTCGAGAATTCATGATTGGGCGTAGCATCATGAAGTAGAGAAGTCTGAAGTAGTGATCAGGTACGGTGGGAGAGGTGGGTGCAAGGCTCGCCGATAGGAGTTTGCTAGAACTTTTTTCCATTTTGCATTTTCAATACATTTTTAAATAAAAATATTCTCTATTATAAGATAAAAACATTAGAATATTTCCTAAATACTTTACTATAATGAACGGTAAACTAAAGTAGCTAACGATAAATTAAATAACGCTAAGATCGGCTAACGTAATTAACGACAACTACGAGTGCGTTCAGAAAACACTTAGGCCCGCTCTAGCAATTTAATTCCAATAAAGCATATTTTCAAAAACGATCATTCAATTAATATGCAAAGATTCCGATGAAAAAAAGAACAAAGAAAAAGAGAGAAGTAGATAAAGATCAGTTTTACAACAAGTCATTAGACCAATGCATTAAAGAGGAAGTTTCAAGGTAAACTGTAATGTGGAGGCGTCAGTATGTACTTTTTCATAACTACAGGCACAACGCCGTTAAACCTCGTTTCATGCATCCCGTACCGCCATTCATATCGTTGCATCCATACCCGTTGGTAAATCATGTTAATTGTTGCAGAAAATAAGAACAAAACATACCTCAAGCTAAAATTGAAGGCGAGCTAATGTAACGTCTTACCAACAATTTGGTTTTAACATGGTCTAAAGCAAAGGAACTACAATTATCGTTACCATCATCATCGTGCTGTTATGGCTGATGATATGGTAATCAACGGAAATGACATCATCCATCACTTCATCAAGAGCGCTCGTTGCCTCGATGAATATCATTGGTGTTGTAACGACAATCATAAACAAATAGAGCTGGTATTTTCTTGCAGATAGATAACAAATGATGAATAATGAGATGATTTTTAAAAAATTTGATTTTTAAGCGCTCTAGAAATGTTTCCAAAACTGAGCCTCGTCAAGGTAGAAACCTCTTTGAGTACTTTTTGTTCTTGCACACGAACAAATTTTCGTTACAAACTAAATGCGAGAATTTTGAAACTAACGTGTACAATCTCTGAAATTTTTTCTTTTAGGAACTCAAAATATTTCGGTTATTTAGTTAAATTGTTAAGACCTGCAAATTATCCCCCTCTCCCGCATGCAAACCTACAACAATCCCACACCTCACTCGTACTTCATAAATTTCTTCATACCTTTTTCATTCTTTGGATTCACAACCTTCATTCGTTAATTCTTATTTTATACTATAATCTATATTTACGTATCCGTAACTCACATAAAATTCCGAAACGATTTCCAGTTTTTTTTTTCTGTAATAAAAACTTAACGATTCTACTAATGCGCTACAAATAACCGCGCACATACTCTTGAGCATTTTTAAGACCTTGATATTTCAAAATTCTACCTGTCAATTATTGAGTTCTTCAAAGTCAAACACGAACTCGTCATGGATTGAATTATTCTAGTTCTCCGTCCAAAAAGCATCTATTGCAAAATAAAAATGAAAAAAACATTGCGTAAATATTATTTTTGCTCAGGGTTTTTGCTTTAACATTAATCAAATTATGGCAAGAAAACAATCATCATGATCTTCGTCATCGCCATCGCTAACACATATTTTTCGCCGATATTCTTCTTATACGAGCGGATATATATCATCATTCCTAGCTTTAGTAGCAATTGCTGTTCTTGTTGTTGTCGTTGTTGTCATTGTTTTTGTTTTTGTTGTGTACGTTTTCAACGTTTTTGATGTAGAAATAAAAATAAATTCAATTATTTATTGTATCAGTGTCTATCACTTCGTTTTTATTTTCCTCTTCAAGTTTTTATTTTCCTCTTTTTCGCTTCTTCTTCTTCACTCCATGGAATTGACTCTATATAATTGTATTTTCCATGTAATTCGCGGCTGATTTTGTATAACATTTTTAATCCTTTTCCAAGAATATTTTATTGTTTTGTTGAATTTTTTTAAATTTTAATCATTTCAAATTGATTTGAATCAAAAGAATGCGTTACGTGTTAATAATTGTTCGACATTTTATGCAATATCACACACGTCGAATCGATTTTTCAGAAAATTCGTTATAGAGTAATCTCAATTTATTTGTTGTCACGACTTGGGATTACGATAAATTTAATATTCAGGATTAAGAAATCCAGATTTTTGTTTTTAATTTCTTTTTAACTAACGATGTATTCAATTTCTAAAATTTGTAAGCTTTTAAATATTTTATAATTTCTATAAAATTTTTAATTTTTTTATTGAACTAATTTAATAAAACTGTAAAAATATCACCAATTGCATTATTAATTTTCAACGAATCGTCACAAAATCCATGAATTGTTGATTATGTTGTTGTTGTATTTTTTCTTGTGTTTACTTTTGTTTTATTTTGTATTTCAATGTCAACGAAACCGTTAACAAAACAAACGTGATAAGAAAAGTTTTAAAGAAAAAGGAAGTCGTTAATGGATAATAACAGTTTTTGTTGTTCCATAACATTAACTCTAATAACACTTAATTTTTAAGAAACAATAACAACAACAGCAATAATAACAACAACTCTTGATAATGAAAATCTTAACCAGAACACCTTCAATTATTTATTTCCAACAAAGTAATCGTTTAATTGAGGAGAAAACGTATTATCGGAATTATAACTTTATCGTCTATATCGATGTTATTACTTTTCCTGTGCCTCTTGGAGTTGGTGTTTTTTTTTTATCTGCTTCTTTTTATGAGGTGTGCATTAATGATAATTATATAGCGTTGGATAAGCAAAGCGTTGACTTTGGGCTCTTTTATAAACTCATGCGTAAACAATTCTTCATAATAAATTATTAAATGATTATGGATTCACGCTCGGATTTACATTCAGTTTCAGAATTATATTCACACTTTTATTTGCGTCCAATTTCACATTACAAAGAATTGACTACTTATATAATAAATTCACATGCAGAACGGGATTCACACTTAGACTGACATTCGAATTCATATTGACATTCGATCATATTCACATATCGATCGACAACTATATCCATATTCAGATTCACATTTGTATTCATATACATATGAAAATTCATAATCAAATTGAAATTCATATTCAGTTTCATATTCGGATCCAAAACCAGATTCATAATCACTGACATTCACATTGAGATTCAGATTGAGATTCTGAATCTTAATATGAATTCAAATGACATTCAAATTCAAATTCAGATTCGCATTAGTTTTTATATTCGGATACAATATCAGATTCATGTTCAAAATCAAATTAGAATTCAAATTTGAAAATCAAATTAAATTAAATATTTCGATTCATATTCGGATTCAAATGGTTTTTACACCAAGATTCACATTTACATTCAAAATTACATTCAATCAAGCCGCATAAGCTTTTTATGTTTGATGCTTGATGCTTTTGAATTTTATGATGATGTTTGATGCTTTTTGAATTTTATTGAATTCAAAGCAATTGATTTTATCTGATTGATTTATCAAATGCTTTTGATGATTTTATCATTGATTTTTTTTAAAATAAATACCTTTCGTGCTAATTTTTGTTGAAGTTTGGGTACTTCGATTTAATGCGGTGGCACGAAACGTGGCGTCTATGTTTCCGTCTCTATGCCATTTGCGTGTTTTTATTGTTGTTGTTGTTGCTTCAGCGAGACAAAGCCATGAATCAAGCAATCAAACAATGTTTTCATTATTTATTTCTTTACTTTTTAAAAGTTTTATTGAAGTAAATTTTAATTGTTTCTCTAGTGAGTGAATACGCGGGGAGATGGTGGGGGATAAAGTATTAAAAGCAAGTAGACAACTAGCAGACCCTGTAAAAATATTGTTTTTCTCATTATCGCTTTTTAATAGAATTCTAAGGTTTTATTTAATTCTTTTTGTTTTTAAATAATTGCTCTTCACGTGATTTGATAAACGTAAACCCTTTTTTGTCTGCATTATTGTAGTCGTGCCCTCACCCCCCGACGTTAAAGACAATTCATTTTTCAAATGATTGTTTTTAGTGCTTGGAAAGATCACGCTCCTGTGAAAGATTTCAGGGAGTGGGTATGCTACGGCCAACATCATCCTCATTCTCATGATTATCGTCATCATCATCATCTTGGTAATGGTGTTACCTGTACTTAATTAGTACAAACCATACAATCATGCATCTCTCGTAACGAATTACTTCTATTATGCTTTATTGACTCTATGCTTATTGACGCTCTACAAAAAGAATTATCACGCTGAAGTCTCAAAGATAAAAATGATCCCATCAAACTAAATTCCGGGAGGAAAAAGAGTTTTACGAAGATGTCGAATTTAATTCTACCGCTAAGTCGGTAAAACGCAACCATTATGAATCCTTCGGAAGGGATAGTAGGGTGCATAATGATTCGGTTATGCCACCCCGACCATTCCTTCTCATTGTCGTTGAATCGCTGATTTGTCAATAGGAGTCTATTTTTTAGTGAATCGTTCTCAAAACGTTCGAAAAGTTCAATGTTTGGCAGTCGAACAAAAAATTATGTATGAAAAGGCAATAACACAAATTGTACAATTTACGCTGCTAATTCACGTTGTTGTAGTTGTGGTTCTTGTAGTTAATGAGCTTAAAGGTTTAGTTTATTGTGATCGACATTAACGGAATCGTTGTAGGAATCAGTTGTTTCTTCGTTTCTTCATTTTGTTGGTTTCTTAAATTAATTCATTGGTAGGAAGCTTCTTCCTACTCTTTCTCTCTTTATTTGTCTTTTTTCACATTTTCGAGTCGGTTTTGTAGCCTCCGTGCAATGAAATTGTCTTAATGATATTGACAGTGATTATTGCGAATGAACACGAATCGTTTTCGATTTGAGGTCGATCTTTTTTTCGGCTAAAAGTCAATTTTCAAATACAATGCATATGACCTTTAATAAATAACATGTTTAGTAGGTGGTAAGGTGTGTTCAATGGATTTTATTGTGCACTCTATATTATTTTATTATTGAAAATAATAAACATTTATATCATTCAAATTTATGGTTTTAATAATACTTTCGGGGTTTCCCACATTAATTTCCTAAAAAAAATATTAAAAACTATTCGAAACTCTGCCAATCAAACGCTCTCCAAAAATAATCTTCTCTTCTGCAAAATAATTCATAAAGATTTTGAGGAACGAATTAAAAGAATGGAGGTCAGTCGAAATAATATCACTCGTTAAATCGTTAAACGGATGATCGTTGAATAATTGCAAAAGAATTAATCAACCTTTTATATTTCAGTTTTTATAAATTTATAATCTGCCACAATTATTTTCGACTCTAAATTAAATATAAATGAATCCGTGAAGAGCTTTTGAAAGTTTCAGGAAGTCTTTACTTTTGTTAAGGCGGAAGGCGAAGTACTTGTATTTTGTATTAAACAAACAAAATTATATTTTAAGGAAAGAATAGCCTTTTCTTTCCTTTTAATTTTGCTTTACCTTGAAATCATTAATTGCTTCAAATTACTTAAATGACTTCGAATTATATTCAGTATAAAAAACGACCTTCAATCGACCTTCACCACTAAATATTGAACCAATTTTCTTACCAGATTATACTGTCTTAAAATTATAGAAAAAATATAAATAAATAAAGAAAGATTTATGCAAGGTTTTCAAAAATAATTCACAAATAGCTTACAAAGCAGGGAAAAACTATATAGTGAAAGAACATATAGGCGAAAATAATAAATAAAATATAATATAATTTTAAATATTAAAATAGATATAAAAAATTCAGCCAAATCCTATAAACATATTAATGAAAAATACTATACAGTATTGTTGGCAATATTATGACAATATTATTAATTTTATTGCATTAATATGATAATGAGGATTAACGCACACACAGGGAAAAATATTAATAAACAGTATAAAAATTTCAACATTTACATAAATTTTAATACAGAAGGAAACTGTAGTAAAGTAAAATGGAAATAATATAACGGCAAAAGCAAGTAAATTAAACAATATTCAAAAAAAGGCAAATAATAAGTCCTTTATACATTCTTCACAGCATTTGCGAAAGCAAAATTGAATTTCGAAGGTCAAAGGGAGTGAACGAATGAATGAATGACTGAGTGCAACTTGAATCAAGTTTGTAGTAAACAAAATTTTTAGAAAAAAGTCTTTTGATTTTCTCAGCAGTTTCTACGCTTCGTTCTTTTTTTTTCTTGGGAAAATGCTTTCTACAACTTTTCAATTGAAATCTGTCCCTCCTGCATTCTTCCATCCTGAATAAAATTCATAGAAGTTCCCTTCAATGAACTCGGACAAACGCGCCACGGGTCAAATATTTGATTGGAAAAGAGTCACAGAAGAGGAAAGAAAATAAGAAGCAATAGAGGAATTTTTTAGGAGCCAATTGTTATGACTGTCATATCATCAATAATACACCATTTCAAATACCGTACGAGCTTTTCTACCTTATTCTTCTTCTTCTGAACACTATAAAATTATTTCGAAAAGAAATTGTGCGCTTGCTTATGTTAGATACTTCTTCCTCAAACTCTTGTTCTCATGGTTAAAATGGAATCGTATTGCAAAACGCATTATTATCATCTATATATTAATGACGGAAACGAATGAATAAGGTATTCGAATAATACAAAAAATGGAAGTATCTTCATGGATTATCATGCTCGATCATCCACATATTCTCTGTATGTTATTAACGCATCTACATGTCATTGAAAGCAATGAAATATAACAGGAAAGATCGCTAACTTCTACCTGGCCGTTCGTCTATGTTTGTGATTTACCCAGGCAGACAGACAGACTGACTGACATCTCTAGTTATTGCAGAGTTCTCCTTCACTATCAATTGCTCCTTAATTTTTATTTCTCTTTCTAACCCCCCCATTTTTCCTCCTAGCAATTCTTTTCTTGGTCTCCCTTCCTCCCTCCGATACCACCCGACGCATTACCACATCATTCTTATAGTTGTTGCCATCATCCTATGACCTCATCGTACTACAAGTCGCCGAACAATCCCTCCACTCTCTTTTAATCTAATCTTGTTCTTGCCTGGCTCTGAAATTTAGGTATTATTATTTTGAGAAATTTGCTTACGAATATTGTGCGTAATGATTTTACTCGGACATTTTTGAAGGGACAATAAAAACAAAATTAAATTCTGATTAATTTGCTCATATTATAATAATATGCATTAGAAACTTATAAATTTAAAATAATTCCGGTTGTTTCGATTCTAACGTTTTACTTGTATTTTTATGTTTTATCTTCAGTTTGATATGAAAAAGCTTGAAATAAGAAGTCCAAATCAACAACTTCATTCTCACACTCTATACATTCTTTCTCAGAATGCATTACATTTGCATTAATTTTAACAAAAATTCTTAGAACGAACTTAAATTGATTTGATTCCTATGTTAGATTTTAGAATATCATCGATATTTAATGCTTATTTAAATAAATTCTTTTTTCTTCCATACATTTTTCAAATTATCATGGAAATCAGTGAGACAACCAATACTTCGAAACTATAATTTTCAAGTAAAAATAAAGAGGAAAGACCCGAGGAATCAATGACAACAAAAACGAGTCTATACCATCGAATGAATAAAAATAACTCCGTGTAAAGGTCTAAAAAATATATATACCAAACAAATGATACGAGTATAAAATAAATTGTTGGAGGCGAATAAAAAGCATAACGGCAGCAACAGCAATAAATCCATAACAACAACAATGCTAATCAATAAACAAAACTACAACACATCAACTTCAACCTGTTCAATAAAAGAATTTTACAATTGAAATGCAAATTAAGCCAAAAAAGGTGCGCCGCCATATTGGGGCTCCTTTAAGGGAATCAAAGGCGAAAGATCATCATTATCATTTCCGATTAAAATGAAAATAATCAACAAAATAAAACAACGAAAACAAAAAACAAAAACCAAGCCCGAAAATAGAAAAAGTCATTGAACAAATCGCAATGAGTGAAAAAGAATTCTGGGAAGCTCCAATAGTCTTTGTGTCTTATTCGGTTGAACTGAATTCAGTTTAAATGTACAAATATTTTAAATCATTTAATGACAAGAGAATAAAAGGAAGACTTCTAAAGAAAAAGTAAAAGAACGAACAGACAAAGACAAAGCTACACAAGATCACGTTTTGATTTGAAAAACGATTAGGTTTTGTCTGCACTTTTATCGCCGTCAATCTGTCCCAATTTTCATTCTTATGGACTACTAAAATTGTGACATTGATATTTAGCAAAACACGTATAAGAAAGACGTATAAAACAAATATAATTATTTTTAGAAAAAAAGCTTCTGTCATTTTTCAAAGCTTTTTAAGTGAGAAGTTTTATTTCAATCAATTCAATTCAAGCTTCTAATGGTTTTATTAGATTGTATAATTTCTTCTTTTCGTTTAATGATCCGTATCTTCATTTTTCTGTTTTGAAAACGACCTTTTATTTCATCTCTTATTTTTAGTTCTATCCATTATGTCTTATCATTATTTTCTGTTTTTTCCGTCTTTATGTTTTTCTTCTAAGTTACTTTTTCTTTTATTATCTTTTATATTTTTCATATCATTGCCATGATGTCATTGCCACCAAAATTTATCTGCAACATTTATCTTATTCGATGATCATGATTTCTTATCCGACGTTTATTTTAAAATACTTTCGGCAGATTCAATTGGACACAGCACGATTTAATAATAATCAATTAAAGAAAATTTATTGCTTTATAAATTAAATTTGGTATTTCGTCGAAATAACGTAGTTCACTTTAATTGTCATTTTTTTCAAAAGTGCTAAAAATGCTTCTACATATTTTTATGAAAAAAACAATAACTCGTGCTTTAAAAAAATAACGACAATCTCTTAGTAGTTTATTTAGCAAATAATAATAAACTGACAATATTAAATAACAATATCAGTCTCAAACATTTTAATTTGTCATCTCTGATTCATGAATGATTTGTCCCGAATGATGTAAAGGTAAAACTAAAAATTTCAAATAAAGAAAAATTCAGAAAAACTACATTTGTATCGAGCAAACAATGATCACACAAGGATAAACAACAACAAAAAAGAGGAGAAAAAAGAAAACAGAAAAATGAAAAATTATGCGAAATGCGTACCATTCCTTCCGAAATTGAAAGAAATGTTTATCTTTTCATTTTCGCATAAGAAAATCAAAAGCAATCTACAGTAAAAAAATTTCCCATTCATTCATTCACATCAATTGGTGCAGTTTTGCTTGAAGTAGATGCTAAACTTCATCTACCAAAGTAAATAAAGGGTAGAAAGAAAAGTAGAAGGAAAAAAGTTAACATGAACCAAAACAATAACAAGAACAATAAAAATAACAACAACCAGGAAGAAAGATCAATCGAAAGACTTTAAAAAAGAAGAGGTAATGAAAACAAACAAAAGACTATTCATTCAAGCACGAAAAGAATGAGATGGAGAAGTAGAGTGAAAAGAAATATGCATAGACAAATGCACCCACATCCTTTGATTACACACACTAGCCTTTCATCGCCTCTTAGTCACACACACACACAGAAAATCGGAAACCGGAAAGAAAAACCTTAGAAACGACCATTAGAGAAGTTCAGGGATATCCAAATAATCGGAGGACCAGAATGCCACAAAAAAGTAAACTCTGCATATCAATAATATCCAGTCTGAACCGTCATTATCTGTTCAGCATCATCATTGCCCTCATTGGAATCATGATCACACAAACATCGCCATACTATTGTAATCTTTCGATAAAGCGATTTTATCACAATTATTTTAATAATCACGTTGACAATCACGGTGATCTATTATTTTGACACAAAAGTTGAGTTCTAACAAAAAATGTTATAATTCATATTATTATATTATTACATAAAAAATTATAATTTGAGAATTAAGAGCTCTGAGAACTGAACGGATCAACGAGACAATTGAGATGATCCATCAAAGAAACCAGTTTTTATCCAAACCAAATAATACAAGAGGCGAGAGACATTAATTGTGACGAATGCTAAAATGTTTTCCACTTTTATGATTCTGATAATGAAGAACACAAATTGTCGTCTTCTTCTATCTATCAACTTCTTCATCCTTTCTTCGTTGTTATCAATGATACCATCATTACTAACATTGCTTCGATTATCAGTCTGAAATCTACGGGAGAAATTTAATCCCCGAATTGAATGCATTCACATCGCAAATATCCTTTCGTTGGCTAATTGTCACAAGAAAACCATATCATCCGTATCCACAAAAATCATGGACACATAATCGCTCGAGTAACTATGCATAAATGAATGGATGGACAGTTTGATGAATGTCCATTTGGATTTTTTCTGTTATCTTTGGCCATTCTTTCTGAAGATCGTTCCTTTCTAACCTCTTGATATTACTATCTGAAGTGATTAATGTTCTTGTTGTTGTAATTAATATTGCTCCCGTTGCGGTTCTTGTTGTTCATTTATCAATAATACCATTTTAAATTGTTCTCATTTTCCAGCTTTCCTCTGTTTCTCTTCTTTCTTTTACTTCCGTCTTTTTATATCTGTCTTTTATCAGACATCTCTATCAGCCTTTTTCGAAAACAATATACACGTTTGCTCAGAATCTATATCTATGCTTCGGTGCATTCCTTTTCATAAATCTGTCTATCTGTTTCTCTGTCACACAATCCCAAATAAAGAATTGTAGGATTCGACTACGCCGACGTTAAAAATTTTACTTGTTTCTTTTTTTTCTTTAAATGCTTTGTTAGTGTCATTCGTTACTCAAAAACTAGTGCACACTTCATGCTGAAAACACTCGACGAGTACATTTCTTTTAAAATTTTATTTTTGTATCCTTGCTCGTTGAACTCACTGAGTTATATTCTCGTGTAGTCGTACGTGCAACTCGTAAGTCGTAAGTAGTACTTAATTCAAGATACTTGGTCCTGCTACTTTTCATCTTTTATCATTTGTATTTGCGTACTTCTTATTTATGCTTGAAAAATTGCAGACATAATTTGGCTTTTATGCAACAGGATATTATGTTTCAAGATTTTTGTGAGATGAGGGGAGAGAGAAAAGTGAGTGAGTCAAGTGGGGAATAAGTGTCTGCCGTCTTACAAAAGATAACTGTAAAACTGTAATGAAGGCCGAGGTGGAGGGGAGGTTAGGGAAAACGTTTACCACTGAAAATTGGTTCATCTAGGGGTCAATATGAAGGATAAAAATTATATATGCTCGGTCGGGAATTCGTTACTTTTGAGTTTACGTCACGAATCTCAACACTTTTAAGAATGAAGAATTTATTTTAACTCACAATTATTTTAAATAAGTTAATTAATTTGAAAGATAACAGTTTTCTTTCTTAATTAAAAATATCATATCACTACATGATCATCTCTGAATTGAAATTAATTACACCAATAAACATGACGACAAAATCGTAAAACAAGATTACTATGATCATTATGCAAATCGTATGCATAATAATTGTGAATTATTTAGCGGAATATTTTAACAGCTTATCTCCAGTGAATTCAATATAAGCAAACTTACTTCCTCAAACATTTCAAAATACTTAGCAATTTCATCTGATAATAAAACTGACGATCAGTTGTAATAAACTGCAAAAGACCAAGAATATTTTAAAAAATTCATTCATTGCAACTTCCCATAGCACTTACTTAAACCTTACTTAGTACAAATAATCAACAACAACAACAAAACCACCAGCAACAATATTTACGATAATTAGAAGAAAAAGAAGATTCGATAACTACAGAAGCATTTGAAGATCATTGAAGTTCAGCTCGGAGATCATATCGATGATCGTGTAGCTTAATGCCTTTCTCTATGTCACTCTCTATCTTTCTCTCTCTCTCATCCTCCTCTACCTTTCTCTCTCTCTCCCTCTCTCTCCCTCTGTCTGTCTTTTTCCTCTCACCCTGTGTTTTAAACTCGAAAGATCGCATTTGCAAACCTGCAGTTGGCAACTCTAACAATAATGACAATGTTGTAGCAACAGTAACACCAGCATCAATGGCAGAGAGCAAAAGAAGAGCATAGAGAATGAAAATGAAAGATTGAATAGCATCAATATGATGCTTGTCTGAAGTGTTGTTGATTGATTGGAATTGTTGAGATGGTTAAGGTGCTGCAAACAGTAAAATGCATGATTGGTTTGAAGCGTTAGTTGGATGGTTGGTTTGGCCGATTTGTTCGTAGATGGTACGATGTTTGCATAGTTGGTTATGGATTCTTTTAACGAACAATTTCAATTGATCGTATTCCAAAGAGAGCATGAGAATTTATAAATGTGTGCCGATGGAACGAATCTGAGCGTTATAAAATCAAGTTGATGCAGCAGTTGTTGTTGTTATAATTATTTGATTTGAGCGTTACAGCTATTACTATTGCCATTGTTATTGTTGCAATAGTAATTGTTCTCTCTTTATATCCTCTTCCCTTTTTCTTACTCTCCTTCTTCTAATTCTTCCACATTTTGATCTTATTCTTCTTATTTCTGAAAATATTGTTTGTTGTAAGTATTCAGCTTATTGTACACGATTATTGTTGTTGTTCTTCTAGGTATTGTTGTTTATGATGCTTCTATCTTCGCAATTGATTATGGTGCTTTTTTCTCTGCCTCTGCCACTGCTGCTGCTGATGCTACCGCTGCTTCTACTGTCGCCTCTTCATTCCGCCAGCTTTGATTGTTATTTTGTTATAAAAAGCGTTGTCGAGCATCATGAAAAACTAATTCAAAGCATTCGTGTTAAATGTACGGATACGCGAATTTTTCGTTATTATTGCGCTCAATTCAGTGGTTGCGATTTACGGCAGATGAAAAACTTTTTTGAAAAAAATTATTTCAAAACCTCTTAATTATATTAAAAGTTATATTTTAATGTGAAAGTGATTATATTAATAATTTCCATTAAAAATTATAACTGCTTTATTATAACAGTTTTAAAAAACTGAAAGGAAATTATAAAGTTTTAAAAAAATTAAGTACAACCAAAATCAATAATAAATCGAACAAAATTTAAAGGAAACTGTTTGATTGAAATCAGTACTAATTAAAAGTAGTTCCTAATTGAAATTCAAGTAATTTCAAGTGTATAAAACTCTGAAGTTAAAAAACATTAATAAAACACAATCAAACAACTTTTGAAGAATCTTCCAATCACTTTAATTCACGATGTCATTCAAAACTCTTGCCTGTATCGTAAGTAATATATAATTTTTTTTATGAATATATTGAAACTTGTTGTCCTTTTCATTTGCAAATTAATCCTTTTCATTTGCTAAATTATATTTTCAAACTGTCACTTGCATTCGGTCAGCCAGTTATTTAATCCAACCGTTGTAATTAGTTGACTTCCTCTTGTCAGAAATGCTCGGCAGCGGTCTTCATAAATTTTGTGATATCATTCATCATGAATGAAACAAGGATTAGCAATTGAGGGGGGAAAAGAATGTCCTTTTATTTTTAGTTTTAATTATTCTTGATGTCTAATTAAAATTATGATTTTTTCCATGGGGGCAAATATTGCTTTAGTTATTTAAAGTAATTCATTTTAAATTAATAAATTAAAAAAGTGTTCCGGAATTTAAAATATTTTTATGGATACGTTTAATTTCCGAGTACAAATACTCTAAAAACTATTAAAGATTTTTCAAAAAGATTATATAAATTGCAAAATATCCTGAGACTCCTTCAGATTTGTAACATATTTCGATTTAACACAAAAATTTAAAACAAAATTCACTTTATAAAACACTGCTCACTTTATAAAACAAATACATCCTGGAAATTGTGGAAATAAATATTTGAAAATAATACCAAATACTTTTAGAATTTTGGAAAGAAATTTATTATATTTTTTTTTTATATTTTCAAAATTTCGCAATAATATTGATGCGAAAATATTTTATTAATTTGAAAACTTCTTTAAACCTTCTTAGCATTTTCAAGATATTCTGAATACATTATTTATATTCAATCTAATTTAATTAATACATTTTGCGACAAATACTTTATAAAATTTTTTCGATTAATTTCATTCCTCGCAAATGAGAAAAATGTCTAAGTCTAGAATCTAAATTTATAGCCCTACCGGAAAACCCATCCTCTCAGGGAAATTTATTATTTACGGCGCTCCTGGACACCTTTTTAATTTTGAAGGAGCACACATTCTCTTCTAACAATTCAAATATTCTCACAATCAAAAGCAATTCATTTTAAAATTTGGATGCAAAAGGGAATAATTTATAAAAGTTTTAAGGTTAATAAAATATTGTACATGAAAATGTAGGATTTAAAATGAAACGATATTTTGTTTGAAAATTCTTAGAAATTCTGAAAACATTTTCTTTAAAAAAATTTAACAATAATTTTATATTAATTAAAATCTTAAAGGGTTTTAATACAGGATATAATATAATACACAAGTTGGTAATATCAAACACAAGAATTTTACGGAACTTACTATTCTTCTCCTTTCGTACTGTAAGGATTTTTTTATTTTGATAAATTTCCTCTCCATTCTCTTTCGTATACAATTTGTACCAGAAATTATTATAATGAATATTACTTAATGTATTTTGGATCGATTTTCCGTCATCCCTATTCGAGATTGGTTTGGAGACTGTCTCCAAACCAATCTCGAATAGGGATGACGGAAAATCGATCCAAAACACATTAACATCAAACCCTATCGGAACAATCAACAAACATCAAGGAACAATATTACTTAAATTGTGCCACGTTTTAAGCAAATTTGTCGCGATTACTTGGAGATTGTATTAGTGAGGCGACAACTGGTCGCTATTGGTAATTTTGGGCAACTGTTTCTCATAATAATTATTACTTCTTTTATGACAATATTTTACTTTACCGTCTCTTTCATTTTTTCTTATTTTTAATCGATTATCGATTCGTTTAATTTTCAAATCTTTCCTTCTAATTTTAATATAATTTCGTGACTCTGATTTCTTCTCCTTTTCCTTTCGCTTATTCCTTTTGTGGGCCCTGAAACCACTTTCATTCTCTTCGTATACAGAAACCGTCTGTCCCACAACTAATTTTTTCTTCTCCAATAATTTTGGGTAGTTTTTCTGTTTTTAGCCTTCTTTTTGTCTTCCTCTCTCTGACGGCAAACAATTAAAAAATGAACCAGCCCAGACAAAGTCACAACCGCAACCGTAGACACGTACACTCACATGGACACTGTTACAACCACCGTACATAGAAAAGCCGAGACTTTACAGACCATTGCTTTATTACTTGTCCGTTACGACGTCTGAGTGTGCCGGCTTGCCTGTCTGTCGTTGCTTGTAATCCTGATAGTGACAAAAAAGAGACAACAGTTTACAAGCCGCGAGTAGTGGCGGATGAGGATGGAGCGGAAAGTAATGGCTTTAAGAAAAATATAGCTCCGATGGGTGAAGTTTTCCGGGCATCCGCGTTTTTGTAAAGCCGACAAAGCTTTGTTGCGTGCAGATGCTTGTGTACATAACTGCGTGCATGTGTGCGTACGTATGCGTTTGTATGTGTGTGTCTGTGTTTTCGTGGAGGCTCGGGAATGTGAGTGTGTGGCGTATGCGTGCGCTTACGTTGCCTCTGGATGAATGTATCTAAAACGGAAGCTCACAATTCGTTCGCTATTTATGGTCGCTTTAGCAACACTGACTGCAAGAGGACTGATAAAATAAGCAGATAAAATCCGATGGCAATACAATGCGTTTGTCTATTAATGTCTTTCTGTGAATCCATTGGAATGCGCACAGGATGGTGTTTGTGTCTACATCTGTCTGTCTGCAGCGTTCTTTTTAATAGTTTACGGCTGCTTTTGTTTTCATTTTCTAATTTTCCTTTTCACAATTTCGATTGACTTTACCAATTTCGATTTTTTGGCAATATTTTCGCAATAGTTGGATTCAATGCGTGAACGTAGTTAATTATAAAGCTTACAAGCAGAAGAGAAGGAAAGAAAACTAAAAGAATTTAAAGCAAAAATAATACGATTGATATTAAGGCAAGCAGATATATGAAAGAAATTGCCTGTATAAACAACCAACGCAATCAAGCGAATTGAAGAAAAAAACTAATTGAAAAAATTTCTAATTTCCGCAATCGCAATGAAATTGACCAAAAATATGGATCACCTCAAATGATCAATTCCATCCGACGTATTCCGCGAAGGTTAAGTAATAACTGACTACTCATTTTTCAATACCCTTCTTCTTCTTCCTCTTCATCCACATCCTTTTTTTCTTAGACACGTTTGATGTTTTCACAGAAGCGAAATGTAAAATTTTAATACAAAAATAATTCTTTTTTATTCTCCAATGCGTAGATTGAATTACAAACAGTTCTAGAATATTCGATGCAGAAAATTGTGGGTTTTGATGCATCATTGATTTGTGAGCTTTTTGAATTTCAAATCATAAATTCATAATTTCTTCTTACGAACCCTCGTTGGACTGGATACAATATTCGGGCTGACTGATTGGTCGCTTGGATGATTTCATAATGTTCTGCCTGTCAGACCACTTATTAACAGAATGAGCACCACGCTTATCAACATCAACACTATCCTCATTACCATCAACATCACCATCATCATCATCATAGCCATCATGAATTTTATGGTGTTCGCTGAGTTGGATTCGCACTAATTTCAATTATACATGGTTTGATTGGCATGATGTAATTTCTATTCACCCCCCCCTTTTCCTTCCGCATTCCCTTCTTGTCGGAGGTCATTGGAAATTGTTCAATTTCTGAATCCGGAATATCTCTTCGCTTCCGTCACCGCATACGCTCACCTACAAACTCGGTCCAGTTATCTGTCCTTTCTTTTTCATAATGGGTACTATTCCAGATGCTGCTGATGCAGCTGATCTAACGTATTTTCAGTAACCATTTTGTACAAAACGTCCCCAAGGTTTAATTATCAAAATGTGCAAAAGCATTCAGTCACGCGGAATGACTGGAATAGTGCTCAGAAAAAATTGAAACATTGCATGAAATGAATGTATTTCTAGGTACTACACACACAAACGTACACCAGTATACTCACATGTATTAAAAGAATTTTGAAGTTATGAAATCAAAAGTATAAAAAATATGATTTAAATCTGAGTTGATTCAAAAATAATTTCAATTTCCAAAAAAAATTTTGAATGAAACCCTATTGATGGTCAAGTAATTACATTATAAGACATTAATTACTGTTCTATATACGATGTTAATGCAAATCCACCATTGAAATTTTGTGATTATCATTTCACCAAAACTCATCTAGTTTATCATAATTTTTGACCCCATTTTTTCGAAATCATTTGATCATCCTGCTTCGTCGGAGATAATTTTTGATTACTCATTAAGCTAATCCTACATTTATTAAACTAATCCTAAATAAATTACGTTAAATCGGTATTAATAAAATTAAACAACAATATCATTATTTCATTTATATTAATCTTTTCTTAATCTTGCTTATCTCAATTAATAATTACGATTTAGTGGTACGTTTCAATCATTATATTTTCATAATGATTCTTCACATTATTGGCCATTATTTCATATTACAAATTTCGATAAATATTTTCTATAAATAAATCCGGATTAAACGCAAATGAAACTGTTAACTTAAAATGGACTGTTAACTTAACTAACAATTTAATTAGGTAATTAAAAAACAAATGAAATAAATAAAGTTGTTTTCAGGAATGTCAATAGTAATTATTTGATATATTTATTGTTTTTAAGCGGAATAAAATATTTTTAATTTAATCGAATATTTGCAAATAAATTGAATACTTAAACATTATTAATTAAATACAAAATAGTAATTAAATTTAAAATTTTTAGTTCAATTTGCGATGCTACTAATATCATGTATGAGCAGTTGCTGTGAATGTTGTTAGTAGTCATTAAGATACACGAGCACTTTAACTGAAAATCTTTCAAGCACTGAAGTGAAACGTGTAATTTTTCCTTTAAAGAAGACAACCTCAAAGTGCGTAATAATATGTAGTAATAACTTCACAAACTGTAAAAACAATAGCAAAAATAACCAGCAAAATAGGAACAGCAGCAGCATCAACAATAACAATAGCGTAATAAAAAATTTGGCGAAAATATTGTAATTTCAAATAATTGCATAGAATAAATTTAATTGCGAATTCTTCTCAAAATTTTAGCACATAAAATTGCCCGAGTGTGAATAGTAAAATACAATGTAACAAACATATAACAACAAAAATCATTAACGAATTCGAAGGCATTTGCATTTTGATACACTTTGTTTTTTCTAGTTTCGCTTTATTTTTTTTTTATTTTTTTTATTATTACTAATATCTCTGCAACAAAAATCGCAATAATGCTTGCAACATTTACTACGATTCCCGCGCACAAACAGCAGTTCTTCTATGACCTTTACCTAAGCTGCTCTTATGGTCTTATGATTCTTGTTTGTGTTTCAAACGAACAACAATAAAAAGAACAACAGCAATTGCAACAACAAGAATAACAATCACGAGAATCAAAATATCTTAGCTTCTGATATAAAGCAAAAAGTGGCAGTTGCAGCTCCGGCGTCAACAGCAATGTATGACAAAGACTACTTTTTAATATGATGCACTATTAGGAATGATCGTCAGTTTTATTCTTATTTTTGAACTTAATTGGATTACATCTTGTCTGGCACCATGTTCTGCAACCTTTTGCGTTTTTCTCATTGCTTTCGAAAAGGGTAACAGCTGAAATATCAAAGTGTTAACCAGCAGTAGTGGCATCAGCAACAACAACAAAAACACCAGCAGCAGTGCAACAATCTAATGCTAAGTAGTCATTTATTGTGAGAATGAAGTCAATTGCTGGCGAATTATCGTTCACTTGTTGGTTCAAATTGGTCTTTGTAAATGCTGCTCCTAGTCAAATTCGAATGCAATGTAACTCATTCGTTTTCATCATTCCTTTCAAGAATTAACATCAGAATTTTCTCATAAATTGGTAAAAATCGAATGAGGCGCTCACATAGAGGAAAAATATACACATGCAGTTTCTTCTGCCTTAAGAACAACAGACAGCAGACAACGATGAGGATGATGAAGATGATGACGCTAGTAATTCCGGTGTAGGCGCCGTATGTAATATTGCATTGATTGACAGAATAGCTTGTTCGTTTATTTATAGTTAATCTTAATGAGATGTAATAACATGAGCTTCAAATGAAAACTTCATTTTTCTTTCAATTATTTTTCGAATATTTTAAAAAAGATCACAAAATATTACCGCACAACGCAACGCAAAATATTTAATGGGTATGTAATCAACAAGGTAACGAAAAGAGGCTGAATTTAGAAATAAAACCAACATTCAAATCATTTATTGTATTTACTTTATTTTTATTTGGACTCTACTGAATTTTAATTTGTAGAAAGAATTCTGGATTGAATTTAATGGATTGTCAATTACACCTAAATTAATTGATTACAGTTGGTTATTTACAGTTACAATTGGGCCTCAAGTATCGATTATGTCATGTATTGAATCGTTTTAAGGCGCAGCTGAAATGAATCATATAAAACATTTATTAATGGTAATAAAATAAAATACACCAGAATACTTTAAGCCATAAATACATTTTTGAGCTCTTCGTTAATTCTAAAAGACAACAGAAACGAAGCCCACACTCTCGACACTACAGTGGGTCATAAACTTGACGCCTCCTAACATCATGTACTACCTTCATAACCGGCAATCATAAGACATAACTCTGGTTCTAAATTTTCGAACTAAATAGTAAGTGTTAAAAAACAACAGAAAACAACTATCGACTAAAAATATGTTTTGGGAAGATACTTTATGTCATAACTTAGCAGCTCAAAATCATACATTAACATAAGTAAAGATTTTAAAAAATAGAATAAATATTTTTTCAAAGACCTCTTCAAAGGCTTCTTTTCAAAGACCGATACTTAATTTAGAATACTGGGAAAACACTGCTAATTTACTGCAAATCTGTTGTTTGTATATTTGTTAAATATCTATAATTTTAAAATAGTTTTTGAATTTATAAAAATATATAAATATTCTATAAAGATTTATAGCTTAATTTTTTTGGTTGAAACAAAAAACCTTGTAGCTGATGAGCTACAAAGGGAGTGATTACGATTTTTTACAAACACGAGCCAGTATGAGTTTAAGAGAACTTTCTTAAGTAAATGTATTACTAATTGTCCGATAATTAATTATTCTTTCTTTGTACGTTGTATATTATGCTCCTGTGTTAAATTATTTATTAGGCCAGTGGTTTGAGTAGTTTGAATTTTAAAGCCTCTTTTTATTTCTGCAGAGTAATTTTTTATTCATAAAGATATTTCTTGCACAATCTAATTAATTTTATATTTTCTTTATTACTGAACTCGGATATTAAAATAACAAAAGATTCAAGACACAAACTTGAACGATCAGTCAAAAACCATGAAGGTAAAAAACTTTTAAGAAAACTGATAAAACTTTAAAAAATAACTACTATAAATATTTGCGCTCTTTCTACGAAATTACAGAACCACCAAATCTATTTTTGTAAATGTTGTAGATTTTTCTGGATAGTTTTAATTAAATTCAATAAATCCCAAACATCTATGGCTCACTTCTCAATACCCTCAGCCTGTGTTCTTGCAATTTTAATTAGACTAATGAAAATTAATTTGAAAAAAGGAAGAATCGAAGGAAACCATCCTATCAATCAATCAATCAAACAATAGCAGTAACCAGAAATTAATTGCACTTGCTACAACCGCAAATCCATCGTTACTTGAAATTCATACTCGTAAGCGCATTACAAGATCACGATTTTATCCCACCCGTCTCAAGATAGATGATACTGCATCAATAATCTCGAATCAAAACTTTACTATCACAACATAAAAACCTCCAACGGCTACAAATATGACCATACGTTACATTTTACGGGTGTGTTTGTTCGACATTCGACATTTTGTGATATTTCGTTATTCGGTATTCAAGGTTCGACGTATGCTTCCTTTTGATTTTTTCGCTCTTTTTTTTGAACACTTTTTCTCTCTGACTTGTAGACATTCCTAAAATTGCAGTTAGCTTATTCATAATCATCGTCGTCATCATTGTCGTTGTCGTCAAGCACCCACCCATTTATGCCGAGCATTCCTCCCTTCCTCCAAAAAACTTCTAAAACAGCCGCTATTCATGTCACGTAAACGGCACAAGGATTTCTGCAGCGCAAACGACAAAAGTCAACAAAATCGAACCAGAAAAAGACGACCAACTCGAATTTTCAATGTTTTCGGTGTCTTCATCTGTTTTTCATGCTGGTGATTGTCTCCCTTTTTCCCACATTTTAACAAAAAATTTCGAATGTCATCAAACGAATGAAATGGTCATGGCAAAGTTCATCGAAAACAGAGAAAGAAAAGAGAGAAAATATTATTTCCTACCCTGAACTAATGTTAACCTTAACCCATTCCATTACAAATTGATGCCATTTAAACTGAAGATAATTGGTTAAAATTGCTCAAAGGACCTCGGCCTTAGAGTAAAATTGTCATAATTGGTCAAGGACATCTCGTTTACGTCAACGTTTACAATGGGCAGAGCGATATATAAATCGATACTTATAAAAAACAAATTATATAATCACAGGCAGAAGCCGAGAAAACAAGGCATATCATTTTTTTAATTTCAGAATTAATAGATTCGAGTATTTAAAAATTCAGCTTTCGTAAAATTAAATTTCCGCTTTGGATTTAATAAAATCTTTGCCATATTCTTTTACGGTAATATGTGCTACTTATTAGCTAATAAATAGGAAACAATACTTTTTTCAAAATTTAATATAGTTTATTATTTTCTAGTAAATTTTTTACTAATTTAAAAAATACTTTCCCCTTCTTACTAATTTAAAAAATATGTTCTTGAAAAGAACGAAATACTTTTCTTTGGCTGAATAGTTAAATTTCCAATTCGAAAAGTTGGAGTATTTACAAAACTATACTTTGGATGCCCTCTGCAACGCCTTTCTCTCTTTCCTTCACCCTCTTCATTGTCTTTTATAAATAAAGGCTTGTTATTCCGTACAAATTTTTTCTGCATTATTCTGGGCACACATTGAGGGCTCGTACATATCTGAATTGGTTACGCATCCGATGCGCTCACTTGCATCTGTCAATTCCTCAATCAAGCGTGCGAAACAAAAACTTTTGAAA
Source organism: Physocephala rufipes (assembly GCA_963966595.1). Lineage (NCBI taxonomy): Eukaryota > Metazoa > Arthropoda > Insecta > Diptera > Conopidae > Physocephala > Physocephala rufipes. The sequence continues at coordinate 23,129,394 of OZ016505.1, forward strand.
AACTTTTACTTTTGTAGATACTATTTTCTCCCCAGGACTCTGTTGTTTTTTTAATCAAGGCGAACGAAATTTACGTTACCTTTTTACATCATCTTTCTCTGATTCCCAAAAGTTAAAGGTATCCTCTTGTACAAAATTGCTGTCATAAAGAATTTAAAAACTACTCATATTATTACTTGCAGATTGCCACAATTTGCAGCCATTAATTAAAATTAAATAAACAATTATCTACTAAAAAAACCAGGAACAAAAATTATTTTAGCTCATTTTCCGGTTTGTCGATCTTCAATATGTTTCAATCACTTTAATCGCTTGTCAGCTTTAAATTAGAACAAACGTTTTCCAAAATTTTTATCTGAGTTTTATCAGCCAAAGCACAAATTTTATAATGTCCATAAACCGTATAAACGGATAATGTATTTTTTTCCTAAGCCGAAACGAAACTTTTTGCAACGAGCATAAAGCGATCACAAATGTTAATACTTGTTAAGCAACAGCTCCAGCACCACCAGCATCACCTGTATTATCAACAGTAATAACAACAAAAAATCCACTCAACAACAACAACCATTTACATTACTCATCGCAAAAGAAAATCATTAACTTCAAGTGTCATCTTGATCAGTAAAAAACAAGCAAGTGTAAGAACAAGAACAAGGTAGTGATGAAGAACAAGAACAAGTACGATAATCGCAACAAATCATCAGCAACAGACCGACCTCAAGCAATGCCGCAATTTGTCGTTCTCGTTCTCGTTCTCGTTGTGGCTTTTTTATTAAAATTTATAATAAATTTTTTTTGCATTTAAATTCTTTTTTCATCTTTTTCCTTTTGAGTTGTCAGCAATTGCTATAACAATTTGTTTGTAATTTGCATTCTTGTATTAAAATTTATTCGATTTTTCACGTTTTTCTTGTAGATTATATGAGTGTGAATTCTTTAAGTGATAAAAATCTTCTAATTATTAATTTTTCAGAATAGAATTTTTCTATCTAAAAATTTATTATATTAAGAAATTTTAGTGTCTGCTATATATTTCTACAGAATTTATCTAGAGTTATGTCTTCTAAACATAAAATGTGTACCAGATTATAAAGTTTTATTAGATCGAATTTCCTCGTAAACTTTAAGAGGTGTGGCTCTAACCTTATTGAAATTTTGTAATTTTTAAAAAATGTCGAACTTAAAATGCAATCAAAGGGATAACGATCCGTACTTTAGAATGAAATAACAAATATCGGCAGAATGTTAAAAGTTTTGAGTTCATTTAAAAATAACACCTCTTGCTGAAAGATTGATATTGGTATTGACAAGACGAGAGAGACGATCGCCAATCGCCCCCGAGCCTCACGAAGATTTTCTCTTCTATATAAAATTAAAACCTTGTTTGCTGTTTTCCATGATTGAAAGACTTTTCCGCGTTATTGTATGTACGGTATTTCTAAATATCGTCATCACATCAATATGAGCAATAGTTGCTTTTACAAATTGCAATAAATAAATTAATTCTTGTTAAAATGCTAATTAAATGTTTTTATTAATTTTAAAATAAATAAAAAAAAATAAATAAAAAAATAAATAAAAAAAATATTAAAATATGCGATTACAATTTATTGATGATGTCCTTGAGAGGAAAAATTGAATGCAAACTTAGTAGATATTTCCGCATATGTATTCATTTTCGACATTAATTTACACTTGAAAATGACCGACTAACCAACTCACTGCTAACACAAATGTCAGTAATGATGACGCTAATAATTATGAGTACGACGATGATGATAATCACACGCTTCATTTAATCTTATAAATCATGATATTTGTTGTTGTCATTTTTGTTGTTGAGATAGCTGTCAAAACGTGTAACGAACATTTATATGCCCAACTCGTTATTCTCTATAAATAACAACGACATATCTCTCTCCCTCCGTCCTCACTCTGCCACAATTTCTCTTGCTTTTTGATATTAAAAGAGTGTAATTTTAAAAGATGGAAAAATTAAAAACTTTTGAAAAGCAATATTTTTTGATTGAATATCCGGTCAGCACCAATCCCATTCGATCGGGCGACAGTTCGTGTTTTATGGTTTGATTAAATTCAATCCTTTTGTCTGACATTTCAGTGACGTTCCCCTTCTCTTTGGCATTTAATTCTCATGACCTTTGCATGACTCCATCTATCTTTATTTGTTTTCTTATGACTTTTGTTGTTGTTTTCTTTTTTGTTAAAATCTCTCCGGCAATTGAAGAGACTTTATAGAAGTGACTCCTTCATACAATTCAGTTTTTTGCCTACTCATTCCCATTCAAATGACAGTATTATTGATCCAACTATTCAATCATTTATTCATTCTATTCATTCATTCACTTAATGTTTCAGCTATCTACCCAACAATCTAATCAAACCAACCCAATCATTCATTAAGATGGTTTAATGGTTCCAACCATTCTTGCAAACAAATGCATTCATTCATTCATTCAGTTCATTTCAATTATTCATCCATTAGCTTCTTTCATCAGTTGGTTCTCTGAATCATTTGACAGATGGACAGTTTTAGTGATTGCCTGAGTAACTGCCTGACCGACGATCCCAATGTCTGTCCGTGTGTGAGTGTTAGCCAGTGGTTGTCAACATCTTCTACTTCATTTGGTACGATTGATGAGCTCGCCGATGTCAATTAGTGTTAAAAATGTTGTCAACAGCGAGTGTACTACCAGATGCTGTTATTATCTCGGTCTCTACTACCGTTACATTTGCCGTTACTGCCGATACCGCTGCTGCTACTGCACAATTGACATACGATCAAAGGTGCAAGAAAAAACTTTTTTTTGAATTCTTGATGCGTTTATGTTTCTCCCTCTTGCAAAATGACGCATTTAAATTGATTGTAAACAAATGTAAAAACTCGAAAATATAAATAAACGGCTGCAGAAAAACCAAAGCACTTCAATCAATTACAAACGATGTCTGTCAAAATGATTTTTGAAGCAAAAACATAAACACCTTTCGAAGAATTAATGTTTCTCTTAATTAATTTTGAAATGCATTGGCAATATTAATTTTAAAAGAAATAACAATTATTAATTGATGTCTATTAATTGATCAATTGATGTATTATTTCATTTTTACAAATGATTTAATTGAAGTGTTGAATAAAATTGTGCAGTTTTCTGCTAGAAAAAATAAAACAATTAATTAAACGGGAAACAGAATTTTATTAATTTTTTTGTGTTTTATGTTCATAATAACATTTCGATTAATTTTAATCATTTATGAAAAAATACTCTGGGGCTTTATATGATATGAACATATAAATAAAAATTAAAATTTATCCTCCTATGCAATATAATTAATCTTAATTGGAAAGGATTGTTCATTCTTCCTTTCGCTTTGACATTTATGGCTATATTTCTGCTAGATGTTTCGATCATCTGACCCAGCTTATTAAAGGGTATTGGAACGACTTTCCGTCATCCTTCTCAATAATTGATTTGCATACAGGTCGTTTCCGGCGATGTACTTCTTTGGAAACTTCTTCGTTCTGATTTTCGTGTGCAATTTCGTTAAGATACTGAAGATGACACACCGTCGAAAGCGACTTGTCTTCGAAAGCGACTTGAAAGAAAGTTCGTTTCAATATCCATTTATATCCACCCCTATCGGGATAACAAACTGACCAAGCTCAAATTCCCAGATTTATTCAACTCCATGGCGCCAATTTAGTCTAGATTTTTAGTCTTTATTTCTTTTTTTAATATATCGTTTTGTTTCTCTTGCAGAGCGTGTTGTCATTTGTCATGATAACGTCTGTCTGGAGCCAAATTGCACCAGGATCGAACACTTACCTACCGCCCACGACAAAGGGTTATAACTATCCGGAGCCAAAGAAGCCTTTCGTGAGTATTAAGCCTTTTTACTGAGTATTTATTCGATTTTTTTATTTGACTGTAAAAGCCTTTAACTCCACTCTCAAGTTATGTGAGTTGTTTTTAAACAGAGGCACCAAATCATTTCTTAAAATGAAATCAAAGCGATGGCAATGTTGATTCCGTTGAAGATATAAAATTATTAGTAGAACCGCAATTAATAACCGATTATATCAAAAATAGTCAACAACAAAAGTCAATAAAGAAACTACAAGTTTTTCTAAAAAACACTAAAAACTATAAAGAAATAATTGCAAAATGAGATAAGATTCATAAAAGCTGAAAGAAAATTTGATGGAATGGAAATTGATTTCACATTAATTACCTTTATGATTCAAACAATTTATAGCATATCTCACGACGTTAGCATCGACACCGATTAAGCGATAGCAGCTCGATGACACAACGTCGAACACAATGACATTAACTTGCACCATAGAGTAAGAACCATAGAGTAGAGTAAGCACCATAGAGTTGTTTCTTACTCTATGCTTGCACTTAACGGCGTTGGTGAGAATAAAAGAAATAGCAACTGCATTCATAACAAATGAACTCGAACAATTGTCACTCTTGCTATTCGATGCTCGTCGAAGTGTTGCTATTTCTGTTGTTAATCTTCTTTAGTTTGCAATTACAATCGCTTCAAAGAGCCTCGAAAAATTGTTAGAGACATTGAATTCTACTTATTATTCTTCCCACCAGACAAATTTTCTATCGACACAGTCATGATTGGTGTTATGATTCCTACAATCGTCATTATCAACAGCATCGTTATCTTTCTCACGATAGTTAGTTACTGTTGTTGCCTTTGTTGTCGTGCGTTGTTGCTGTGTTGGTTTTGTTGTTGTTGCTATGGATATGCGTTAATGTTATTTTTATTGTTGTCTGCACAAATCAGTGCGTAACTTCGTAAAGGGCTCTGATGTCAATCACTTTAGCCTTCGGTTTATTGTCATCATCGAACTCATACTATCGAACACATACCATCGAATTTTCATCGTCATTTGCAACATTATAAGAATAATGAACAGTAATAATAACAACAACAAAAGGCAACGGAATCAACCAGCAAGAATCAGACAATTTTCTACAGCAAAATCATGCGCTGCATCAGTATTATCATCATCTACACCACCCTCGCCCAATCATAATCACCGCTATAATCAAATTCCTAACCCCTCCCCCTCCCCCTCCACAAACAACCATATTCCACACCCTTCCAACCGACTACACTTCTTTGATGTTCAAAATATGAAAATCACGTGTTGTTTGAATCATTATTTTTCACTCATTATTTTTGTGTAATCGTAGAATCTGTTATACCTTTACTTTTGTTGGGTTTACTGTCATTGTCGTTATCGTTTACCGTTTTTACTAGTTGTTATTCATTCATTTGGTACTTGATACTCTTAAGAATTGTATTGTTAGTGTTGTTGTTATTTGATCTCGTTATTGGAAAACTGACGCAATTAAATTCATTGATAAGATTATTGTCAGTTAATAAATGTAAATTCGGGCTTGAGAATTAATAGATTCTGGAAGCAAAACAGAAAGAAAAAAATCAACTTGAAATAATATAATGCTTTTCAGTATGCACTTAATAATACGTTTGTATTCAAAAATTAAGAGCAGTTTTGAAATATTTCATAATCTCATAACACCAAAGTATCAATCAGATCAACATTTTTATCGTTGGACAACTTATGAACCCGTAAGGTTTAGAAGTTATTAGGCATTAACGCCGAGTTATGGAATCGGTGATGGATATTTTATTCTAATTTTTTGTGGTGATTTTGTTTTTACCTAAATTCCCGACAGGCTATGCATGCTATAGTGAATGGATTAATTATTATGAATTGTTATGAATTAATCAGAAATTTCACCTAGACCGGACAGAAGTGTGCTCCCCAGAACTAACTTATATACATTCCACCTTATCGGTCTTAGACCTTTAGTAAAAAATTCGTTACAATTCTTCCTTTAAACCTTTCTATAGAAATAACACCAAATGCACTGTTAAGAAGTTGAGAAGTTTTTAAAAAAGTATTGAATATAAAAAGAGGAATAAACACGATATTCCAAAAACTTGAACTTTAGAATTAAAATGAACGACACTTTTTGAGCATCAGCGATGCAGAGGCTCTATCGTTTTATAGCTAGCGGTTTATAGCATTTTCTTGTTTTTACTCTTGTGCCGCACCTCATTCCATTCAATGCATTCATGCGGCGACAGCAGCAACCTCCATCACCATCATCATCATCATCACCATCAGCGTCGCAACCAGAAATATCGTTTGTTTTAGTAAAGCGCTGGTTGCCAACGAAATGACTCTCTGGCTTTTTGGTAGACTTTTTAATTTTTGCTTCTGGGACACCTTAAAATTAATCTTGGCTAAAATTTCTGAATTTTTTTTATTGCCTCGCCTTTCAATAAGATTTCCATAAAGTTCTTGATCATATCGAAGTAAAATAAAAAGAAGGAGCATAAAAAATGTTGGGCGTTTACAGCCGAAGGTTGTTGATGACATTTTCCTAATTTATAAAATAGAATCGCTTGATGCTTAAATATTTCCTTTCTCTATTTTCTTACACTTAATTATTTTCCAGAATCCGTCCACACCAGGACGACCATTGCCTAGACCGACAACACCGGGCCCCGATCATCCGGTAAGTTCTTCGATAAAATTAAAATCGAAATAAGAGCAAAAATCTAGATCAAATAAAATAAAAGCAATGACTAAAATTTTCATCTAAACTCATCGTTTCTTACTCTACAGGATCACGTGCATATACCGGGCATGCCCTTCGATTTTGAGTATGCGGTAAACGACATAGACACCGCCAATGATTACTCACACAAAGCGTCCAGTAACGGTGATGTAACCACAGGCGAATATCGTGTCCAAATGCCTGATGGACGCACACAAATCGTTCGTTACACGGCTGACTGGAAGACCGGATTCCATGCGGACGTCACTTACGAAGGTCAACCACAGTATCCACAAGGTCCAAGTGGTGGCAGACCGGGCTACAACTATTAAAACAACTAATAACAGAAATCAGACGCAAAAAGAAAGATAATGGTTTTTTTTATTTGGAGAGAACGTAACGTTTGTAGACCAAAAAATCAAAAGAAAAAATCAAAAATTGAAAAGCAATTTTAAAAAAGTTTCGATAACGCCCACCACACCGACACGCGACGTACAACATGCTCTTTTTCCATCCTGCTCTGCCTGATTCATATTGAAGTTTTTTCATACCAGAATTCTCATTTTTCTTTTTTTTTATTTCGCCAAGAATTTCTCTCCGTATGTCGTAGTTTTTCCTTTTATTATTGTTTTTTATCAATTGCAGAAGTTGAAAAATGAATTGTAGAAACAACGATGAAACAGAAATAATAATAATAAATTGAAATAAAATACTAAATTTCGCTAGGTTTTCGAGTTTTTATTTAATGAAATAGTCTCGTGATGTTCAACGTTTACCTTTTCACAAATAAATGTATTGGTTTGTGTGAGCATAGAAGGCTTGAATCATTATAAAAAATAACCCAACAAGTGCTTAACAAATCGTTCACGAAACTGACACGAAAATTCATGTCATTCATTTAGCAATGAAAAAGTCGTTTCAAGAGCAATTTTTGAAAATGGTTGATTGAAATTATATTAATATGCCATTTTTTAAGGACACTATTTAGGGAATGGGCCCATGCTATGTTTCAAATCTTAATTCTGTATTTATTATTCTTACATGCTTATCGTTTACTGATATATTTTTATGGATGGGAATAACTTTTTTGTATGAAAAACTACGAAGACCCAAAGGCAAATGAATCAAATCATAAAATTATTTGATTTAAAGTTTTTATTTGTTTTTATTTGTTTTGATAAATCCTACCGAACAGGTACTCCAACCGATGTCTTTAATTCCATTCAATTTGGTCATGTTATAGCCTCTCTTTAAAAAATGCACAAGTTTCGTAAGTTTATAATCCAATAATATTGGTTTCTGCAATTCGATTAAAACAACATTATAAGCATTTGAATACACCGTTCGATAGTCTGGATGGATAATATAACGTTTAACGGGCACAATATTATGTCCATCAGGTGAAATCGTGTGTACACCATACTGGACGCTAAGGACACCATTCCAGCCGATAACACAATGAGCTGCCGTTAAAGCCCAACGTGGTGCTAGAAGAGAGCAAGCGCAAAGATGAGAGCCACTGGAACGTAGAGAGGCCTTAAAGAGATTTTATTAAAATAATTGTCTACAATAACTAATTGAAAGATTTTGAAAACAAACCAAGAAAGGACATTTTGATACGGTTATTTTATGGCTAATCACATCGTTATCATGAACTGACGATAACACTGAAGACACAAAAAGAATGATTGCATATATTTCAATCCACATTTTATGATAATATTGCAGTTACTGAGTTTTCAAAGCCGAAAACAATACCTTTTTATTTTCGCCAAGTGCTACGGATTTTCTTTCAATTAAGTTACACAAACTGTAACTGTGTAAACTAATTAATGGCATATAGTCTCTGCTACACTAATTTGCTTCTTCTTCTCAGAGAGATGTAGAACTCAACCGAAAGAAGGGCCTTGCGCCAGCATGTGTTTGCGTTCAACCCTCTTTCCCTTCATGACAGTTTCCTCTTAACAACAATTGTTTCACCTAAATTCGTTTTTCAACGCGCCTCAAAATTGGAAACTTTAATAGCTCAGCACACGCGCTTCACGTATTATGGTCACACACTGTTAAGATTGCGCATTTGAATTCCATGTTGACGAAAAAGCAACGCTTAGGTAGCACAGTAATGCGTGTGTAAAGCGTAAACAAATAGTTTTCTCTTATTCTAATACTTTTTTTACTTAAAAGCAGCAATAACATAATAAAATTTTGACCCAAATTTTCACGGAATTTTGCTTGTTGCAAGTTTTATTCTCAATTGATACCAAAAAATAATAAATAAGGTGTTCACAAAACATTGTAAACAATCAAGAAGGTCAGCCAAAGCCTATATGAAAAACAATTGCCTTTTATTCTTTTGAGGTACATCGAACAAAACATTATTTACTGATAAGAAAAGAAAACGTGTTTTATTCCATTACTCGCACACAGCTAGAATAATCTGATGAAACAAAGCAAATCACCTTAGTCTGATAAGTGCTGTAACGCATTTCCGTCATCCTTTGCAAAATTTAGTTCAGTAACGAACCGGTTTCGACGGTGTATTATCTTCGGTGTCATTATCCGCTCGCATTTAATTGTCTTACTTCGTTTAGTTGACGCCGACGAAAACGAGTACCAACTTGCTATTTGCTTTTTTGCGCAAACGGACGTGTGAAATTTATCAAACAGATTTCTTTCGATGTACCTCGTCTCATAAAAGCGTTGAATCACAGCTTCAAAAAACACCTTGACTCGGTTATAACTCCTTATTATTCGAAAATCTTGTGAATAAACTAGGAATAATTATGTTATATTTGCCCCCTAAAGTATGCAAAAGGTATTCTCTCGCCTTATTCTCTTCCATTTATAAACTGTTCTAATTACTGTGCCATGAATGGGGTGAATACATAAAAGGGTGAATGATAACCGTCAGTCAAATCTACTGGATGATAGATGGCGCGACAATGTATTTTATAAACCACTTTAACTACATTTTTTGTCATATACTTACAGTTTTACTCCGGTTTTAATTACGCTCATCACTTTAACAAGCACAAGGGAAAATAGTTAAGCATTAACAGTTGTTAAAATTTGGTATTCTGACTGAAATTTGACGGCTGAATTCTTAACTATTTTGTTAACCAGCGAGCAGGTCTTACCAGAATTGTCAATGACAGAAATAGTTGAAAAATTTCATTGCCATCTGAGTTTTTTGCATACATCTTTATAAAATTTATGAGTTGTGAGATAAAAAAAACACAACAAAATACGGAGCAATTTGTTTTACTATTACCGATAACTGAGAATGAGCGATAACAAAAAACCAAAAGACGCCGGTTTTTGAGGCAACTACGACAATAACGATCCATTTCCCTTACCTGGAGAGGAGTTCTATCAAAAATTTTAACTACGTTCTTTCCTTAACTGTGTATTTTAACTGTGTATTTCTCCAGTCAATACGGAATGCTGACGACAAAAGTTTACACAGAATGCCGCCTGCTCGTTGGAATTTTGGTTCCCTGAAACATTATATAAAGAAAATTCATAGGTTTTTAAAACTGATATATATATAAAACAAATAAATTCTTACTTTCAATAATTTTGCTTTTGAAATTATCCACCTGGTATCTGTTACGCGCAAGTTCACCATACGTCGCGATCTTTGAAATCCCTGGCGTTGTTAATGCTTTTTTAGAATACCAAAATTAACTAAGCTTAACAAAGCCTTTAACAAGAACTTAACAAACAATCTCGTTAAGTTTGCAACTAGAATAGGACCGTTATTCAATATATAGATGCTTTCATCGCGAGTTTTTGTCAACAAACTACAATACTGACTTATAAGTCCGTATGGAGTTGGTAATAACAAAAATTTAATAGATTACACTGATCACCCTTAACATCACGAAACAACGCAAACGCACACGCAAAAACTCACTCCAACATATTCATCCACTTATGTCGTAAATGCGTTTACTGGTACGTTAAAGATCAAATTGAAGAAATTTTGTTTTCTGGCTGGACAATTTATGATTTTATTCTTGCGTTATTTTCCGTAGAATTCTTAAAATATTGCTAACAAAAACAACGATCCACCATCGCTTGAGATACTACCCACGCCATGCTTTCGACTCATTGTATCGTTAAAGCATCCGCAACGATGAGTCGTTATTACGTAGAGAAGCCTTAAATTATTTTGCTGTATCCAATAATCATGATACATGAAAGGATCATGATAGGATAGCACGAATGGATACTCATTAACGATATCGATATTATTTGTTTTAACAATAAAAATTGAAATCATTGCACGGGCTTAAGCAGGGCTCTAACTACCCAGACAGGAAAATCTATATAATTTTTACCATATTCTATATCGTAGACAAAAATATAGATGCATATTTAGTTTCATTCGGTCGTTTTAAGAATTATATTTCTCATCAGAAAGCTTTCATCTTGCTTGATGAAAAAATGTAATTCAAACGTATTTGAGACCCGTTGACCTAATGAATTTTCCTCTTTATTTCATTTTTTCATATTTTAACAAACAGTTGAGCGTTATTCTTATCGAGCCAACATATCCAACGCAAACTTCAAACCTAATACGACTCACCCAATCCTCAGTGTGGGAGATATAAACTGTTACGATTACGTTTAACATCCTTACTTGTTCGAGATTATAATTCCTTTAGCAAAAATTTCAAGAAAATATACATAAATAAATCTCAGTAGATAATTTAGGTTTATTTCGAAAGGTAATTAACTTAAATTACATTATTTGTATTGCCAGCTTAAATACAAATAGGATTTAAATGAGTAGTTTTGACTACACTAAATTTAAACAACTAACGTAATATATAAAAATTATGATGCTATGGGTTTTATTAATTCAATGTCAGCGTTTAATATTATTCATATTTATATATAGATTATTATTTGTTTGACTTATTTATAAACTTTAAATTTGTAAAATTTCTCCATTTTTTCATTTATTCTGGTATTCCTCTTTATACTTTTAAAAGTACTTTTTTAAAAAAATTTTTCCTTAAAATGTTTCGTGTGCTTTTAAAATCTCGTGCACGTAAGACCTTCTACATTGCATTGCATACGCTACATTTCATTTTAAAAAATCAAAACAGTAATATTGCCAAAATAGTAATGATTAACAATGATTATGTTTAGACAATATTTTCTCCAATTGAGGAAATTCGGAGAGACATTCTTCGTGTCACAATAGATTGAGGTGGTCCTGAAACAGAACCTGTGTTATTAACACCACTAGTTATTCCACCATTAGTAGAACCACCACCAGTACAATTTTTAGTTTCTTCTTCGCGCACCAGAAACCTACGACCATTTTCCCCAACGGAGCTCTCATTTCCAAATATTTTTCCTTTCGGTGCCACAATTATATTTTGTTGCATATTATCAACAGTGCTGGTGACATTTACACTAGAGGCGAGAACTGCATTACTTTCGTTTTCAGTGGCTTCTACAGATTGCACAGAAGCTCTACGTGCAGGCACAATTCGCAATTTCGATTTCTTCGGTGGCAGAGTTCGTGGCACCTGAATAATTGGTGAAGTTGACGGCGCTTCGGTATTGTCATCAGTTACACCCTCACACTCCTCATAATTTCGCTTGCGTGTTGCTATTGCTGTATTATGTGACATTTTATTACAAATATTATTACTACTACTATTACTATTCGTACTAGCTCCATCCTCGTCAGTTGTGGAACCAATTTTAGGTGCCTGCTCTTCGTTACCATTTAGAAAATCACTCGATGTGGTTGACGTATTATTTACATTATTACAATTATTGTGTAAGGTATTGGATTCACCTATACGTTCAATTTCTATAGATTCCTTCAATCCTTTATTAGCACTAGTATTTATAGCACTCAATGCAGGTGCTATCATAGTCTTCGAATTATCGAGATTGTGAGAAATCATTTCGTTATTATCATTGCCAATGTTGTTAGCGTTGCCATTTATTGCTATATGTTGACTTGTCTGTTCCTCATCAACAAAATCTGTGGTATTTTCATTACTAACATCACCATTTTTCAATTGCGCATTTTCCTTTTCCAAAACTTGTATACGATCACGTGTAGTTTTTAATTCTTGTTGAAGAAACAGAATAGTGCTTTGCATCCCTTCAACATCTTCATCCAATTCCTGCAGAAAATCATCGAGTTCTGAAAAAAATAATAGAAAGAATAAATTTAAAAACGCAATAAAGAAAATTGGCAGCTAAATGTTTACCTGATTGAGATTTTTTTACTTCTTCGCTGAAACTCTTTTGCATGGTGAGCTCAGTTTCAAGTTTGGCAAGACGCCCATTCGAAGTCATTTTACCCAGTTCTTCATTTTCCTAGAGAATTCAAATGAAACGAATTTAAAAGAAAATATTTAAGAATTTAAAAGGAATTATTTTACGAAAAATTGACATATTCCGCCTGCCAAAACTTGGAGGTATTTTCTTGAAATGTGAATATGCAAATATTCTCTATTACTACAAATTGTTAGGTGTCACCCCTTTCTCGTAAAAGAAATGGGCAGTCTCACTTTTTCCTCTCTATTGAAATTTTGATGTTGAAGCCTAAGTAGCCTAAGTGTCGAACATTCTGAATTCACCAAAAAATTAGCAGGCATTGACCTGTACTAAATGTTAACTTCCGGGAGACTTGTCTTGAAGATGATTTAGTAGATCTAAATTAACCGAGAAACAGGAAATGTAATCTTTAGAGAAGCCCCATCCATTGGTTATTAGGATCAAATTAGCTTTTCCGCAAGTTTTTATTTAATTATATATATTAATGTGATTACAACCTTTTATTTACTTCACTCCTAAATTAATTGTTCTACTCGAAATATTTTGATTAGTTTTTATCTCACCTGATACAACAGCCTGCATTTAGCCATTAGACGCTTTCCTGTATTTGAATCCGGCGTAAATTTCCAAGCAGATAATTCATTCTGAGTCTCTTCGAGCTTTGCTTTCGTGGCTTTTAGCTCTTTCTTAAGCTTTTCGAAAAGTAAATTTATGGCGGGATCCAAGAGGGCGGAACGCAATGCAGACGGGCCTGGTGCCTGTGCGGCTTTATATTCAGCAATTTGACTCTAAAATTAGTATAAAAGACAGAAAATATAAAAAAAAATTATGATGAAATCTAAAATCATCATGTGTCTAACTCTTTCACTTACAACATAGTCTTGAAATTCCTGTTCCTTATTTGCCAAGCGGCGCATAAGTATCTTTTCGCGACGTTGAGCTTCGGCGCATTGCTGTGACAGACGAGACTGTTCCAATTTAAGAATTTCAATTTCTCCTACAGGCAATAAGTACAATTCATGTTCAGCATTTTATATTAATCTCAGATTAACAAAAAATAATTGGGGCTTCTTAAAAGATATATATATTTTTTTAATTTAATCAATTGACAAAAAAATTTTGGAAGTTAATTATTATGAATTTATTATAACAGAAAAAAGTGAACAACTTAATTCGAAATCATACCAATAGATTGGAAACGATTTTGCATTCATTCATATTTTCATGGCATTGTGTTGTGTGACTAGAGGTCAGCAATAGGGCAACAGAGAAGGCAGGCAAAATCATTTTGTGCAAGATCTGCACTGCAGATCGCGTAGCCTGTGTCTTAAAAACACAGAAATTAAAGATATAGAGCGCGCACAGCACACGATCAGACAACCGAGCGACCGAAATCACTATTTCTCACTTTCTATTTACTTCATTCTATCGACTTTCTTCCTATTTGAGACGCTTTTAATAATTATACCAAACTGGGGAAATTGATCTGCGATAGTAATGAAGTGTTAAGAATTCTTTTATTTCATAATTCATGATTTCATGATTATTTTATTTATTCATTTGATCTTATTGAATATAATATTTATTTTTTTTAATTATATATTATTCGAAATTATTTCAAGCACGCACAACACTCGGCACTTTTGAAAGCATTCATTAAATGCATCAATTTATTTATCTCTTTAATGATCTCGTCCTTCTCTTTCTTAGGATTAAGATAAATTTACTCTTTCCAAAGCATGCAAAAATATTGATTACTTCTGAAAAACTTAAGGCTACACACTCTTTTTAGCCTTTTCGACAATTTTCTTGATTTGCACAATATTTTTGGCTTTTCTCGGCAAAAGCTTGACACTTCAGAAACTCGCGCTTTACTCAAAGACGCTGTTATATTTTCTTTTTTTGTAGTGTTTAGAAAATGAGATCTTTTTTCTCTCGCTCCATTTCTCACATGGTGCTTTTTAATTCACAAGAGCTACCAACAATTCATTCATTTCTATATAATTTGTTATTGGCTTCTTACTGGAAACACAAAATCAGCTTTACCGATTATACCGGTTTTAGAGGGTGTAATACTTTGAATATCACTGCTGTTGGAATTTTACCGAAGAACAAGGATAAAATGCGGATTAATTTTTTTCAAATATGCTCTTAATTCTCGTATTGAAAATTATTTTAGTTCTTTATTAACTTCTTATGAATGTGCACACACAATTATGAACTTATATAATTTTATTTAGGTTTAATTTTGCACTAAATGGATGTTAAAATTTTATTTTTATTTTTTTCTAAAGAATTTGAATTCTCATTTCTTTTAGAAAAAAAAATAAACGATACTAATTTGCGGTTCTGAAAAAATCTTTAAAAAAAATCACCTCATCAGAAGACTGGTCTTGCCTTACCCTACCATGCTTTTTAAACGATATTAAATATAGTTTTTTTTAATTAAATAATGCCAACAATTACTTTACAACCTTTTCATCATGGAAAAGTAACTTAGGTTATAGCCATAGTTCCTACCTTTTTCCTGCTGTGAATGCCTTTGTTAGAACAATAATAGCTTTTCGACAAACTCTCGATATATCGACAGTTTTGATAAAATAGAAAAACAGAAAACAACAAAATAAAAGTCGAACACACAATCTTTTAAATATGATTATAGTAGTTATCGTTTCAGTATACACTTATTTTTAGGTGACCTTGACCATGCCTCAAACCTTAGTACTCTCTCTTAATATGCTCTCAGAGCATTTACGTTTTATGCTTTTTAATTATTATAGTTTCCACTCACAGTACTGCATCTTAATATATGGAAATAAAGTTTTTATCAATATTGAATATTGTCTGAAAGTCAAAAAAGAGTGCTCGCCCGCTTGAGTTTTTCAAAAACAATGTACGCAATTGGCAAATTGAATGTTAGTCAATGTTTGGCTGCCTTCACAAATTTAAAAAATTAAGAAGGAATTCAAAAATGATTGAAGTAACCTTTGTTAAAATTAACAAAAGTTTCTTACACACTTAAATCGTTCAAATTTTGGTATCTCTTTTTTTTTAATTAGACCTTCAGTTGATTTTAATTGTGCATTTGTTATTTTTACTTTTCAGATTGTGTTTTTCAATACCTTCCAACAAACGTTGACGTTGCTCAGCAACAACAATTGCTGAGGCATCATCATGTTGTAATTGAGGATGCTGTTGGTGCTGATATTGTTGTGCAGAAGCTGGAGACTGCTGCTGTTGGTGTTGTTGATGATAGCTTTGATGATGATGGTGATGACCTGAGTGGTGATGGTGATGATGATGGTGGTGGTGTTGTTGCTGTAATTGTTGTTGCTCTTCCGACGCAGATGGCGTCGGCGAGGCTGGACCAGAAGCTGGCCCAGTAACAACAGAACCACCAACGGAAGCAGCACCGCTGCTGGCATTGCTTATATGATCATACTGTTTCTTAATTGGGTCAAAGTTATTCATCAAGGGTCTTTGATCGTCCAAAGTCATTGCAGCGACACTCATAATATATCGTTCAAGCTTAATAATAAATTCTTTTCTGGAAATGTAGGCCAAAGCAATTCGCGATTGCGTTTGTTTTAATTTATATATTTTCTGGATGCGTCCTCAACTTTCTCCACTTCTTCTATGTAAGAAAATCGCATAAGCAAATATAATATTCGGCAATTAATTTCTTCTGATGGATGGTCCTGATTGGCTTCCTTTGAACCGCTTTTAAACAAATTTCAAGCTACTTCTTTCGTACACACTTCACCAATTTTCTTACTTACATTCATAACCGATTCTCGAGTTCTGAAATACACTTTTTATTATTACTTTCAGAAGATTTTAAGCACTCTCGAGCCAAAAAAATCACTTCAATACCGAATCTTCGACGTTCCTTAATAAATTTTCCAATAAAATTCAATATGGACGCAAATTCTCTATAATATACTACGTGAGAAGAAGAGCAGACAAATGCCAACATGGCGTCGTTCGGTGGTGTTGTCAAAATCGTATTCTCGGATCTATTACAATTTCAGTTTGTCTGGACTTGTTGGACTCATTTAATTATTAAAATTAAAAAACTACAATTATAAAATTGTATAGATGTTCGGATTTTGAAAGTGTCACACAGAATGCGAATATGGGGGCAATAAAAAATTTTCAAATCCACGATTAAAAATTCGTATTTATAGTCGGCGTAACCAAACTAGGAAAAGTTCAGAATAGGGGTTGTCATTATCAAAGAAATTGAACCGTTATTTTTCCGTATTAACCGTTAAATTGAAAGGCAAAAGCCTTACATCGTTATTCACAAGTTCACTTTTTAGGACGACGCCGTCCACCTTCGAGGTTCACCAAAGTGAAAATTTTATTATTCACAAGTTCACTTTTAAAAAGGTGAATCTCGGGACGTCGTCGTCTCTATTCTTATTTTGTTCTATTGGTATTTTGTGTCATTATGTTGTTTGGAATTCGTAAATTTTGCACTAAAAAAAATAATTTCAATAAAAATAAATAAAAACTGATAATGAAATAATTAATAATTACCTATTTTTTCGTTACTTTTCACTCTTGTTGAAATTTTGAAAAAAGTGATACCAACACAAATGCCACTATACTTACGCATTTTTCGTTTAAAAGAAAGCAATCTTGTTTTTCTTTCTCTTTTTATTAATTATATGAGTAAAATTGACAATATCATTAATTTGTATTATAAGTATTGAATTATTTTAATACTAACATTATAATATGTAATTAGTAATAAATAGATGTAAATAATAAATACATTTTGAAAATATGTAATATCATAAAATATTTCGCATTGAAAATTTTATTTTTATGAGAAGACGACACCTACCTAGGTGTCGTCCAATTTTTGGCCGTCGTCGTCAATGATGTCGTACTTGTGAATAATCAATCTCACATCGTTCCTCAGAGCTCGACGGCGTCGTCTTTAGAAATGTAAACAAACACATTTGTTTGGACGGCGTCGTCTTAAAAAGTGAACTTTGTTAGAGGACCCTTGTCGAACCCGTACTGGCTTGTGCCCGACTAGCCGGAACAACACTCAGGGGCGGTTCCAACCCTGCCAGTACCGGGCTGGGTTCCAACAATAATTTCTCTCTCCATCCCTTCCAACAATTCAGACCTCCACCCCGCAAAGAAAAAGATTACACGCTCATAGTTTTATCAATCCCGTTTAATACACCAAAAAAAATATTCTAATGTAAATCATAGTACAAATTTTATCAACTATAATATATAATATCACGGTATTTATTTACAACAAATCCTGATGAATGCGAATCTCATAGAACATAAACGAGCTCGCACTCTTATGATAACTACTACCAGCTTCCTTTTTTTCCTTTTCTTAAAAAAAAAAAAAAATTACATCCGACCCTCTCAGTTTGGGTCACCCACGGCCATGAAGGAGCTCCCTCTTACAACACAAACCCAAAAATACTATAGTTACAATCTATTAAAACTGGGGCTACAAGAGTATATTTATAATTAATAAGTTCTTTCTAAATACCGATACTAATTTAGATTTTTTTTTTTTTTTCAGCTGCTGGTCGCTGCGCCTTCTGACTTATTCTTCCTCCTTGGTTCCTCCGCATCATGTAGCACCATCAATTTAAATGTGGATCAAAAAAAAACAGATTCTCCTTCACTTTTACATTAGTAATTTTCTTTCATATGTTGAAACGTCTGTTATTTTAAGTTTATATAAAACGATCTTGATTTTAAATTTTACAAAGACTCGCAATGGCCTGTGTTCTAAATTAACTTTCCGCGTCGCATACGTTCGCTTCTAAATTTCTTCGAGATTTTATTAGTTTTATTTCCTTTTCATTTCATGTCTTTTAAACTTTTTCGTTGCTATAAGTTCCTTTTTTTAATTAAAACAAAAATCACCATGGCTTGCCTTTTTCTTTCAGGAAATTTTCTTTCATTTTATGTCTTTTAAACTTTTTCGTTGCTGTAAGTTCTTTTTTTAATTAAAACAAAAATCACCGTTTGCCTTTTTCTTTCAGGAAATTTTCTTTCATTTTATGTCTTTTCAACTTTTTCGTTGCTGTAAGTTCTTTTTTTTTTTTTTAATTAAAACAAAAATCACCGTTTGCCCTTTTCTTTCAGGAAATTTTCTTTCATTTTATGTCTTTTAAACTTTTTCGTTGCTATAAGTTCTTTTTTTAATTAAAACAAAAATCACCGTTTGCCTTTTTCTTTCAGGAAATTTTCTTTCATTTTATGTCTTTTAAACTTTTTCGTTGCTGTAAGTTCTTTTTTTTAATTAAAACAAAAATCACCGTTTGCCTTTTTCTTTCAGGAAATTTTCTTTCATTTTATGTCTTTTAAACTTTTTCGTTGCTGTAAGTTCTTTTTTTTTTTTAATTAAAACAAAAATCACCGTTTGCCCTTTTCTTTCAGGAAATTTTCTTTCATTTTATGTCTTTTAAAGTTTTTCGTTGCTCAATCACAACCGGCCGCCACGGCAGTTCAAAATCGACTCCCTTAAAAAAATTCCAACTCACGGCAACCGCAGTTCTCTAAAACTGAATCTTCTCGTTCTTTTCTTTTCGCAAAACTAGTTTAGCGAAATTTACCGGTCGGAGACCCGTTACTTAGCCTTGGAGTTAAGCATAATACACTCAACGTTCGTACTCTGGTTTGCTTTCAGTTTATTATCAAATGATGAAAAATTCGTTGCCATTTTTTTTGTTACTTCGAATTTGGACTTTTCTCGCACATTAATACACACAGGAAATTTTGCGGAATTCGATGATTAATTCTATTTTAGGTTGATATTGTAATACTTGTGACACTTCCTACAGGTCGCTGCACATGCAACATAACTCTGGCGTGAACGCCCAGCGGAAGGACAAGACCAGAGTGCAGGTCAGCAACATTATTATCCACGGCGCCCAGCGTAGGCCATCACCCACGTTTCAGCAACCCGCGTCTGAGCGTTTTCTTAAGACGTACTTCTAATGGACATCTAATCGAACAAAACGACGTTAAAAGCCTGCTCTATTGTTTTAGATCTTTAGCATGGTACGCTCCTACAATCTTGCCATTCATGTCTTCTAACAGATACATGTTATTGCCGAGAGTTTTAGCAACGCGGGATTTTACATATTTTTTACAGAATTTCGCGTTGATTCCACGCTTGAAATCGCTCTGAATAAAATTACGCCTGTAGATTTCCTGACCTGGTACAAATTTTACAACTCTTTTACGCTTATTATAGTATTTCGCACTTTTTTGATAAGCCGCATGCAAGTTATCCTTAACCTTTTCACGCCAGTACGCTAACTTGTCCCCGTGACTTAGCATCATTAATTCGTGATCTTCCAAAGAACTGAGTTTACGAGCAAGTTTATAATCGGTACCACTCGTAAACATATTCTGGCCAAACAGCGCGAAGAATGGCGTCATACCTATAGCAGAATGCACAGAACTACGCAGTGAACATTCAACTTCAGGTAAATAAAGATCCCAATCTCTGTGGTCTTCTTGCAGGTACGCTCTAATTGCAGACAGAATGGATTGGTTTACCCTTTCAGCGGCATTGGACTGAGGGGAGTACACCGCGGTTCTCAAATGTGTAATTTTAAACTTATCAATCATTTCTTTAAATTCTTTAGATACAAACTGAACGCCATTGTCGCTGTGAACGACTTCGGGAACTCCGAATTTGTAAAAAACCTCCTCAACTAGAAACTCGACTACATTTTTAGCCGTTGCAGACCTCATCGCTTTCAAACAGGTGAATTTAGAAAAGTGGTCCACGACTACAAATATATAGGCATTACCTTTTTTTGATCGCGGGTACTTGCCGAGAAAATCTATATATATTTTCTGAAATGGTCTCAATGTTATGACCTCCTGCCCTATTTCCGGACGCAACTCGATGTTTGCCGATTTAGCCTCCTTGCAAATCTCACAACTATTTATATAATTTCTAACTTGCCTTAGCATGCCTGGCCAATAGTAAAATTGTCGCAAACGAAACAAAGTCTTGGCGATGCCACCATGAGCCATGGTTTCGGGTTCATGAGCTTTCGCTATCAAAGCAGGAGTTATAGATTCAGGGACCCAGAGCTTCCACAAAAATTCGCTTGACGGTGAGTTACCAAATGTTGTTTTCTTAAAAACGAGACCATCCTTAACCTTTAGATCAGGCAGTTTTTCCTTGTTTTGTTCTATTGTCGCGATAAGTTCTAAATACTCTGAACATTCAAATTCAGTCGTCTCCATATCCAAGAGATCGTTGGGTGCGGTACTCACTTCTTCTACCGACCTGGAAAGCATATCCGCGACTACATTTTCTGTACCTTTACGGTGTTGTATTTCGAAATTGAATGGTTGCAACAGCAGTGACCAGCGCGCTAATCGCCCGTTCAAGTCCTTAAGGGACATTAACCATTTAAGGCTTGCATGGTCTGTTATGATCGTGAAAGGCATAAGTTCTACATACGGTCTAAAACGCTTGACGGCTAAAATCGCAGCTAGGCATTCCTTTTCTGTTACGCTATAATTGCGTTGATGCCGATTGAGCTTATAGGAAAAGAACGCAATCGGATTTTCGTTTTTTTCGTCATCTACTTGGAACAATACAGCTCCGACGCCGACACTGGATGCGTCACATTGTATATAAAAATGCTTATTGAAATTTGCGTGCTTCAGTACCGGTGCAGAAGTTAACGCATGCTTTAAAAGATTAAACGCTTCTATTGCTTCTGGAGTCATCGCAAACTTTTTATTGGTTTTCTTCAGAGTATCTGTAAGAGGTGCAGTCAGCGCAGCGAAATTTTTGATAAAACGCCGGTACCAGCCGGCGGTACCTAAAAAACTTCTGACCTCTCTTACAGACCTGGGAATCGGAATACGTTGAATCGCTGATACCTTTTCAGGATCTGTCCTAAGGCAGCCACCTCCCAGAATGAAACCTAAATAACGCAACTCCTTGAAACAGAACTTGGTCTTTTTCTGACCTACTGTCAGATTTGCCTTTTCAAGACACTCGGCCACCTCACTGAGCACTTGTATGTGGGTGTCGAAATCCGGCGCTATTACTAATAAGTCGTCCAAGTAGACGAAGACGTTTGATTTAAGCCGTTGTGGAATAACCTTATCCATTAGTCTGCATAACCGCTGTGCGGCATTGCAAAGCCCGAATGGCATTACTACAAACTGGTACAAGGGACGACCGGGTACTGTGAACGCAGTATACTTTTTGCTCTCTTCGTCAAGCTCCACCTGCCAAAAAGCATACTTCAAGTCCACACTACTTATGTAGTATGTATAATCTATCCGGCTTAGAATACCCTCTATATTTTGGAGCGGATAGGCGTCCTTTATCGTCAAGGCATTTAGCTTACGAGCGTCTAGACAAAACCTATTTTTCCCTGGTTTTCTTACCAAAGTTGTTCTGTTGTTCCAGGGGCTATCGCTCTCTTCTATCACGCCCAGTTCGAGCATCTTATCGACCTCATCATAAATAATTGCCTGAACTGCTGGCGAAACCGGATAGTGGCGGTCTTTAAATGGTTGTGCGTTTTCTATTAGCTTTATAGTGTGTTTTTCAAGACTTGTTCTACGCAAGCCCTTGTCTTCAAAGAAACTAAATTTCTTCTTTACAGCTTCTAAACGCGCCTGTTGCTCAGCCGTTAGGGTATGCGCTACCGGTTCTGCCGTATTCTCACCTTCAAACTTATCAAGATGGCAAACTTCAAAAATTTCATTGGCGATATTGAAGGCTTTCCAGAAATCTACTCCAAGGTACAATTCCTGATTTAAGTACGGGCAAAGGTAGAATATTATCCGCTTCGTTTTATCATTATACCAAACATCTGTTTCGACTTTGCCAAATATTAAATGCCTTTTACCACTTGCAGTTTTAACCGCTGCGATATATGGCTCAACCGTAAGGTTGCACTGCTCTACTAGCTCTCTACAGCCTTTTCCCAAAAGACTAACCGAAGCACCCGAATCTAAAAGCCCTTTTATAACCCGATCACCAATGCTAACCTCTATATACGGCCTAGGATCGTTCTGCTCTGCTGACGCTACCGACGCTGTAATTAATTTGCGTACTGTTCTTCGTCGTCGATATCTTTCGCGCGCTTTCTTAACTTTATTGGAAACCTCACATTGACGATTCCCACTATCTGCATTAAATATTCTCTGCCTGGCTTCGACGTATTTCTCTATTCGACTTTTAATCAGCTCGCGCGCACTAACTTTTTGAGGCTCACTACTATATTCTTTATTTCTGTTCAAAATTCTAATCTTATTTTTCTTTTCAGGACTCTGATCAGCGACGCATTTTACTTTCTCATGCCTGCGGGGTTTCGTCTGGAGGATGGCTGCCCCGCTGCTGCCATGCCTCTTGGCTCGTTTCCCCGGTTACAATTTCGACAGTTTGGAGTCACTACATCGCGCAACCCGCATTTAAAACAAAAAATATTCCTATTCAGCGATTTACAGTTCATATAAACGTGGCCGGATTGACGACAATTCCAGCACGTTAATTTGCTAGCACGCGGCTGCGGCTTTTGTTTATTGAAATTATCTGTTACTCGATTCGTAGTCGCCGGTTCGGATTCATCACCTGAGAGCGCAATTTCATTGACATGTCTGCTAAAACGAACCTGCTGAGGTCCTCGCAAATCACGACGCAAGAAACATCTTTCGGCATCTATGCACTCTTCCCGCAGCTGTTGCACAGTAAAGACTTGCATAGGGTAAACAATACGCGCTAAGCTCTCTTTCAAATTTCTTTTAATAATCTTCACCATTTCATGTTCGGATATTGCGTTCGAGAGTCGGCAGCGTAACCTTTGCATGGCCTGGAAATATTCATCGATCGATTCATTTTGAAATTGTTTGCGTTCAACCAGGTCCCGCATGATTTCATACTCTGACCGTTTGATTTTGTACTGGTCTAGCATTGCTTGCCGCAATGTCCCCCAGTCTGGAACATTATTTCTTCTTATATGTAGCCAGTACCAGTCCTTGGCTTGACCAACCAGTAGAACGTGGAAATCACGCAACACCTGTGACCACTCACACCCATACTGTGCCTTTAAATGCTCAACACGAAATATAAAATCGTCTACCGATAACCCATTTCGTTCGCCATCAAAAGTTACGCCCCATCTATCCAACTTCACCTGTATTGCGTTACCATCAGGCTGCCTATACCGATTGTCGCCTACATCCTGTTCTAATGACACTCCGTTTCTCTGCGCTGTCCAGCCTAATTGCTGACCGCGAGGTAACTCTGATTCTGGTGGAAAATAATTGCTAGTACTAGAGCTCCTATTATAATCATGCTCAGATCTGTTACAGTCCCAACTACTTCTTGGCACATCGCCCCTGCGCTGACCACTATCTAACCTTAAGCTTTGAAACATTACATTTATTTCTGCCATGACACTGCTTAAGCCAGTTTTCAAGCCTTCTTGAACCTGCCTAGCAATGGCTTGATCAACGGAAGCACGCAATTGGCCGCATGCCTCATTTACCATGGTGGCAATTTTGCCTGAATCCTGACCATCACTCCATGAAACATCCCGGACTAATTTCATCTCTGGGTTTACGCCAGCCCCTTGTGGAACGTACGCCGCACCCGCACTCTGATTTGAACCTGCCACCGGATTGTAGCACGCCTGCTCTTTCGGTTTTGCACCCCTAGAATCCACATCAATAACTTGTGTGCCATTGCCTGATGAACCCAACGAATTACTTTTGTCCGAAGCCCTCACCGGATGTCTCGTCATTATTGTTTCGGAAAGATCAGTAAACGTGACGTCACGAGACTTTCCTGAAGTCGCTTCGGCCATTTCCCTATTTCTTCTATTTAAATGCTGTAGCGGAGTATTAAAACGAACCTCCTTTATTTGTGGCGAGGATCTATTCAAATCGAAGTGTATTTCTCTCTTTTTTTTTAAATTTGAGCGCGATTTTAGCCTCTCAGTCATTAGACTACCTTTCTTGCCTTATTCCTATTCGGCTCAACGCGGAAATTTAATTTTTTTTTTTTTATACGCTTATAAATTTTTTTAAAATTAAAAAAAAATTTTATAACGAAACGAAATTCTATAAATAAAACCGACAACGAAAATAGCAACACTATAATTAAAAATGTATACAATCCAATAACTAACCTTGCAATAATCACGAGAAAAAAAAAACGACTTGACTGCAAAAATAATTAACACAAACCTAAATGTAAAATCACTGTTACGTGTACAGCCAATATAAACCAAATACTTATAAATTCGTTGCAAAAAAAAATATATGGATACAATAAAACCATTCATGAGTATATTAAACTGTGGCTCAAATAGACAAACCACACCACGAATATAAAAATTGTATCACTGTTTAGTAAATACTAAATAAACAAATTCTGGCAAATAATAATATGACACTGATTGTAAACGTGTATTTCAATAACTTTTGTTTATTAGCAGGGACTTGGCCGGAATCGTGTATGAAGAGAAGGAGAGAGAAAACTATCACATGAGCTCAACAACTCAACAGTTAAATAAATGAAGAACTAAAAAAAAACTATACGCTGCCTATTTCTTCTACCAAATCACTTTAAACAGACAACTACTCTTTCATCATTAATGCGCTACGCGCACGGCCAGACAGTGCAATTCACCTCACCATTTCATTGATGCTCTTTTATGAAGTCACTGTGCCGCTATAGAGCTAATCAAAACTTAAATTCACTCATTTAGTAGGTTCCGATAGTTTCTTTTCCTATCTTTCAGTGCAATCAGTAACTAATCTCATTTGCATCAGACAGGCATGTCCTGAGCCACTTGAGATCAATCAAATATCAATCTATCGCATTGCTTTTAATGTTTCAGACGAAACTTGATCACTTAAAGTAGTGTCTATTCTTAAGTGATTTGCATATTTCAAGTACTTCACGATTTTCCTTTTCAGCTTTAACGATAACATTTTCCGCACTTCTGTTTTTCCTGAACCGTGACTGTGGAAAAATCATGAGGATTAGCTGTTCCGCCTTCGAAATCTGACAACCACTGAAAATGTCACTTGTACCGTTTCAATAGTATTGCAGAAAAATTCAAATAAATGTTTATGCTTGGTTGTTTGTTCGCGGAATCTCCATAAAACGGAACCATTTTTTATTTTTATTTTTTTTTTTTTTTTTTTTTTTTTTACTATTATCTAACTTTCATTAAACGAAGTTACCAGTTTTCAGAGACTCCGCCAAGAAACAACCTATGACGTTGCTTTAGTGTTCTAACAACTTCCTGTATTTAAACCTGTTACGACTACAACAAAACGAAACAACATTAAAAGGATTAAGGACTTCATTATCATGCCTGCGCTTATTCATTTTCGGCGTTTCTTTCACCTGCGGCCATTTTGTTACATGGCGCCTTTTACATTTGCCTTAATATAACTAACCTTTTAACATTAACTTCTTCTTGCTGTTGCAGTTGCTCGTCCTCAGCGACTCCTTAGCTCGATGCAATTAGGTTTGGTATTCTTTGGCCAACCCAAGCCACCAGATTCGACAGTCGCTGCGAAGGAACACCTGCAACTTGCTTCTTTTGGTTTGTAAGCTACAATTTTAAATGGCGCAGCTCACCCTCAAGACTCTTAGGTAACCACAACACTTTTCGCGAAACTATATCTTCATTTTTTTTTTTTTTTCATTTTTATTATTTGCCTGCGATTGGCCGTCCGCAACGTCTCCCTTCACTGATACAATTGAATTTGCCCTTAATAGCCAACTCAAGCCATCTACTTTGGGAAGCGCTGCGGAGGATCATCGCAGAGCCTCATTCCATTGGGCGCCATTATTGTTAGAGGACCCTTGTCGAACCCGTACTGGCTTGTGCCCGACTAGCCGGAACAACACTCAGGGGCGGTTCCAACCCTGCCAGTACCGGGCTGGGTTCCAACAATAATTTCTCTCTCCATCCCTTCCAACAATTCAGACCTCCACCCCGCAAAGAAAAAGATTACACGCTCATAGTTTTATCAATCCCGTTTAATACACCAAAAAAAATATTCTAATGTAAATCATAGTACAAATTTTATCAACTATAATATATAATATCACGGTATTTATTTACAACAAATCCTGATGAATGCGAATCTCATAGAACATAAACGAGCTCGCACTCTTATGATAACTACTACCAGCTTCCTTTTTTTCCTTTTCTTAAAAAAAAAAAAAAATTACATCCGACCCTCTCAGTTTGGGTCACCCACGGCCATGAAGGAGCTCCCTCTTACAACACAAACCCAAAAATACTATAGTTACAATCTATTAAAACTGGGGCTACAAGAGTATATTTATAATTAATAAGTTCTTTCTAAATACCGATACTAATTTAGATTTTTTTTTTTCAGCTGCTGGTCGCTGCGCCTTCTGACTTATTCTTCCTCCTTGGTTCCTCCGCATCATGTAGCACCATCAATTTAAATGTGGATCAAAAAAAAACAGATTCTCCTTCACTTTTACATTAGTAATTTTCTTTCATATGTTGAAACGTCTGTTATTTTAAGTTTATATAAAACGATCTTGATTTTAAATTTTACAAAGACTCGCAATGGCCTGTGTTCTAAATTAACTTTCCGCGTCGCATACGTTCGCTTCTAAATTTCTTCGAGATTTTATTAGTTTTATTTCCTTTTCATTTCATGTCTTTTAAACTTTTTCGTTGCTATAAGTTCCTTTTTTTAATTAAAACAAAAATCACCATGGCTTGCCTTTTTCTTTCAGGAAATTTTCTTTCATTTTATGTCTTTTAAACTTTTTCGTTGCTGTAAGTTCTTTTTTTAATTAAAACAAAAATCACCGTTTGCCTTTTTCTTTCAGGAAATTTTCTTTCATTTTATGTCTTTTCAACTTTTTCGTTGCTGTAAGTTCTTTTTTTTTTTTTAATTAAAACAAAAATCACCGTTTGCCCTTTTCTTTCAGGAAATTTTCTTTCATTTTATGTCTTTTAAACTTTTTCGTTGCTATAAGTTCTTTTTTTAATTAAAACAAAAATCACCGTTTGCCTTTTTCTTTCAGGAAATTTTCTTTCATTTTATGTCTTTTAAACTTTTTCGTTGCTGTAAGTTCTTTTTTTTAATTAAAACAAAAATCACCGTTTGCCTTTTTCTTTCAGGAAATTTTCTTTCATTTTATGTCTTTTAAACTTTTTCGTTGCTGTAAGTTCTTTTTTTTTTTTAATTAAAACAAAAATCACCGTTTGCCCTTTTCTTTCAGGAAATTTTCTTTCATTTTATGTCTTTTAAAGTTTTTCGTTGCTCAATCACAACCGGCCGCCACGGCAGTTCAAAATCGACTCCCTTAAAAAAATTCCAACTCACGGCAACCGCAGTTCTCTAAAACTGAATCTTCTCGTTCTTTTCTTTTCGCAAAACTAGTTTAGCGAAATTTACCGGTCGGAGACCCGTTACTTAGCCTTGGAGTTAAGCATAATACACTCAACGTTCGTACTCTGGTTTGCTTTCAGTTTATTATCAAATGATGAAAAATTCGTTGCCATTTTTTTTGTTACTTCGAATTTGGACTTTTCTCGCACATTAATACACACAGGAAATTTTGCGGAATTCGATGATTAATTCTATTTTAGGTTGATATTGTAATACTTGTGACACTTCCTACAGGTCGCTGCACATGCAACAACTTTTGAATACTAATCAAGAAAAATTGCCGAAAAAAACAGTTCTTGACGACGTCGTCTCTGAAAAAGTGAACTTGTGAATAAATGCCTTAATGTATTCGTTTAGGAGGAGAAAATAATTGTTATGCAAAAAAATGCGCATATTCCTACAAAAAATTAAATAACACTTTAGAGCAGAGATAAGATAGAACACTTCGCACTAGTTCACATGCATTTGCTCCATACAATCACAGAATGGTACAAATTAAGCTGGAATTTGGAACTTATTTTTTCGCGTACTCGCGTAACGTAACATAAACGCGTACTCGCGTCAACAACAATCAAAAACATGGGCCTTGAGTGTAAGGTGGATTTTAAGCGTCAAAGGTTTGGTGAATATGGTTCACCCTTCTGGAGATTTTAATTAATTTTTTAACAAAATGTACTCCGTGATTGTTAGAAAATAGTTCAACGTTGAATGCGAAGATAATTGTGTAGAAATTGGATATTGTTTTTGGTCTCTCAAGCTTTGAAAACACAATATTTGTTACTGAGTTGAGGGAGATAATGCTCTATGAAACCCCGTTACAATCGTTGGCACTTTCGTTTATGCGTAATGAAACATGTTGTTTTTTCTGAAAACTAGATAAAAGCAAACAATAACAACATTACAGCAGAGATAACGAGATAGGAAACTTCTCTAACTACAACTCTGATTTAAGGTAGTGTTCGTGAGTTTAAGACCCTGACTCATGATTTCTTCCGTGGAAATTTTATGTTTAAGACCCTGACTAATGATTTTTTCTTAGAAATTCAAGCATAAGACCCGGCCATTATACCTTTTTCAGACCCCGAATGACAATCCATTTTATAAGTTCACCAGCTATGTTTTGATATGCCAACGTAGTTATTGGTTTATAGAATTCAATTCTTTTTCATGTACACTTTTTGATTTAAGATACGTAGTCAACAAGTGCATGATTTATTTGATAGCTAAAATATTTGTATACATTGTTATAACTAATATTTGTATAAAATAACTAACTATTATATATGACCAATTATGGTAACTAATTATAAATAAATGTATTTATTTCATATGCATAAAAACATAAATTAAACTCAATTTTTTGAAATATTTTAGTGTATAACAAATTCGACTGACTTCGTTAATAGAATACTTAAATCACTTAAGCCAATTTTTGGACTCCAGAATCTAAAAATAACCTAAAAATAAAATTACATCAAATAATTTATTTTAAAAAATTCTTCACATTGATTTATTAACCACTATGTTACAATTTGAAGCCAAGTGTTAGCCGCACTGGTTCATGTAAGATAAAAAAGATTTTACTTGAGTATATCAATACACAAATATGACTATTTTTTAGTGTCAAATAAAATTGTATTATTATTAATAAGTTCCTTTCTTCATCGTAATTCATTTAATATAACTTTTGAGCTTATGGTGCTGATATTAATAACCGCACCTAGAAGGTATTATTTGTTTATTATCATCAAGAGTATTATTTATTTATTATCATCAAGAGAAACTCTTGAAAAATCAAATGTGTAAAGCATGTGGCATTGGCATACCCTAATTATTTCTTCACCTCTGCCATAAATTCGATGATTTTAGTGTTGCCAGCATGTGCGGCGCTTACTACTTAATGGGCCATTTTGGGTATTCGCATTAAAGCAGTGTTGCCAGTATTCAGAAATAAGTATTATATTCAGGTTTTTTGTTAATTATTAAAAATATTAATAAAATAATATATTAGTATTGCTGCCTAAGCATCGAACAACTATCAAATTGACCAAACATCATAATTTTTTGTACTGCATATAAAAATTTGAACCCATTTTGGATTGAAATTTCGAACGCTTCGATAATTTCTATGCTATATTAACATGGGTTTTAGCTAAACCATTTATTTTCAGATTAGATTATTTCAGTAGGGACATTAAGGATATTCATAAAATGTTTGCATTTACTTAAGTGCATTTTGTCCATTTCAGTCTGTTTTAGTTCTATTTATGAATTTATTTTGCACCGCTGTGATAATTTCTCAAACAATTTTTTTCACCACACTATAAAATATTTATAATTTTACAAAAATTGTAAATTTAAATAAATTTAAGCAAAAAATAGGAATGCCGGACTTGCGAACATGTTTCGAGGATGGTTATATGGGTGTTTCCAAACAACCTTCAACAACAACAGGTTTCCAAAACAACCTTCGCAACGGCTCGATTTCTACATTTTCGGTCTCAAAAACATCCGCGCATAATATTTGATTTTGCTGTTTTCCATCACCGAAGGACGAGTTACTGCCATAATTCATGGCAATATTTGCTTCACTCGGAGTAATGTCAACATCGTCGTTAACTCTTTCTTGTTGTTCCTTCCTACTTTATCTATATAACTTATTGAATTTAAATTCTTGTTCGTGTCTTTTTTTTATTATTTTCACTTCAAAATTGAGCACACAAAGTGCTTTCAAATCAAGCCGCAGAAGTGAACTGTTTATATATTTTCATGGAATATCATATGTGACATTTAATTTGGTGAATTACGCATGATATACATAACCCCTGTACGTGAGTTTCGGTCGTGTAAAATTTTGTCAATTTTTTGACACATTTTTTTTCGGGAAAAGAGTTTCCTATCTCGTTGTCTCTGCATTACAGCACAAGTTCACGAATAGTGTACGTGATTCAAACAATGTATAAAAAATAGACGTGAAATTACTTTTTGCGTGGTGAATTGGGAGTGCCCTCTCTCGTTTCCTCTTCTCTGCTTTAAAGGCGATGACCTCTGTTTTAAAGGTAAGAAAGTATATTGTACCTGTAAGACGAAAGAACCACCAAGCACACGTCAAACTGGAAACCCATTGCCGGCTGTAAAACCTGATCCCCATCTTCTTCCGTCTCTCCATTCAAAACCAGACGCACACCGAGCAACACGTTTTTTGTTCTGAGTATTCGGGTCGAACTAAATCATCGATATCATTAACCTCACCATCGACTTCAGCACCACCGCTTTCGTCCACGCCAACATCAACGCAACCATCCACACCTCCAAATACACCCCAAGCAAGAAAATCAAGGAACATTGGGCAGCTATCAAGGTAAGGTATTTGAGTTACCTTCCCTTCACCCAACTCTGCCATACAAAAAGACCAACATTGAATCCAATCGAGCCGGATTTCGTTCGTCGCTCTCCTCACCACTCTACCAAAACAGTTGGTCAGTAAACTGACGTCCGTAATCCAAATGTTTTTAATAGCGGGTTCACATTAAAAAATAAACCTGAGTTTGGGCTTTCGAACATCGATCGATCACAGCTGATCGAGTGTTCACATACAATAACCAGGTTTCGGCTGTCAACGTGCACAACTTTATTCAGTTATTTAACAACTGAGAAAAATTTCCCCTACGATATGCAAATCGTCAAAATCAGCTGATTTAAGGAGCATTCTCCTAGAATTTCGGTAAAATGGGTAAAAGTAAAGTTCTTATTAATAAGCGATTAAAAGGATTATCTAGAGATGAATTGGACAAGCTATCAAAGGCTGAATTAATAGATAAAATTATACAATTGGAAGCATATAACTTTCAACTAAAGAATATTTTACAAAAGAAACTAGACACTGATGCTACGATGCGATGTTCGATTGAGTCTAACGAAACCGATGACAATCTTATAGAAGGAGCATTTGATGGCCAAGGGAGAGAGATAAATGACACTTCTCGTGGATCTTTAAAAGAGAAAACTAAAAGGAAATTTGATTTCAGCCGTTCGTACAATCGCCACGTCTTACTCCGTCTTCTATATTTTGGTTGGGATTATCAGGGATTTGCATGCCAAGAGGACTCAAATGCAACCATCGGTAGCCAACAAAATCTATTTGTATATGTTGTACTAACTCTTCCATCTAATTTTTCCAGAATATCATCTATTTAGAGCTCTGGTGCGAGCTTGTCTCATTGAATCGCGTGCCTCTTCCAATTATCATCGTTGTGGACGAACCGATAAAGAAGTAAGCGCCTTCTGTCAAGTCGTGTCAATTAATTTGCGCAGCAAATTTCCGGAAGATCGGCAATTAAATGCAGAATCGGTGCATAATGAAATCGACTACTGTGGATTACTGAATCGCATTTTGCCAAAAAATATACAGTGTATCGCTTGGATGCCTCTGAAAACAACACTGTATAGCGCTCGTTTTGATTGTCAGGCGCGTACTTACCGCTATTATTTTCCATGTGGGGATTTAGATATTGAAGTATGTATCGCGTATTATGAGCTTATAATGTTTATTAATCTCGTTAACATCTACAAAGGCCATGAGAGTGGCATGCAAATTTTTGGAACGTCATGCAGACTTTCGTAATTTTTGCAAAATGGATGTTCATAACGGTGTGACTAACTACGTACGGGATCTACAGTCAGCGAAAGTTCATCTCTGCCCAGGGGAACACGGAGATGAAAGAGGTCAGTATTATCCAATATTTCTGTAATCTCACTCGTGTTTGAGCATTTATATCTTTTTAAGGATACTCTATGTATTATCTAGAAATTAAGGCCAACGCCTTTCTGTGGCACCAAATTCGTTGTATTATGGCTGTGTTACTGCTCATTGGACAGGGCAAGGAAAAGCCAGAAGTCATCAATGATTTATTAGATATTGAAACTAATCCTTGGTATGGTTTGTAGGTCGGAGGTGAAAGAATATTGAATATAATTTATTTCCATTGCAATAGCAAACCGCAATATACACCAGCCCTTGGCCTGCCACTTAATCTATTCAATTGTGAGTTTCGCAAATGCTCTACCAGAAAGTTATTAAATCATTCCGCCACAAAAAGTGACCCAGTAGATGAATTGACGAAAGGCAATGAAGCCAATTTAGACGGGCTTAATTCAAGTAACGAAAGCGACATAAATGACTGGGTTTTTAATGAAGAGAATTTGCAGAAGTTGATTACAACGGTGCAAAGTGAGTGGACAAAGGCTAGTGTCAAGTAAATATTTATTTTCTTATTTGCGCAGTTAGTGTTTCCTCAATTCCTTTTATTATTCTAATCAAAAAGATCTACCATGATACGTAACGTTTTATATGATTTGGAAAATATATTAAATGTGGAATTTAAAACGCAACAAATAAAGGATCAGGTGCTACTTTTGCAGGATTCAATTAAACCAAGACAATATCAGCAACTCTTGCAACGTAAACGATGTGGTTCGTCCGTTACATATATTTCTCTTTTATTTAATTTGTTGGAACCTTTTTATACGATGATATTTTGCAGAGAGTTTAGAAAATCGTATTCAACATTTTGTTAAGAAACAAAGGCTGATCATGACGACCACAGAAGGAATAAACAATGAATAGCAGACGGTAGCAGATGAATGCGGAATAAGTTGATTATAACGGAGATTATGCATTACATACTGCAAACATATATATCGCCAGTTTGAAATGAAGTTTTGCAAAATATTTCATATTAATTGCTATATTACTGAAATTAATACAAGTAAGTTTATCATCATTGAAAATGTCAACATTCACATGTATAATATTTTATTTCATAATTCATTATGGGCAGCTATCAAGGTAAGGTATTTGAGTTACCTTCCCTTCACCCAACTCTGACACACAAAAAAACCAACATTGAATCCAATCGAGCCGGATTTCGTTCGTCGTTCTCCTCACCCCTCTACCTAAACAGTTGGTCAGTAAACTGACGTCCGTAATCCAAATGTTTTTTATAGCGCGTTCACATTAAAAAATAAACCTGAGTTTGAGCTTTCGAACATCGATCGATCACAGCTGATCGAGTGTTCACATACAATAACCAGGTTTCGGCTGTCAACGTGCACAACTTTATTCAGTTATTTAACAACTGAGAAAAATTTCAACTACGATATGCAAATCGTCAAAATCAGCTGATTTAAGGAGCATTCTCCTAGAATTTCGGTAAAATGGGTAAAAGTAAAGTTCTTATAAATAAACGATTAAAAGGATTATCTAGAGATGAATTGGACAAGCTATCAAAGGCTGAATTAATAGATAAATTGAATTAATAGATAATTTGTTGGAACCTTTTTATACGATGATATTTTGCAGAGAGTTTAGAAAATCGTATTCAACATTTTGTTAAGAAACAAAGGCTGATCATGACGACCACAGAAGGAATAAACAATGAATAGCAGACGGTAGCAGATGAATGCGGAATAAGTTGATTATAACGGAGATTATGCATTACATACTGCAAACATATATATCGCCAGTTTGAAATGAAGTTTTGCAAAATATTTCATATTAATTGCTATATTACTGAAATTAATACAAGTAAGTTTATCATCATTGAAAATGTCAACATTCACATGTATAATATTTTATTTCATAATTTTTTTAAGCCATTGGAAATGTTAATAACTTTTATTATAAATAAAACATCTAGAACTAATGTGATTATATTCTGGAATAAATGTGTTTAAATTTTTGCACTTAGTTATTTATAAATAAAATAAAACCAATTATATTTATATTTCTTCTAAAATGTCTCGATAAGATAATTGTAAACATTTTGTACGACTCAATAGTAATAAATTTATAAATAAGAATTATAAACTTTAGCAGTCCTTTGTTGTTTTTTTAGAAACTAATAAAATAATATTTGCTTAAATAATAAAATTCTGTCTTAGTCTTATTTCTTTCTTAGTATTGTCATAGTCTTAAATTTCGTTTAGTCTTTAAAAACAATTTAATGAACTATATCGATTTTATTAATAGAATTAACATCAGAGGATGTAGGTTTTATTAACAATGCATACACACCAACAAAATAGACATGTTTTTTCTATTAAAACTGATTTATATTAATTTATACTTATTTTCCGTTTTCGAACAATTTAATAAATAGTTATGGATTGTTTATTAAATTATATATTTACATAACATTCCTAACTTCTTGTAACAAAACTGGTTTTATATAATTATATGTGTATATAACGGCATTATGTAATATTTAATTAAAACAATATTTATTGTAATATATTCAATTGAATTAATTTTAATTTAGGGACCATTTAACATAATAATTTAATAAGTTCTCGAAATTTACTTTATAGTAATTAATTTGTAATATATAATTCATTTATAATTTATAGATTTCACTATAATTTATAATTTATATTAATTAATTTTTGTTCTGTTTATAATTTATTAATAAAATCATTTTAATTATTATAAAAAATACTTTCTATGAAATTAAAATTTATAATAAATAATTTATAATTACTAATAATTTTTTTTATAATCCATAATAATTAGTTAATGTTATAATTATTAAATTCTACTTTATAACAATTTTTCATATTTCTTTAGTAAGTAATTCTTTAGTAGTAATTTAAGTAATATAACAATGATTTTTAATGATTGGTGTGCTTAAGTTTTAAACATTTTGTTTTGTAGTTAGTTTTATTTTTATAATAATTAATTTATTATTTCTTTAGTAATTTAATTAATATAAATTAATTAAATTATTATATTAATTGAAGTTTATAGTACTCAATTAATAATTTTAGGAATTAATTTATAATTTACTAATGTTAGCTAAATATCTAGCTTATTTATTTCTACTAAACTCTTGCTACTTTGCTTCCTTGTCTTCCCTTTCCTGCTGTCACGCGCCCATTGATTTTGCTTTTTGTAATCTAAAATCAAAATGTAAATATTTCCAATCAGATTGTTTTTTACTCAAATACAAACAGAGACAATTTACCTTCGCCGTAATAATTTCAAAACTATCGCACCTTCTCGTACATTTTTGAAGAGACTAATAGTTTCAGAATGACTCATACCGTGAACAGATTTTCCATTAATTTCAAGTATTTCATCACCTAAGAAAAAAATCATACCTTTAGTAGTTATATTAGTAACACCCTCTCCCCACCTTTTCTCTTTTTTTCAATTTCAGTCACTTACCTGCTTGCAAGTTTCCATCATCTGCTGCCTGTCCGGATGGGAATACAGTTTTCACAAAGATTCCCATACTACCCTTTGGCGAATCACGCCCACCAACAATACTAAAACCCAAAGACTTCATGCCGGGACCCTTAAAGAAGGTTACTGATTTCGATAAACCTCGTTGGAGACCTAAAGAGAAACGAAGAGAAAGAAAGAGAAAAATTTAAACGAAAATTTTAAAAATTTCTCGAACCTTGATACACTATATAAAAATAATAAAAATAATAATATCCATAATATGAAATTCTTAATTATGAAACTTAGCTCCGTAATCTCTAATGCTAACATTTTGGAAAAACGATAAATATCAAAATTATAGACAAGTCTTTGGTTTGAATTTTCAGTTATGAATTAATAAAATATTTAATCTCGGGTTAAAAATCTCGATAGTTATGTCTACCAAATGCGTTCGCTTTGCAAATTCTATGCATAATCGAAATTTGATGACTTTAAAATCGCAGTTATCGATTTTGATATTCCAGAGGCGTCTACATACCGTCGTTAAGGGAAGCTCGTATTACTTCTGCCATTTCCTCATCGCGTATTGTTAGTTTTGAAGCTGGCAACGATGTACGATGATGATGATGATTAAGATGGTGATTATTATGCTGGTGCAATAGTGTAGGCGGTGGCGGTGTTTTCAATTGTGAATGTGCTAAGGATGATGATGGAACAGATGATGCGGTATTAATGGTAGTTATGGGTGCTATAGTAAAATGCTGTTGCTTCTGTTGTTGTTGTTGTTGTTGTCGCTGTTCATGATAGTGGTGCTGGTGAAGGCGTTCTTGTGGCAACATTGCCTGTTGTTGTTGTAATGATGGTGAGTGTGGTGAAATTATGGAATTATTTTGAAAATGGAATAAAGACAAATGAATTGATTTTCTTTGGGCGTGATCGATTTTCATTGATTTCGATGGATATTGGTGGTGTTCGCGTTGTTGGTGCAGTTGTTGTTGTTGGTGTTGATGATGATGTTGTTGTTTTTCGTA
Source organism: Physocephala rufipes (assembly GCA_963966595.1). Classification (NCBI taxonomy): domain Eukaryota; kingdom Metazoa; phylum Arthropoda; class Insecta; order Diptera; family Conopidae; genus Physocephala; species Physocephala rufipes. The sequence goes on from OZ016505.1 coordinate 23,167,043, forward strand.
AATGTTATTACAGCCACCTGTGAATGTTGTTGTTGGCGGTGCTGTCGTTGTTGTTGTTGGTAGTGGTGAATTAATTTTTTTGTTAGCACTAAAATTACTTGAATTATCTTCGAGTGGCGTCAATTTGTTTGGGTCACCTATCAAACTACAATTAGCTGTTGTTGTTGATGTTGCGTTGGTGGGATGCATGAAGAGCGACAGACGCGAAGAACTGAGACGCGAATGTGCAAAACGCAAGGAGCGATAATGAGAATTTGACAGATTAATCGAGTTCCGAGTGTAATGCGTGCGCGATGGAAATGATTGTTCCCCATCTTGTTGTTGCTGCTGCTGCTGTTGTTGTTGTTGTTGCGTTGCTCGCAGTGATAGTCCGCGGACATTCTCGAAACTTTCATTAAGAGACCCTTCGGTATTTTCTGTTTTTATTCGATCAGGCGGTGAAGCCACCAACGTGCGCGAGTGATTTATAGAATTTTGAAACTCTTTCGCATTATTCTCCCGTTGCTTAAACCTCTCCGCTGCCGACGCGACCGATCCGTCCGTACACCGCTTTCTTGTCAAGAGCTGCCACTTCTCATCATCGCTAATTGTGTTCGCCGTTATTGTCAAACTTGCGCGACTCGTATACACGGGAGTGTATTCGTTAGACGAGGTGGTGTATTGTAAAGGGGTTAGGGTTTCGAAAGAAGCGCGCTGACCTGAACTGGAACGCGATCTGACACGCTCCAATTGATTCATCTGTCGCAGCATTGGCTCTCCATTCACTCCTTCCAACGCGGGCGGATTGCGGGGCGTTGAACAGCGACGATGTTCCATCAGGGGCATAGGGGCCGGTACCCTAATGATCATTGATTGCATAGTCGAAACGCTAGCCATTGACCGCGTATCCGCATCTCCATTCGCATCAGTATCGTCTTCCTCTAAAGCCAATTGGAGACTTTCGAGATCGTATGTGTCTATAATGCTATCCGTGCTTCCCGAGCGTTGGCTATAACTAAGCCGTTTGCGTGATCGTATAGAGTACTCTTTTATATTTCGAGGTGCTGGCGTTGGTGAGCTGCATCCATCGTTGTCACCTCTACGATCATTGGCAACGATCGATGATTGCCTTCGAATACAATGCGGCGATTTATGCGAATTATTTCCATTGATTTTGATTTTAGTACAAAAATCGGTTACGGTAGCCACCTCGTCGTGCGCTATCACCAACTCTATTGAATTATTGATGAACGTTGAAAGAAGACGTTGCACCTCCTGGAATGATTGGATGCCACGCAAATGATTGCCATTGACATTAACGATTTCATCGCCCAAACGAAGACGGCCATCACTGAAAGTAGAAGCAAATACAAAAGGATTGATCATTGACATCGATTCTCCATAGACTTATTATATCACAGAAGCACATAGAGGTATCTTCGACATCGACTTACTCACCTTTGGGCCATGCCATATTGATCGATTTCTACAATCAAATAACGATATTGCTGTTCATTCGATGACGTCATCACTCTTTTTGGGGACAGCACCACCCCAATGAAATCCTCCTGACATTTGCGTTCGAGTTTTATTTGACGAAATCGACGTCGTATTGTTTCGGTTTCGTAATCGTAATTATAACCACCCAATGATATTGGCGGCCCGCTGCTGACTCTGCCACCGATAATACTATTACCGTGCATTTTACCGCCACCTCCCACCCCACCCTCCGACGAGGTGAGCGATATAAGCGAATTCCTTTTTAGCGTTCCCGATGCAATAGATTCAGTGTCTCCAACGGAGATATTCGAACTATTGCCCAGACGATTGGTGGAATTTAAGCAGTTTGCTGCACTTCCACCTCCACCGCCGCCATCGCTATCGTAACCCGATTCGTTTGAACTTAGACAACTACTTAATCTTTGGTAAAGTGGTTCCCAGTCCTTCGACGAGATGCTATTATTGCGTGATACAATTGAATCGCTGCCAGCCGATCCGCTCACTTGTGGTGAACAATTACTAATCGCACTATCATCCGAGGAATAACGCTTTATAACAGCGCCATTCCGACAAATCACCTTGACCTGATGACCTGGAGAAGTGCTAGAAAGGGAGACTGAATCGGTATAATCATCGCCAACATGCAGAATTGGTGTTGAATTCCGATGTAGCGATAGTGGTGAGGATTGCTTTGCAGCGTGCAATAGTTGTTGATTTAAAGGATGTTGCACACGTTGTAAATCAATACCGGAAATCGTGTGCAAATTCGAGAGCGAGGTATTTCTCATGACCGAGCCACCATTCTCTTCGGGTAGGACCGAGAGACGAGATCGTAAGAATGCATATGGGAAAGCATTACGTCGCGGCTGATCCGGCAAACCATTGCCACCTGCTGATATACCACCACCAGGTGATGTTAGGGAGGCTGAGTCACCACCACTATGTTGTGGCCCATTCGAACTGAGGACGGTTGTGCCCATTTTGGCAATATCATCACAACTACTAGACTTCTGATTGGCAGTCGCGTATGAAGCGGCTTTCGGCAGCTGCTTCTGTTTGCTATGGACCAAGTTTAGACCCTCACTCGGGTCGTCACATTTCACATACGAACAATTCGTGGTCAATTGGCTTGTTGAACTGCTGCGATAAAGGTTAGTGGGTGTGGTCAATACTGGTTCGGATGCTTTAATCAGGTTGTGCGATTTATGATTCAGCATTCCCGTCGAGCCGATGCGATGAAAAAAATTGCGAAAGGCTTTTTGAGCGCGCGGTTGATTGTGGGCTGAAGATACCGATGATGATGATGTTGGTGATGATGGTGATGATGATGAAGTAACTGATTGAGTTTTCTGGATAATGCTAGTGCTCTCTGATTGTTTTTCTAGTTGCTTTTGCGGTTGTTGTTGTTGTTGCTTTATGGTTTCAATAGGACCCGATTTACATTTCTTTAATGGATTCGATTGATGATAATCTTTATGATCGGCATTATTGTTATTGTGGTTTTTGGATTTGTTATTACTGTTATTGATATTGCTATTGCTGCAATTGGCCGCGGGCACATTAAATAGACTGCGCAAATCAGTGTGAGATTTGTGGGTTGTTTGGGTGTCGTAGCGCTTTAGCAGATCCAGTTTGCGGCTCATTCGTTTGCCCCAAGTGAAAACTGTAAAGAAGAAGCATATGTTTATAGACTAGTCCAAGATTTTATTGGGATTTGGTGGGAAGGGTATTCATGAGAGAATACTCTACTAGTTTTGGGCGAAGCCTCTAGAACTCTCTATAGGTTCTCCTATTTTATCGTTCACTGAGATTACCTTCTATGGATTTGTAATATTTTTATATTTTAAAACACCTTTAAATATCTTAAAAATTATCAACACCTCACTCCATCCGAAATTCATAATAGCTACTATTTTTCCCCTTCAAAAAATGATGGCTAGCCATATCTGATTCGATATCACGATAACTCAAACCACCTTGAACTTCACGGTTTCCGAAACAGGTTTTACTATTGTTACAACAAAAACCACCTAAAAACCCAAACAGACGCGTTTGTTCGGAAGTGTGGTGGAACTGTTTGAATGGGCGATCGGCGGAAACATCAACACCAATCAATATTAAATTAGAAAATCGAACACTCTGCCATAGAAATCGCCAATAGCGAGCAATCAATGCTGTCAACGTAACGTATGAGCATGTACGCGTAACATTCGTAACGCTCGCTGGTGCAACCGCAACGAATTGTAACAAACTAGTGGTTTGAACACGTGCCGAACAAGAGCCCGTCATAATCGGAGTGGGATAATCGGCAAATGGAATTGGCGAATGGTATGCCAATCATATGCATCGCATGCATTGATCGGTATCGAAAGCGACGATTAACCGCAGGACGAAACATATGCGAAAAAATAAATCGAATCGAGGCCAATATGACAGATGAAGCAATGGATTGCTTTGTGCCTGTGTTGTTGTTGTCATTGTTGTTGTTTTTGGAAAGGAATTCATGGTCTAGGATCTAAAGAAGATCGAAGAATTCGTAATGAGTGAAAAGTAGAATAAACAAACAACCCAGATTCTACGAAGAAGGAAAGAGTAAGGAAGTATGATATAAACCATCGTCACCAGCGCCTTTACTAACGCGCCACTAGTCACCAATTCGCTGTGAACGCCTATGAGCTGAATAAAACTGATTGAATGGTTAATAAAAACCAAAGGAAGCCAAAGGAAGAATCGGTTAGCATGGAATTGGTTTAATATTATTTGCAAGTAAAACCGTGAAAGAAAGAGAAAATGAAACAGAAAGACAGAGAGAGAGAGAGAGAGAGAGTCGAGAGTGTAAATTAGAAGAAACCAAGCTATAAAGTCAGATCAACTATTGACCATATGAAATGCGGTAATGGCCGATGCAATGACAACGAAAATTTTTTTTGCAATTGGCGATCTTTTGAGCGTATTGATCATTCCAATATAATTACGATCATTGCGATCGCTGCAAAAGTTGTTTGCAGAAAAAGAACGCAGCTGTTCAAATAACATCCGATCATATATAAATACATCTATATATATGTGTGGTTGTTCGCGTGTGTGTATGCGTGTTTGTATGTCATTCGCATCATCTTCGATTATTACTAAATCTTGTTTAAGTGTAAACGAAAAGCTAAAATGCTGAAACGTTCAAATTGATCGCCTATATTGATTGTCTGATCGCCTGATCGCCTATACAAAGTGATAGTCATAACCATTGGTGATATTCTCGAAGCATAATTGCTTTTTTCCTTGCATTTCGCTTTTTGGGTTGTCTCGAAATTCTTTGCTTTTCTTTAGTTTGTTGGCTTTCAAATTTGGTGTGGGATTTGATAAAAGGATGGAAGCGGTAGGAAGGAGGTAATCAATGCTGGTAGGAATATGATTCGTTGCAACAAATGGATAATTTTGGCACGCGCTTTTTTCTCTCGATCGAGCCACACCAACTGAAGTGGGTGGAAATGATTTCTATCCAGTTCGCTGCTATCTAACAGTAAAACTTTTATAGAATAAAAGAAAAAGCATTGTAGGAGGTTTTCTTTTAGATTGGTCTTGGTCTACAATAAAGTTGAAGAGATGAGTTTATGAGGCACACTTTTTTATAATTTCCTTGTAGAAAAAGAAAGAACATCGTGCTCGTTTTAAATGACTTGAATGGACTTTCGAAGAGACTTTTCAAATTTCTCCAAGACATCATTAATATTGACAGAAATTTCCGATGAAATTAATAGAAAAGTGACGATGTATTCAGCTGGAATTTATGAATAATCATCACTACCAAGTTGTCTGCTAATTGGTGTCAAACACTGAAGAAATCTAATTTTAAAGAGAAAATTTATTGGTCTTAAATGATCGCTTAATAAACGATTATGTCATAATTGATGCAATTACTACAGATAAATGTTAGAAGAAAGTATTTATTAATCGTCATCTCTTAGTAAATTGTATTTTGAAACAGAGTTGGCAAGTGTTTATATAAAAAAAGTTCATAAACTATCTAGGATGAATGTCGAATTTATTTTGAATTAACATTTAATTAGTAAATCATCATAGTCTTTCGTTTATTTAATCCGCAAAATTACAGACTTAGATCGGACATAAAAACCAATATTCAAAATGACGATAATTACTAATATTTCCCCAATGATCAATATCATCATCGTTAATCTTCAACGGCTACAACACTTATCACAAACCGTAATAATATTATTAATTTCAATTATTACTAATTGTTATTATGTAGCATGAAATAATAATGAGTAATGATAATTAAAACAGCTTATACATGATTATCGGCATCATTATTTCAGCTAATATTTCTTATTCTTCCCAAAAAAATTATCATCGTAACGATCTTAAAAATTATTATAATTTCCAATACTTTCATAACAATTAGCTCTAAACGAAATAAACTGTAAAACATTCATCCTTAATTACCGCCTCGTCATCTAAAGGCCCACCCATGCTCGATTTCAACACCCGATGATGATTTTCCTATAACTTCGATATTTCGATAATCGCTTATTAATCGCTTGATTAATATCGACAATTTCTTCTGTCACAACATCGCTACCATTATCATTACTCTTGATCTCTATGAATACGCGAGCGCATTATCTATAGAAGATTAAAAATACGAACATTCTCGAACGATCATAATTTCATCATAGTTAAATGTTCGTTCTTAGCCAACGGTGACGATGGTGACCAACAGTCGGTAGCGTTGAAAGCGATCGTCAGATCATTTCGTAACAGAAGACTCCTCGAATAATAATCACTATTGTAATGTAATCAAAATTAGAAGCAGGAATTATTTGATATAATTATTAACAAATTAACAAGAATCGCGATTCAAAACATAAATATCATAATTGTCAATATCATTGTCAACGAACGCTTTAGTCGCCATCAATTATTCAGTATTGAATGGTGTTGCGACGCATTAATAATACATTCGTAATTTTTATGATCGTCATAATGTTCGAAATCGTTAAGAAATTTAATACATTGTTCAAACATGTGTGCAAATCGTTATCTATTGTTGATGATAATGATAATGACGATAATGATGATCTTAGTGATGATGATGACTATGAAACATAGCTTCACGCATTATTCTGATGATGGTGGTTATCATGTCGTTAATATTTATAACAAAAATGATGCGATAATAATGAGGCCAGATTTATGTTGCGAGACATTTTTATATCTCGAAAAATATTTCAAATCATTTTCCATCTTATGCATGTATGTGTCGTGTTTGTTCTATTAATTGCTCGATAATACGCTTTTGTAGTGATTTGAGGACACACGAATAAATTCTTAAGTTAATGAGTTATAGACGTTTGGTATCTAAGTGGGCGACTTGTCTTGTCTTGTTACGATGGTGTTGCATTTCTCACAAATTTATATACGAATTAATATGCGTGTATAAGAAAAAAGAGAATTTTCTTTATACTTCTGACCTATCAAATGATATAAATGATGTAAATGGGAATTTTTAATTTTATTTTTGATTTCGTTTAACACGTTAAGCAAAAATATTGAGTGGGCTTTTCTCAGAATTTCTTTTAAAAAATTCTTCACATTCTATTGCGTTAACGAAATATTTCCGTGAAGTTTTCTGAAAATCAATAAAAGAATTTATTAATGTTATGAAAATTTTCAAAAATTGGTTGATCATTCCGAAAGATATTTTCTCGAACATTTTAATATAATTTAAAAATTAACATTTCCTTTTGTAAAATTACACAAATCAATTCATTATAATTTCCAAAAAATTTGAATGCCTTTTGATCTCAAATTATCTTCGTTCGCTGGCGATCACAAGGGGTAAATATATTTTTTTCGATTCGCACATCAAGTAATTTTTCTCACGTTTCAATTTAGCATACGAATTACTTCGCAATAATTTGTATTGATGCATTCCTTTTAAATTATTCCATTTTTGCTAAAGGTAATTCGTGTATTGTATTTTCTCACTCTTTCTTCTCTTCTTCATTGTTTTCCTTCTTTCGATCGTTTATTCCTTTTTTATGCTTTACTTTCTTTTATGCTTTGAGCGTATGTTTATAAATTATTTTTTTCATTACTTTAATATCTTTTGTTTTTAGCCCTTGATGCTCGCATTTTATTGCCCAGCCTGACCATTCCTATATTCCTTTGCCATTCGCCGCTTTTGTTGTTGTTGTTGTTGGTAGTGTTGTTAGCAAAAAATCAATGCACTATGATTTTTTGTTGGTTGTTTATAAAAATACGTGAATATATTTCTTTTAATCTCGCTTCTTTTTTTATTTCGTTTGGAATTGCCATAAATAATGAAGAAAAATGAAACAGAAAAGGGGATAACGCATGAAAACGATATAATAACGAAAATTAGTAATTCTCTTAATGAAGGAATAAGTAGATGCGATGGTAATTGGATTTGTGCTGTCCGTACGAATGACTCTAAGATTATATTATAAAATGATCGTCGTAAAATCAAGTCGGGGAGACGAATTGATAGTTTGTTACAGGAAGGGAACAAATGAACGATCAGACTCAGACGATCATTGAAGGGTAAATAAATACCAGAGTGCGAAAGGGATCGAAAAGGAGGACCATAGAATTTTGCCTTGCCATAGAGTTTAGAGCAAGCCCTAGAATTATTTATCATAAATAATACAACACAATTCTCGAAACTCGTAACTCATTTTTATTTCTGCCACGATTTTCATGGCCATCACACCTTGTAGTCATTGCGGATAAAGAATTTTTCACTCTTCTTTGCGTAAAACGTGCAACACACGGTGGTGATGATTTTCCAAAACACTTGTCATTAATTTTCTTACTTCTCTTATTCCTCAAGAATAATTCAATAGTAGAGAGGATCAATAATTTTTCGAAAGGGAAATGTTAAAATCGGGGTAAAATTTTGTCCCGCATTTTTAGATTAGATCACACGAATGGATCAGTTTCGTTCTTGGTTCTTGTCTCAGCTAAAATAACCATTTGGTGTTTTTTTCAATAAAGATTCGATTTTATTCTGTGTTACAGAAAATAAGTATTAAGTAGAATGTTTTTAATTATTTTAATTAAAGATCTATAATATAATTTTAATATCAATTAAAGTTGAATTAAAAGAGGCTTGAAAAGATGAAGCGAAACCTTACCAGAAAGGCAATACAAACCTGATTCCTTGCCAGCAAAAACGGCTTTACGCATAGGTTTTACTGTTAATTTATTCAATAAATGGTTCGTTGCAATTGAGATAAACAAAATAAAAAACATAATTGATATGACCGGAAATGGATAGCACGTTCTGCAAAAAAGCCAATCAAAAATATTAAGACCATAAAAATCACAGAGAGTTAATTAAAAGGAAGAGATTAAATTTTCAGCTCAACAAGCACTCACAAGAAACGATATAAAAATGGTCGTAAAATTATATAAACTAAATATCAGCCAGTGGTTGTAAACACAAATGTGACTCTGAAATAAAAATTGAGTTATTGAGCGGTTTTAATTTTCAGAGTGACGAAGATTGGCTTCATAATTCGTTGCCAACAATATGAAGAAATTGAAGCGTTCACTAGCGCATTCATTAATTACGAGTCGCTGCTACCGCAGACAAGTCATGGATTAAGATCTACTTAATAAAATTTATTCCAATTTACCGAAAAAATTAAAAAGAATTAAATGAAGTTTTAATGAATTTTTTTAAAATGAATTATTAAGGTTAGGTTTAGTTGACCAAAGGGTCTCAAAAAATAAGTAAATTTCAATAGAATTGTATAGGAATTAGACCACTAGTAATAAATCGTTGAGAGTTTTTCCTCTCTGTGTCTTTCTAACACTAAATTTAAATAGAGTTAAGGCAAGAATTAAATTAAATGAATCAAATGAATGCTACTCATGAAGTAAAAATGAAAAATATGAATACTAAACGAATTGCAGAAAGGACCTGGTTTTATTGTTATTCACCAGATTGGAGTATTTCTTATTAATTTCTAATTTAATTCGATAAAAATACGAAGGATGTGATTTAATTGTATTTGCATATCTTTCACATCCGTAAAATGATTCATCGATTAAATTATTCTCTTACTTTTAAGCCGTTACTTTCTGATTTTTTTAACCATTTTTTATTGGGAATTTTTTACAAATTATATTTCAAAATTTTAATTTTTTATCAAATTAAATGTCAAATTTTAGTTTTTTATCAAATTTATAAACCGTTTATAAACACTAATCTTCTCATTCATAACCTCATTTCATTAAAGACGAATTACTTAAAAATTCTAGCCATATTACCTTAAAACAAAAAAATGTATTTGCGGAAATTTAAAATTCTCTTAGTCAAACAATTGTTGTCAAATTTATTCCTTTTAAATTTATCGGCCCACGTTTTTTGATTTATGGACCGCCGAAATTATGAAAAAGGAAATTAATCTATCGTAATTATCGTTTTTAATTTTTTTTATAAAATTTATATTTTATTTTATGTTTCATTTAAACGATGTCTATCTTTGTATTATTTTTATAAAAATTATCGAAAACTATTTTTGAAAAAATTAATAAAAAATAACAACCTGTCAATGGTTTTTTCTAATAGCTGTAAAAAAGTCACAAACAAACAAAAAAAGAACAATAAAATTCGAGATTATTGACCATTTTAGATAAACCAAAGCAGATTTGGTAACAGCTGTGGTTAACAACAATGGCCAACTTCATAATGACGCTCGATTGATTTCGGACACGACAAAAAAAAACAATAATATTTCCAGTAAATAATGATAATAATAATGTTGATAATAATATATAAATAAAAAAATATAACTATCAACGCCAACAATCACGACTGCATTAGCCCTGATAGTTTGTTGTTGGCCAAATTTGGACAATCTTAAAAAGAGAAGAAGAAACAACAAAGAAGGTTCAAATGATGAAAGCGTTGAAGAAGAAAAAAAAAGAAACATTAAAGAAATAAACGAGAACATGAAATATATTTTAAAGAAGCTGAAAACGCTATAAAGGAAACTAATAAGACCAAATAAAGGGAAAAAGTAGGAATTAATTGATTTCTGACAAGACGAGATTATTGAACCGCGTACAAAACCAAAAAATTTTGCAACGTTCTTGCTGTCTAACGAAGCTTAAAATGTTTCTAAGTGGACTTAAAAAATTGGCAGATTATGATAGAAATAATTTTTTTTAATAATTAAAGAACGATAAAGACTCTTGTTGATCACCTGTCGTTTACAACCCCCTTCCAACAACTCAAAAGGCCTTCAAATTGATTCGTATTAAGTGCGATTATTTCATGATTTAATCATTAATTCCTTCGAAAAATCCTAACAATTTCATAACATTCATAAAGGAAATTTATTTCTGATTTCCTATAACTGATTTTCAGCAATCTAATCTTGCATCGAATCCATTAACACCTCGATGCATTAATACCTAATCCATTAGCACTTAATCCATTAACACTTGCAAATACGTTCTCTGTAAATTATCCATACTAATGCAATCTATATGTTTACTCGATGTAAGCAAGTGTGTAAAGTATGTTGAAAGGCAATGAAAAAAAAAACAAGCCAATAATGTTTCCAGTTAATAAATTTATTGAAATTATTGCTGTTTGTTTGGAGTTAATTCCGTAAGATTTACGTCCGGTTTTTTACTTAAAAACGCTAAAATTTTGCAGTAGCCAATTCAATTACTTCAAAATGGAATGATCCGTGTGAGTGTGGATTATTTTTGTCAAAGACATTTACCATAATTTTTTATTCACGCGTTTAAGTATCTGACACAATAATGGAATGAAAAAATTTTATCGTGAATAATTGTTTAATTAGAAAATTATTTCTTCACAAAATGTCTCGCTTTCCTCAAAGGATCTATTTATAGCAAACACAAAATAAAAATAATCAGATAAGTTAAAAAATCATTTTCGCTCATTTTAGTGTCATTAATTTGATTCACTGTCATTCCCGGGATTCGTGCATTCAAAGCCGTCGCTGATATTCAGTGTCATTCGGTGTGAGTTAATTTCAAATGGCAACGAAAAATTGCCTCAATGTATTTGCATTTTGGGGTTTGCGTGTTTTCGCAACTGTTATACCTTTTGCTTTATTAGAAATATTATTTGTAGTAGTAGTAATAGATATTGTTGTTGTTGTTGTTGTTGCCGAAATACGAAGCTCAATAAATAAATTCAAATGAAGAAGCCATATAATTATTGCAACTCTTTAATGCGCTCTAATTAACTCCGTGATTATTTCATACCAAACGACGCAAACACACACACACACACACACACACATGCACACACATAACACTACGTTGTCTTTGCTGTTTGCTGTTGCTTTCGATGGTAGTGGTGTTATCGTTGCTTTTATTGTTTTATTATATATTATCGGTTTTACTCTTCATTTATTGCTTGCTCTTTTGTGTTAGCAATAAATGATGATGATATCATAATGATTGCTTGGTCAACACTTTATTCTAGCTACCGACTGTTGCTATAGTTGTTGTTGGTGCTGTTGAACACATAGTTATGTTTTAACATAAAAATTAAGTTAATAATATTAATTTGGGGATGATATCGATTTTAAAAAATGTTAATTTTCTTCGTTTTACTTTTATTATTTTCTCTCTACAATTTTGTGCTGCTTCCATTTTTGCTATTTTTTTAATATGTTCAATTTCATTTTTATTTACATTAAGCAAAAATTAAAAATTTGATAGAATCAAATCGGCTTAATAATAGAAAAAAATCTTGTTTAGTAATCTTTTAAGAATTAAAAATATATTCAATGAATTTCAATATATAAATTGAAGGTTTAATATCCTATTAGCCGATTATTAAAACGCCTAATGGCGTATGGTTTAATGATGACTGACAATAGCCTGTTTATTTTTATAATAATAATTTTTATTTCCAGCAACGCCTAAATTGAAAAAACACCATCTGCAGCAGCGAATCACGTGCTAAGCAATGACGTCAACTCGACCTTCTAATCATCAATCTAATTGTCTAAAAATTGTCAATGTAAAAAAATTGTATTGAACTGCTCACCCCGCCCCCCAACCCTATAGATCACTTTTTCATGTAATCAATGAAGAAACACTAATAAGTGAAGCATTTGTTTTATACTAGAAAATCATATATCGTGACAAAGACGATAAGATCATACCACATTTTGTCATATTCGTATCGAATATTATTTTTAATTTGTGCGTTGTTGTTTCTGTTTTATACCCATATGTTTTTGTTTGGATATTTTTTAATTTGACGATTGAATGGATCTAATTCAATAGAAAACATGTATCCAATTACTTTTATTATGGCGTAATTAAATTTGCTATTGTACAATTACTAAACAATCAACCGAAAGAAATACTGTAATACTGTAATACTGAAAGATAGCTTTTAATTTTTATAAGATTTTAGGCCAATGCATAGATTTCTTTAAATTGTGACTCAAGCGTTAACCGCCGTTGAGAAGCGGTATAATTTCGACGATCCACAATAATCGTTTAGAACAATAACGTCTTCATAAAAGCTGAAATAGCTTGAAAGCAAACATAAATAAATATTCAATATTCAAAATTCAATTCTAAACGAATTAAAAATTTGTATCGAAAATATTTTCATCATTACACGGAGTCTGGAAAGAGAAAGTAGTCCGGTAAATATTTTTGCCTTAGAACAATAAATTAATTAATGTTATTATGTCATTATAAATCCGTAAAACAAAACGAATTTAAAGCATTTAAACTTGATATGCCTTAGAAAACTCTTATTGAATTTTCTTTACTTAGATCAACTTAATGCAATTAATTTGTGGGGCTTTTTTGACATTTACTTGAGCACCTTAGCACTCATTTGGACATACAAATGTCAGAATGTGACAAAGGGATTGGTCATAATAGACCATACTCGTTACGACTGGCCATCAAATGTCACCCAGGCATCTGACAAGTAAGCTCCCTCTGCACGTTTCTGAATGAAAGCCACTTCAAATCACAATAACAATTTCACCCGACTGTCCGACTTGCCTGGTCTCTCTACCTGGCCGTTCATGGTGAGATTCATTAGATGCAGCTGAAGTTATTAAATAGCGCAAATAGCGCCGATTTATCCTTTGCTTTCCTTGCATTTGATAATAAAACATTCTTTATAGCTTTCTGTTTAGATAGAGTGTGTTACTTTGTGTGTATGTTTATGTGTGTGTATGCGATATGCATGCGCATACATTCATGCGGTGGCACATTTGTGCTATGTCTAACAATATTGCCGCAGCCACAATTACCAAAGCGTTGCGCGGCGGTGAATGAGATACATTTTCTTTTGAGGTTCCAAAGGAAAATATCAAATTTCATGGTTTCGAAGAGTCTCTAGTATGCTTTAATAGTGATGAAGTTAAAGATTTAAAGATCCGTCTTTGTTGAATGCATTAGAATTGTATGTAAATATGAATTAAGAGACGGTGGGGAACGAGTTTGAAATATGAAAAGCACGATTCACTAGTACTCATTCATACTCGCACTTATAAAAATCAAATTAAATCCTCTAAGTGTCATTAGCGTTCAAGGAAATTGGAAATTAATGGTTCATTTACGGTATGGCTAAATAATGACGTGTTTCGAATGAGTTAAATGTGTTAAGAAACGGGTTAAGTAATGAAGGTACTGGGATTTATGATTGAAAACGGTCATATAATGACCAAATCTTTTAATCAACTTTTAAAGTTGATTTTCTAAAATAAGTATTAGTTTGAAATGTTTCACATTTTATTCTACAAAACAATATTTAGTTCCAGCTTTGACTAATTTCTTAGGCTTACTTTTGTTGACAATGTCAGAATTTCGGAAGAATCTGTAGTGTAGCTGTCAATCAAACTGTCAAATCAAACTGTCAAAAAATTTTAATATAATCTTAATAAATTCATTCTAGCTTTAGATTTTAGGATAATGATTATGATTACTTGTAATGCAAATGATTATGATTACTTGTAATGTTTAAATCTCAATGTAGTTCCGATGCTAAACCAAACTGTCACTTAGCAAGCTTCGAAATTGATTTGTTTCAATTCGCATTTCGATTTCAAAGAACTTTTAAACTCATGAGATAAATTTTAAAACAGAGAGTAACGAGCGTTTTCTGAGGCTTGTGAAACATTTAAATACAAAGAAAATCAAAGAGAAACCGTTCCAAACTTCCTAGATGCAACATCTCTTTTGAAACTTATCTCATGTGTCTGCAAGGTTTTGAAATCGAAATACAAATACTGCTAATGCTATAGCCCTTTTGTCAAATGTCAATATATTAAAATAATTCCTCTTATTGTAACATTGGTTTGGTGTGATATTATACATTTTACTGCGCCATCTATTAATCATTTTCCATTCTTTCTTTAGAGGCTTCTCTTTGTCACAAATGTCATTTTAATGATTTTAGTTGTCAATTATGTTTCCTCTTCAATTCCGTCGGCCGTCTATCTTTGACAGTCTGCCAATCCGTTTGTCTGTCTGTCTGTGGAAATAATTATTTCCAACAGAAAGATCGACATGAAATTTGGCATTAAAATGAGCATAGTTCCACGCCTATTTTATTAAGAAATAAAATCGTTAGGCCTAATTTTACAATTTCTATTGGAATTTTGAAGTTCAAATTTAATGGCCGGGATGACAGTGTTGGACATTATAGATTTACGAAAATGTGCGTGGCACGCCCACTATTACACTATACCATGTTTGGGCTTTTGTGAGAAAGTTACGATAAAAAGTGTTAGTAGATCTAAATTAATAAAAAAAAAATTAAATTTAATATTAAAAGATGCGTGTTTCGCCCGTCACGCCTTACGCTCAAGGGGTTAAGGTGTATGTACTGAGTTGTTCCGTTTGAATGAATCTTATTCAGAATCGTGTCTTGAGGTTACTTAGCTAAGTTTGTCTATCTGCATTAAAGTTACCGTCTCCCACACAAGAAATAAATGTGGTTCGCCCCCTGAAGATAAAATTACAGACTTCAAAATATCGAGATATGGAGATGTGGCTATATAGCATAGATATCCCCCTCTGTATCTAGTTCTTTCAAGTTCTTTCATCATTATTATCCCCAATTCAACGTCTATATGCTTTATATACTTTATATTTTATTTATTACTATTTATTCAAAACGATATCTGTATTTCTTTTGTGTGGGAGTAGGGCATACAAGTTTCGGCCAAGCCGAGATTAACACTTTTACTTGGTTTTTCTGTTCTCTCTCTTTGCGTAGAAATTTAATGACGTTTTGGTGAGTAATTTTCTTAAAAAATTTTGTTTGCATAAATTGTTGTTGTTCTACTTCTTCTTGCTCTAAAATACTTATATTGCCATTATAATTACGAAAAGACTTTCATTTACCGTTGCGTGTAGTTGACGATATTGTTGTTGTTGCTGCTGTAGTCGTTGTCGCTGCTATTGCGGTTGGTGTTGCTGCAGCAGTTAAAGCAGAAGTAATCGGTGGTGCTGTTATTGTTGATCGCGTTGTTGTTGCAGTAACCGGTGTTGTTGTTGTCGCTGTTGATGTTGTTGCGTTAGTTATTGTTACTGCTAATGACAATGTTGCTGCTGATGATGGTAATGGTGTCGCTGTTGGTGGTAGTGTCGCTATTGCTGTTGTTGCTGCTCCCGTCGTCATAGTTGTTGTACTTGATCTTATTTTTGTTTTTGTTATCATATCGCGACGTTCTTCATCATCAAGAACCACAACTGGTACAGCTGTTACCAATTTGTAATCGGGCAAATGACCTGGAAAAAGGAAGAAAAGAAAAAGAAAAAAATAACCACAACTAGACATCAACTGCATCAGATCAAGTAGACCAAGAAGAGATCGCAACATAAAATCAACAATATTTTAATATAATTATATGCGTTTAATAGCAATGTTTAAAGAAAATATTATTAATCTTGTAAGAAAAAATGTGAAATAATCTTATAAATTTGCTCCAGATTAAACAAGATAATTAATATAATTAGTCACTACTATAAAATTTACCGTGATGTCTCTTGCTATCTTGTGCCATAGCATTATAACTCGAAAACTAGAGCAGTATAAATGGCTATTGCAATAAACTTTCACCGTTTCTTAAATATCGTAATTTATTCCTTTTTCTTCTTAAGGAAAGGCTAAATTTTATGAATGGCATGAAATTTATTTGACAGTCCTTGCAATTACCGGATCAAATAAAACCAAATCATGAGGTTGTCAGGTGTCGAGATAACTGCGATTTTACATCAATTTCTTTGGGATAAGTCCATCCCAAATCGCTTTAATTTTGGGATAACAGAAATCCGTTCAAGAAAAAACAAAAATCTTACGAAATTTCGAGGAAATTCCATAGTAAGATTATAGTCATTGTCATAACGATAACGATAAGGATGATGATAATGATTCATTTGCAACGTGATGTCGGCGATATTTTGTTGGCATTCTTGGAGAAAGGATATAATTGATTTCAGAATTATAATTATTTAATTAATTAATACACCAAAATCTTCCGGTTAAAAAAGAATAGAGGTGGAAAAAAGGCATGCGTCCCGTTTAAAAAATTCAAATTGTACCGAAAAAGGTAATTTTGGGCATTCATTAAGGAATAAAGCATTTTTCATCCTCAGGAGCTTTCAGTTTTCAACGTTTGTTTAAACTGCGTTTAAGAGTGGACAACAACAACAACAACAATTCATCCAACAACCACGCTACAAACTGCATTGAAATCAAATGCAACAACAACAGCAATTCATTCATATTTTGATTGGCCGGACAGATGAAGTCTTATTATGGATGAAGTGAAGTGACGACCGCCAAGGAAGCAAACGACCGACCCCATGTCAGCACAAATACCAACAACAATAATAATAATAATAATAACAACAACAGCAAACTGAACAACAAAGAAAATGCGCGTTAAATAAACACGAAAATAAGAGGGAGAAGAAGAAGAAGATGATGATGGCACTAGAAAGTATAAAGGCGAAGATTAAGCAACGTGACATGATGGGGCATCAGCCGTTCATGCTACTCAGGATATTCGTCACATTTTTTATGAATGAATAAATAAAAAAAATTTTTCAACATTTTGCACGAAGCCGAAGAAACTTTTGCAAATGATATGCGTAAGAGAGAGAAGTAAAAGGAAAATAAAGAAGCACCAACAAAAACAACAAAAGCGACAAAAAATTCAAAGGAAAAACACGCACATTCGTAGATGAAAGACAAAGACTTTGTATTCATTCAGTAGTGAATGCTTGATGGGTGTTTCCGAATTGTTAAGGGTTTTTGTTGTTGTTGTTATTGTTGTTCTCGCTTTAATTCATGCAACACCAACACCACCAACATCACCTCCGCTCTACCACCAACAACACTTCCAACCGTCATTACGAAGCATAAGCGTAAGGGCAATGACTGTGCCTGAAGAAGAAGAAAAAGAAGCAAGAAGAGAGAGAGAGAGAAAAAGAAGATTAGTGAAGTGCTCGTATGTTTGCACTTTACACGAGAAATTGCATAGAAAATGAGACGAATGAAAATAAGTTGCAAATGGATGTCATTGTCCCAAAGACAAAAACGTCATCGTCGTCGTCAAGAATGACTAAAGACCAATTCAAAAGTTCTTCAAAAACGTACGAGGATATTCTCTTTTTGGAAATTAAAGAAACGCTTTTTCTGTTAGACAATCGCATGTAGTTGAAACAGAGCTCGCAATATTCTCAATAATTCCGCGTATATTATGATCGAGCTTCAATTTTTAATTTTCTTCCCACTCTCTTTTACGAATCTGTCCCTTTACCTGATTTTTACTTTGTCAATTTTAATTACGTGGTTAAGATGCAATCAACCCTCTTTATTATGCAATGCTGTTCGACACCACTGTCTCCGACAGCCCTTTTTAAAACAATTTATCTTGCATTATTTAAACGGTACTTCTTCTTTATCTATCCCTCTCTCTCTCTCTCTCTCTCTCACTCTTTATTTCCAACGTCTAATTTTTCAATACATCACGGTCACTTCAGCATTGTCGTAATCATCATAATCAAAGGCAACCACTTTAAAATGTCACTCATTCATGTCGGTGCGCACTTTAGATGCCACTGACGCTGGCACCGGCACCGGCACCGCCACTTCAATGAAGTGCAAATGGTTTATGCGGTAAAAGTAGAAATAATTCCTTCAAATCATATGCAGATGAAGGTTTTATGATAATGACGATAATCATAAAGGTGATGATTATGCTGATGGTTAGGCTGGTAAGAATTTTCGATAGAATCGGGAGCTCAGGCTTAGGCAATGAAGCCAGGAAGAGAATAATAACAATAACATCTGGTTGGTTGATTGGTCCGGTTGGTTGAGTTTGTTGGCCGTGTTTGGTCGTGTTATAAATCGAGCTAAGGAAATGCGATAACCGCAACAGCAATAGCAATAATAACAATAACCAAGAGATTATTTCGTCTTTAATTGCACGAAGCAAATAACTCCGTACACGCAATTCTTATTAGACTTAGGTTGTTTTTTCCTTTCTTTCTTCCTCTCATGAAATTTTATGATCGTTTTTAAAGCTTTATTTCTGGTCTTGACATTGACAGCTGAAACTAGATTAAAGCTGAAGCTGCAAATGAAGCAGAAAGCCAAACCGCAATATTCAATCATTATAAAAACACTTCCTGACATTCTCTCTCTTTCTTTCTTTCCTTTATAAATGGGTCAGCTAAGAAATATTTTAGTGTTATATTCAGTTTTTAAGGCGTGATCTGGCGTACCGCGGAAAATAGCCCTTCAAACGCTCGCAAAGCCTTTGATAAAAAAAGGGAAAATCATGTAATTCTCATTTGATGACGGGAAGGACGAAAAATGGTAGAAATTCTTATTTCAATTTCATGAAATTGCATGAATTTCATGCCTTCGCTTAGCCATCATAATACACCCCACACCATCCTAATTTACCACATTTATATTCAAAAATATAATTAACATGAAAATTAAGTTAACTGAAGTTGGAAAAACGTTGAGATATTCTGTGTGAAGATCAATAAAATACAATACACTATGAATTTATATTTATTTATCAATAATGTCTTTCATTCTCAAAAAGTACCAACGGAATCGTCTATCATTTATAAATCGATTTGTTCAATTAAGCTTTCTCAGGTTTCAGGTCACGTACATATCGAAATACCTTTATGCTGATCATTTTATCAGTAGAGGGACAATTCAATAAAAAAATAATTTCTCTGTTCATTTCAATAAATTGCCACTCTATTGATAAAATTACCAACACTAGACGTAATCTAGCGCGACAAAGTCGCACGCGACCTAATAACACATACACGAATAAACCTAAATTCAATTCACTTTGAAGCTTGCAAAACTCACCATTTTTTGCCAGTAGTGATGACGATGAGTCCCTCACACAGTTGCCACCATTGCTACCGACACTAACATTTATACCCGTCCCTTCACCGCCAGTAGAAACAATACTTTTATTACTTTCCTCGTAGATGCAATTTGCTGACAATGATGATGATGATGATGCTGAAGCTGTTCGATTGTGACCGAATTGTATTTGTTGATTGAATTTATGATGATAGAGCTGTTGGTTGCTAGCGGTGGTGGCGATGGGGGCAATGTTGTTACTACTGCCACTACACGATGAAGACAACAAGGCGCTGGGGCCAAAATTTGTCTGCAAAGTGAATTGCAGTTTTTTGTGTTGCTGCTGTTGAAGTTGCTGCTGATGCCGTTGCTGTTGGTGATATTGCTGCTGTTGAACTAATAGGCCGTTGTTGCTACTTGTTGGCATATCATTGAGCGATAATAACGAAAACGCCGAAGGAGTCTGTCGTCCTCCGCTGAAATTGCTCATATTTCCACTGGATGGCGTGGCCAAGGAATGTGTTTGCGATGAACTGCCCGCAATATTGCCCGCACTGATACTGATGCTGCTGCTGATGGAATTGGCGGTTGCTGCATTGACACGCATATCATTCGTGTTCAGATTCGTGCAGCTGATAATCATCACGGGCGAATCGTCATGTAAATCTGGTAACGAAGAGGAAATGGTTGAGCTGCCGGTTAGTTTAGCAGCGCTACCTACGAGGGTGCATGTCGCTGAAGGCGAATGATTGTTGCTATTGTTAAACGTATCTATTGATTTACGTGTTTTAAAGAGGCGCATTTTCCTCTCGAAATAGCGATCAAAACGCGGTCACAATCCCTTCCAACATTAGCTCATAAAATGAAGGGGAAGATGAAAAACAACGATGTTCATAAAAGGCAATGCATTGACGGAGCAAGCGAATGCGATAAGAGGATCTGAAAGAGAATAAACAAGAAATTAGCAAATTTCTATCTGAAAACAAAGAGATACTATCAAGGGACAATTATGTGCGTTAAAATTAATTTATTCATATACAAAAAAGACTATCGTACATATCTGTTATACGCTGTTATAAACTGTTATACACTTAATATAAAATACATATACTGGTCTATAGGGCTCGCATTTAACTCATAAACTATTTAAACATTCAATCCGTAATGTTAACTACAATTTGAGGCATCTAGGCATTGCTAGATTGTATTAAGCTCATAAAATCTCACCCACACTCATCACAAAAATCGCAATTTTCATATAAATCAAAAATAATTTCCAATACATAAATCACATTTTTGATAAAACAATAACAAATCTAAAATGTCTTCTTAATATTTTTCGCAAAATTCGTGAGAACTCTGATAAAATTGTATGAAAATTTAGGCAGACAGAAAAATAGCAAATTTTCCAAGCTTTCTGTAATAATTTAAAATTTTTTCCATCCATAATTTATCACAATTTTCATGTCGTGTAAAATTGCTTGCAAAATTGCGGCTAAAAAACCAAAATCACCAAAAACAAAACAAACGAAACTTAAAAATTCAATCATTCACACTGAATAAAATTGACGGAAAATAACAACAAAACAACCATTGCAACAACATAATAATCCAAACAAGTGAAACAAGTGCCAAACAACGAAAACAAAATCAAAAATAACAGAAAAAAATTAGCAATAGCAGAAAAAAATTAACAGTAACTGAAAACCGTAAAAAGTGGGCAACAAAAAAAAAAGGAAAACACCAGTAAAATAAAACAAAAACACGACATCAACCAACATCTTTAGTTTCGTGAAGAGCAACTGCAACAACAACGACAACAACAGCCACAGACGTCACAACAAATGCAGACAGAAGGCAACGCATAAGATCTTGCTCATTTCTGATAATTGTTGTTGTTGTTGTTTTTATTAGTCTTTCTTTCTTATTTTTTGTTTTTCTCATTGCAGCAGTAGTAGCACGCTAACGTCGCCGCACAGTTCCTCTACTTGATCTTCTTCGCCTGGCATAGGTTTTCACTTTCAGCAAATTTATTATTTTTTTTTTTGCCATTTTCGGAAGAGCGAGTTTCGTAGAAAAACGAAAATCCATAAAAAATATAAAAGACAAAAATAAGAAAACAGGCTTTGCAATTCAACGCGTCCGATACAAAAAAAAGAATGGTAAGAGTGAGAGTTACTGTTGCAACTCAGACGCGAACGAGTGTGAGAGTGTGTGTGCCCGAGCCTATAATGACATGCAGCAACAGTTAACCAGCAACATGTTGCTACCACGCAATAGCGACACAACACTACACGACACGGCAAAAATAAATCACAGTGAACTGTTTTCGCAGTAATGTTTATAAATGACATTATTGTCTAGAATTTACAATCCAATCTTCAAGAGATTTGCATACATTAAATGAATCAGCTAATGAGTATTACAATTTGCTTTTGCGTGAACGTAACTCACTAACCAACCGAGCATAGTAATTTTTTATAGAACATTTTTCTAGGTAGCACACATTTGGGTAAAGCTTACAATAATAGCCTTCTTTTGAATGTCGAAATTTGACTATTTTGATTAAATTTCGGAAATGAATAAACCAATTTTCAACAAAATGGGAAACTGTTATAATCATTTTCTTTTCCAATTTTATTGCTTGCTAAATAAGCGCCGCTAAGTGTTTAAATCTGGAAATTTCGATAACGCAGATTCAATAGAACGTAAATGTGTAAAATACTTATTTTAATTAACAAAAATTTAATTCTTCCATCAATTAATTCTTTACAAAAACTTAATTCTAATTGCAGTAATTTATATTGCATTACATATAGTGAAAAATAATTTCGAAGCGTTAGTTTTATTGAATTTATAACAGTTTTTATAGCATATAGTAATATACTCTTTTTAATTTTCTATAGTATCCATATAAAGTTGTGTATTTTAATTAAAAAATCTCGGATCAATTAACAAAATTTTATTGCAAAGACTATTACCCAGGTAAAATTGAAATCAATGCGTATAACAGTTTTTATGTATCAATGACACTAAAAGAATTTTTTCTAGATTAACGAAAGCATATGTTAAAATATATTTAAATATATATTGACGCGATTTTTCAAAGTATATTTATTTTACTAATCTCTTCCTCTCTACTGCAATTACGACGATACGTCTGTCCGAGTTATGTGAATTCACAAGAGAAAAAGCTAAGAAAAAAAATTTAATAGCTTTAGACAAAATTCCATCCAGTTTGATTAAATATTTTTGTGGTAAATCTGGTTTTTCTTGACCGGACCAGACATACGCCGCCAAACCGCCATCAGTAAAATTGCACAATGTTCAAACAATTTTTATGTTGATTTTTCGGTAGTTTTTTTACATTTCTAGTAGTCGGTTTTATCAAATCAACAAACACAATTTTACTCATTGATGTCAAAGTTAACTTAAAGATTTCTGCTTTTTATATGCAGTCTCAAAGGCTCTTTAAAGCTAAGAGGTTCTACTTCCTAATATTGTTTGTAAGTCTTGAAGCATGAGTCATGAGCTTTAAGAAATTTTTACGACTTTCAAAATATAGATTCTTTTGAAATTTTCTTTCATAAATTCTAGTTTGCGGAAGTCTATTTAGCACAGGACCTTTCAGTGAGAGGTGTTAAATAAATATTTGGTCTGTTTTCAAATGGCAATGTATAGAAGTTAGCATATGCTCTTTCGCGGGCGGTATAAAACAGTTTTTGCTGACTCACGCAGTTATGCATTATTGCAATAAGTTTTAGTATTGATAACAGCACGTCTCTTGAGAACGACAAAAAGCCGCGTCTGAAATTCTGCTAACACAGGGACAGAAAGAGGTCTGGGAACGGTCTTGTTCACTTTTTTCGTTCCTGTATTTATAAATTTAAATTGTTCAAAAAACTGTGCTTTCATTTGTGGTTTAGTTCTTAACGTATTGGTTCTTAATGCAAAGCTCTTTTGTACAGATTCCATAAAGACACAATCATACCTTTTACTGATCGATCTTATGGTTTTCTCCCTCCATGGCACTAAACGGTCTAGTTGGTTTATGTGTTTCTCCATTCAGCCCATCAATTCTTATGCCCATTTTCGTTTGTTCATTTTGCTATGTAATAAAAAAGCCGTTCTTTTTGAAAAAGCGGTAAATTTAGAATTGAATTGAAAATAATTTTTTGCAAGAGAGTTTGATGTTTGAGCAATTCCTCAGTCCGGTTCCTCATTCCGTTTTTATTGCGGAATGTTTTGATAGATTTTATCGTCAATTGAAAAATTTTTCGACCTTAAAACGGTGCTTAAAAACCGCTGCATAGGATATAGTGTCTATAGACTTTTTCGTCACTTCCATTTATCCATCATTCATTCTCATCGTTAATGGGTACCCTATCATAAATCGGGAAGTCATGTTTTTACTGACACTCGTAAACATTAAAAAAATAAATGATCTGAATGAATTATGGATTTGCATTATATAGTATTGAAAGTATGAAACGAATGTCGTTAACAGATTTCGTAGAGTTGTTTTAATTCTGTAAAAATGATAATGATGTCGTTTAATGACGATGAAGACTGATGATGGTTGATGAAGAAAAGAAGGATGGTTGATACCTTACCTGATAATGATTATCACAGTCAAAGTAATAGTATGCGTAAACGTCCTAATGATGGCATGGATTCATTTTGGATATCGACAACTATTGGTTTGGTTTTGGTATTGAATTTTTAATAAAAAGTAAAAAAATTGACCATAATTAAGAACCAAAAAGTATATATTCAGGGTATTAAATAGTTTAGGGATTTATCTGATAAAAAATGAAACGAGAATACGAACAAAGAACGCAAACTGGTCTATGTTTTGTTTTCGTATTCCTGAGATAAATTTTATTGTAAGGCGCCATCTTAATCCTTTTAAAAATTGATTTTATTACTGTAAACCAATTTTTTTCAGAAATGTTTATCTTTCTAGCATAAGAAGAGAAATGATATCATTTAATGAGAGTCAAAAAGCAGATAATCTTTTAACGAATAATCTTATAACGAAGCCAAAGTCTATAAATTTATGAACGCCTGAGTCATGACCTAAAACAAAAAAAAGGCAAAGACAAAGGCGAAAAGAAATTTAATGAGTTTTTAATGCAGTTACGTCATGCTGAGAACAGTTTTCTCTCCACTTAAAAATCAATACTCGCAACATTTTGCCACTGCAGGCATCACGAAGTGCTGGATCAGTTAAATTAAAGAAAGTCTAGTTGGGGAAAAACATTTAATCCTTTATCGACGCTCCTTAACAGGTTTATGACTTTGCATAAGTTTGCATCCACAGACAGAAGCTACTCTAGAACTACTGGTTAAATAAGTACCACCTATCGAGAAGGTCGAACGGTTTTACGGTTGCAGAAGCTTGTCGCCTGAGGGCCTAACTGTGCCAACAATGCGAAGCTAAGTTGCATCATCAAAATTCTTAAGTTAAGTAACAAATTAGTGGATGTCGTTATCATCGGGAGCGTCATCGTTGTCGTCATCGTCGTCGTCGTCATTGTTGTACTATCAAATGTCGTTAGCATCATTATCGTCATCATTATAGCCATCATTATCATCTTGTCGTCATATACTCTTGAAGCGACGCATTGCGAATTAATTGATGCGACATTCATGAGGGCGAATCTTAATCGAAATGTAATTTAGATATGATTTCACTTTAGAAACTCTTGACAAATGCTATTATACTGGCGTCCATTGCACATCCAGTCAATGATAATGATGACCAGTGAGAACCTTTTGGATTTGCTGCAATGCGACGCAATGGCGTCTTCTTCAATTGGCGTTAACCAATAAAATGGCAACATTAATTAGAGACCAAAATTAATGTTTTACATTTGCTGTCGAACATTCAAAAGTGACATGCGTTCATGCTGTTATTTTTGTTGCTGATGTTTTTGTTATGATTTCTTCTTGAAATCGGTTGCAGTTGGTTGGAAATTCATACGTTCCATGATGTGGCATAAATTTATTTTAAATGTTATTTTTTCAGAATCTTTTAAAGCTTTCAAAAGGGGGCAAATATATTATTTATTTTTATTTTTGTTATGCCTGAGGTAACGTCCTTTCTTCTTTACTTCTTCTTTTATTTATTTATTTATTTATTTATTTATTTATTTATTATTATTATTATTATTATTATTATTATTATTATTATTATTATTATTATTATTATTATTATTTGACTTTGTTTGTTGTTTTCAGTTACTTCATTACCGCTTTTCGTTTAAGCCCCTTTTGTATTTTCGTGGTAATTCTCTTTTGTTGTTTCTCATGCGTTTGAGCTACTGTTTGTCACAGTAAATTACTTTTGTCATTAGTATGGAGCTAATTCAATGCAAAAGGAGAAAAGGAAAAAGAAGGAGACGCAACAAATTTATATATGTTTACTTCTTAGTGTGTTTGTTATAATTTTGCCTTTTTGGTTTATATTATTTTCGTTTATTTTAAATTTTTTGAATTATCCTAAATATTCTTAAGGGAATTTTTATAAAAATATATATTAATTTAATAAAAACATCCGTTTTAAATTAATTAAATTATTCAAATGTTTGAAAAAGCAATGAAAATCAACAGATAACAAAAAACATCATTTATAACAACAGTTATTATAACTGCTAAAACAACAACAATAATTAATATCTATGAATAATATTTCTATACCAAACTCAGTTCATTCAACTTTATCAAGACTAGGATGGAAACAGTGAGCAGTTCGGAAGCGGTTCCGGTATAGAAGAAGTTTGGTGAGTAGGGAGCAAGCGTACGGCTAATGAAACATTATTCACACAGTTCTCTATTGGAACAATTGAAATGATTGTCACTGAACTCTGAAGATTTTATGGCTGCTGCCGACGAACGACCGGGCGACCTTGTCAATGACTATTTCAAGTTTTAATACTTTTGTTTAGAGTCTTCATAAAGTCACGAACGAACAATTTTGAATGTGATTGTGATGGCTATTAGTTGTTGGTGTAGCGAGTATTGTCGGCATTGTGGTGATTCCTCTCCTTTTGTTTTCCATATACATTCTTTCGAGAATTTGTTAATAATAATGATAATAATTAAATGTATTAATATAATAAGAATTTCAGAAAAATAGCAATTGTGATTATGCCAAAAATAACGAAATGCGATTATGGAAATAATATTTTCTTCTATTTTTAGGTGATTTATCATTCTTCTACGTATTCATTGGGCTGGCAAATAAGTTCGTTCGGTTTATAATTTCAATTATTATTTTGAATTTGTATTAGCTTTTGTGTTTTTTCATTATAGGAAAAATCTATTTTTTATTGAACTACCAAAAAAAACGAATGAATTTATTTGCCATGATAATTGTTTCAGAACCTTAATAATTTAAAAAAACGCGACCCATTGGAGGGAGACGTGAATTGGGAAGAGTTCTAGAACATTTTGCATGTATTCGATAATGTTATTTAATCTTTTCATACTTTCCAAATTTACAATTTTGACATAAGTTAATAAGTCGGGACAGTTTTAGAAAATGCCCTAAAGTATTTTCTATTTTAACGTCTCTAGCTTTAAAAACTTGGATTTAAAAAGCATGCTTTAGTTTGAATTTGAACTTATTGATGGCGTTTTAATGGTGTTTGATTAAACTTTGGGAACAAAGAAGTACGAACAGAAATAATCGCAATTATGTATGTCATTAATTCGCTCAATTATTCATTTCTACGTTTACGAAGTGAGAAGAGTTCTGATATATTAAGAAATTTGTGAGAACACTTTTCAGCTACTTCGGAATTTTTATTTATCAGAATGAAGAAATAGCAAAGATTTCCCACGATTTCAGGAAATCCTTTTCACTTCAACTCCTTCAATTCTGCAGTTTAATTTGAAGTGAGAGCAACTTTGAAGGTCAGCTCTATTTTCTTTAATTTATGATTTTTCTTTCTTTTCATTTCGAAGTTTCCAATCGAAACTACGAACAAGTTGAAAAAGTTCGCTAAACCAATTTGTTAGTGTTCACGATCATCACGCAATCTCACCACTGGCGCAGCTCGAATTTCGATCTGACTTTCCCTCTGTCGGGATCGCATATTCTTCTTATCTTATTTTCATTCCTTGCGTAGTTGGTAGTACAGACATGCCAACTTCATGAATAAGCCCTTTTAAGCAATAAAGAGGTAGAGCATTAATAAAATGAACCCAAAGGTAAGCAACAGATTGGTGAAGGTCGCTACGAACAGCGTCGCGCCCAGCAAAGCCGCGCTACATCAACGCCAATAACTGATGGAATTGCCCCAACAACAACAACAACAAAAAGAACAACAACAAAAAGGACAACAACACAAATCAGCACGAAAACATTCCATAATCAATAAAATACAAACTGAATGTAAGTGAGAAAGAGAAGGATAGCGCATATTCAAGAATTAGTCTACACACATCGAAGGATCAACAATAAACACTCGAAGAAAGGTTGAGGGGAACAAGGTTGTAAAGGGAAATACAACGCCTACATTCAAAGAATCGGTCTCCAGGACAACAGAAAAATGAAATAAGTAAAGCATGCAAATAAAAAAAAATCCATAGAAGAAACCTCTATATCATGATATTTAAATGTGGCAACAATAATAATGTGATGAAATAGAGGAGAAGAAGAAAAGCATGAAAAAGGGTTATGAAGAGTAGAATACGCATAAGGAGAAGAGAAAGGGGTAGAAGGGAGAGAATGACTTACATACCCGAAGCAGTTCCTAAAAGTTGGCAACCTTTAAAAGAATGTGGACAAGCAAGTCGATGCCAACAACAACAAAAAATAAACAATATCAACAATAATCGGCAACAACAACATCAACAACAATTCAAACATAATGCTCAAGAACAACAAAAACAATAAATAAAATCACCAAAGCAAGCACGACTAGCTGACGAAGAATCCTGCACGTGTGTATCTTGTATGCATAGCAGCAACAAATTGAGCAACAACGCCAACAACACCTAGCAAACTACCAAACAACAACAAGCCCATGAATTCAGTCATAAAAAGAAACTTGAAAATAAATCAAATCTAGCAAATAAATTCAAAACTAAAAACAAAAACAAGTAAGAAGGCTAACTAACTCCAGCCTAGCCGAAGCCTAATATGCCCTACAAACGTAGTAAGAATTTATTACTAATTTGACCCTAATAATCATTTAGTGCTACACGACCAACTCGTTCCCCTGTAATGCAGTTTTATTATAATTGCTGTTATGGTAGGCGAACCACGCCCATTTTTGTGAAATTATTTAGTTTCATAGGAAGTTCGAGTCTAAATTGTGTCATCCTACTTCGTTCACAATCGTTGAAAGCGGACTACGAATGTAGATTTATTTATATTAGGTATCAGAAGTGGGCGTGGTTCTCAACCTGTTTCGTCCATTTTCAAAATCGAACATTTTCAAAGCTCCCAATAAGAGAAAAGAGTTGCACCAAATTCGTTCTCCTGTAATTTTTCGGACAGACAGCAGACTCGTAGAAATACCGCCAGTCATACAGACAGGCATACAGGCAGAGGGATTGAGAGGGCTTAAGAACTGGTTCTGAGCCAGAATATATATACTTTTCTATTCCTGTAACGCCCCCTTTAATGCATCACAAGCGCAAGAACAAACTGAAGTACGCTAACCCTTCGGTTGTAGGGCATAAAAATGAAAAGAAATAGAATTAAATTGAGAACAAAAAGCAAAGAGAAAAGGCAAAAATGCAAAACGAATAACTAGAAAAACTACGCCCATTAAATTTATGTCATTTTTTTAAATTCTGCATCGTTTTGTGTAAAAAAAGTAAAGAAAAATGTTCCACATTTTGCAAAAATATTTTCGAGCTCTTTTCAGAATAAAAAATAAATAAAATCAAATTAAGGAAAACAATAAAAGTAATTACCAACAGAAAAACTGTTGCGATACCTGAAAACAATAATCATTCTTTATAAATATTTGTAAGAATTTTTTCATATTTCGAATTTGCTTTTATCAAAATTTTATAAAAATGCTGAAAAATCATCAAACAATTATTTTTAATAAAAAATCAATCCTTTTTCAAAACCTTGATATTTTACTATAATTGATTGATTTGATTCTCTGAAAAAGTGGAAACAGCCCAGACATAGCCTTAAAAAAGGCAAAGAAGGAAACAAGCGGTAACCGAAGCGCGCGAAATGGTTTTGAAACCCCCAAGAGCGATTTTGAAAAAAAAAACAGCAAAAACTAGAAACCGACGATCAGTAGACCGAATGACTGGTGTGACACGTTAGAAAATTTGTTCAAAAATCGAAAACAGAAAAAAAGGAGACAACCATATTTCTTTGAAGTTATTAAAAGTTAAGCGAAATAATAGCTTGGAAACCTGTTCGTATAAGGTTGGTTGCGACTGTCGACAAGATTGTCATGATCTCTTAACGGTGGAGACGATTGTTCAATTGATCACTTTGCGGGTCAAGAGTTTTGATCAATGATCTGAAGTTTAACTCATTCGCTGGTTTGCGAAATTGTAACTCATATTATCGTAGAAGAGTTAGTCATAGCGTCCGATGAACGGTATATGGTTAATCGATATTTTGCGGTTAGTCGATTTCTCGACCGATCGCTTAGTCGGCGTTCGGTAATCGAAAAGCAATCATGCACAAACTTAAGCTTGCACTTGAAGATTAATTAACGATCTACATGCTTTGCCTTAAAGGCCAGTAAAATTGCAGTAGCAATAACAGCTGGGGTGCTGCTACCGCAACTGCTGTTTCTCTAACTGCTGCTGCTCCTGCTGCTGTCATTTTTTTAAACTTAATTTTAAACGTTGTTAAGCAGAAAAAATGTTAAACATTTAAAAAACACTTTTTGCTAAAATATCGTTTTTCAAGAACAGAAGTTTTCATGAAAGAAAAAACAACGGACGGCATCGGATAACGTATAATAATTCACTAAAAACGGTAATAACAAAAACAAGAACAACAAAAACAGTACTACGGTAATAAATTGTGATAGCCATGCCTGATATGTTTTAGTTCACGATATTTGTGTAATTAATATTGCTCTATTAAATTGAACCCCTATTAAGTTTAATCCTGCAATAATAATCAACGTTGTAATTCATTTGAGTTCTTATTTCCTAGCATAATTAATTTTAGAATTAAGAGGATAAAATCAATTGATATTGATTAGTTGCAGATGCTTCTCAAATATAAGAATTATGTAATTTGAGCATTAACTCTCTCCAAAAAGACATCGTAAAAGTGTAACGCTAACGGAAGTATCCATGATTATATTCACTAATTTTGTCTTTTTGCGAAACAAAAATAGTCTATTTTCCAAGTCTGAGAAAAGCTTCAATATCAGAAACAAACAAAATGTTCAATATTGTTCCTTTTAAATAATGGTTTGATAAAGTTCTAACATAAAAAACCGCAAGCAAGAAGTCGAAGTCATTTCTTTTATACTCCAATGAGCTTCATAATCTTTCAATCTATATTTCTCATTCTTTCTTGTTTTTGCATAAATTGCCTTTTGTGATCGCATATAGAATTCCGAATGAATCCCTTCGGTATTCAATACTTTTTCCACGCACAGATTTAATTTAAATTAGAATTATTTCACATATAAAAAAGTGTATTTGCAAGTGACGCGCCTATGTGTAAATACGTATAGATGTGTGCCTTAATAAAACTGATGGCATTACGATTATTCTATTTCATTTTTATTTTGTTTTACTTGTCATTACGAATCATTGTAAACATCTGGTTCGGAATTGAGACATGGTATCACGCTAAATATACTTGCATTCGATTTGTGTAGATGCTTCAACATCAATAATAGATCGTGGTGGAAATATAATAAGGGAGGGGGTGTGTGGGAAGAGGAAATCATTATAGCCTTGTGTAAGAAAAACGCTAAGAAATGCAAATCTGCTGTACTGGATATTTGCGCCGTCTATTTTTGTTTAATTTTGTTCGTGGTTTTTGCCTATTATTGTCACTTCAAGTATATTCCATATGTGTAGTTGATTTTATGCTCCGGCGCTAGATTGTCTAGATTGTCTAATAGTGTCAAAACATGGATAGGCCATTCTTAATCTTCTCCCCTTTAAAAATTAATTTCTATTAAACAAATGTGTTTGGAATTCAAATGTAAAATTCGTGGCAAAAATTGAAACCTTTTAATTAATAAAAATCAACATTTTTTAAAATTAAAGTGAATTTCAATTTAAAATGAAAGACTTGAACAACGAACGCGCTTTCAATAAATTCGAATTAAAAGATAAGAAATTGCGTGACAGCCAAGTAAAACTAATAAAAATAATAAAAAATTTAATAAATACACGTGCTTAGGAAGGTGCTGACTTAAACCAAACAACTGGACTCCACTTCTTCTCCCAATAGTTATTAAAAGTGTGAAAGTTAACATCATATGCTTCAATAGTTGTTTTAATATGACAAGTTGTCATACATTTCGTAAAGGATTATTATTTTTCAATGTGTCGATGCATTTTCTTTACTGCGGTGCAGCGCAACAGTGTGTCGTTGTAAGAGTTGCGTGGAAGTGACAAATTCGATGTGACAGTCATTAGCTTTATAATATTAAATATCTATTGGAAAATAAGAAGTGAAGTCATGGCGATTATATAAATATCACAGTGAATGGCAAAATGTTTTAAACGTAATTTGTGTCAAATTACTATTATTTCGCTTTAATTTTTTAATGCTGGATTAGAGTGATTATTTTAGTTGATGGTAAACAAAACAAATGGTGACAATATACCGATTTATTTATTTCTCTCCTTATCAGCAAATTTTCGGAAGATGGACAATATTATGAATGAAAAATTATGGCGATTTTTTAAAGATCCGGAGGTTAAAATGCTGAAAAGATAATTACCCCAAACGCCAAAATCCCGGAAACTGCAAAACGGCAATATCCTGAATTAATGCCTAGCGAAATAAATTCATAACAAAGGAATCCTACTCGCAGGATACTGTTACTGTTACTCGCAGGATACTAATACTGTTGGCAGCTAAACAATATTCTGCCTTTGATGGCTACAATCATTAGCGCCGAATGCAAGCCTTAGTTAATTAGAATATTCTTGGCAGCAACCGGCCTTCTACTTACTTATAGCACTTTTCGGTGCCGAAGGCGTTCGTATTGCATGCACTTGGTGTGCCCTAATGTTAAAATTAGCGAAGCAAATTAAGCAAATCTTTGTTAATGATTAAAAGTATTAAAAGTGTACTGTTTGTGCAAGTTAAATTTTGAGATATGAATTTCGTGATTTTCTCGTTCGGGATTTTGTTGTTTCGCGATTATTTCGTTCGTTTTCTTTAACTGTTGTTTCAAAATATTTGAAAAAATCACTAATTTCATTTTATTTTCTAATAATCTCTCCTTACAATCTTTAGAATTATATAGCTTTTCCTTTTTTCCTTGGACAGAATATTTGCCTTTCAAATTAAGTCTTGGCCTTGCCAGCAAACTTCTTTAAATTCAAAACATTTTCTTAGATTTTACGTTTTATAATCGCATCATTCTAATATATAGTTCGCTTTTATGTACTAACAACTTCACGATTACCCATTCCATACTATCATCTTCTTCTCTTTTCATCTTTGAGAGTAATTGAAATGCTGATTATTTTACCATGATCTCAGAGCTCATAAGTCTCCAGTTTATAATCGCAGTTTTCATGATGATTAATATTCATTACTTTTAAGTCTAAACATCATTAGGATCACAGTCATAATTAGTTTGAAAATTATCATAGTAACAATTTTTGATGCCATTTTCGCTACCAATGTGATTTTCAACTGATGCCGCAATAGAAGAAAATAAAGTTATAAACATATCAAGAGGTATCGAGTGAAAAGTTGATACAACTCGAGATCATTATCACTTTCACTTCCACAATTATCACTATTACTATCACAGTCATTATGGCGATCAGTGTCACTATCACGGTCACTATCTCTCTAACTGTTACTATCACTATCATTATCATTGCCCTGTACCCATCATGATTACTACTCTCGCTATCACCGCCTCTCTCACTAGCATTACTACTATCACTATCATTATCACTATCACTATCATTATCACTATCACTATCTCTAACATTATTATTGTCGTTATAGTTACAATAATGATAATGAATATTATATACCCGCAGTTCTAAGAGTAATAACTTTGTTGCTCGAAATATTGCTCAAGCATAAGCCGATACCGAAGCAATTTATTTTTATATGAAAATCTTAGCTTCAGATATAATTGCGAAAAAATCGGATGACAAAAGGTATGACGGAATAGAAGAGGAGAGATTTGTTTAATTTTCATAGAGGATATGCTATCATTAATACTTTGTATAGTACTTTGCAGATATTATTGATACACTTAGGAAATAACGTCGCAAGAGATGTTACCGACACCGATTGTAATCATTGTTTTCCTTCTCTTCTTTTAAGTCCAGCCAAAGATGAAAACCGGCCGGCGACTATAGTTCGTGAAGTGGAATGAAATGGAAATGATTTTGATACCCATTTAATAATTATTGAAAGCAAGGAGATTTGAATCATAACATTCTAAGTTCTCTTCTTCTTCTTTTTTAATTTTTTTTTAATTTTATTATTTCAATTTATCATCATCGAATATAATTTCTGCCTTTAGATAATTATAATCGACAGCTTTTATTTAAATTAATTGATTTTCCCTTTTGAAATCGTATCGTAAATAAATTTAAGTTCAATTGTTTGTACTAATAAAATATTTTCCCTTTATTTTAATTTTTAAACATTTCCTTTTTTCTGGCTTTGGCAATTTGGAATTCATTTCAGAATTTATATCTCTAAATTTATATCTGTAAATACATTTATCCTGATCATCCTGACTTTAGTAGATCAGATCTTTAGTAGATAGCAAGGAACTCTTTGCTATCTACTAAAGATCTGATCTACTAAAGTCAGGATGATCAGGATAAATGTATTTACAGTTTGAATAAAAGTAAAATCATATCATTTTTTAGAAAATATCGAAATCTTTAATGTGCATATAATTCGGCTGCAAAAACTGAAATATAAAAGTCTTATTTTGGTATTCTTCTCCTTTCACTGCAATTGTTAAAAATAGTTATAATTGTTATAAAAATAGACAATGTCGTATAAATCGGCGAATATGTACGGCAAATAATAGCTCTTAGAAAAATAAAAAGCATGGATAGAGAAAGAGAGAGAAATAAAAAGGGAGAGAGGCAAAAAGTTTGAAACACCAATATTCTCAACCAATATTAACAACGTTAACGTTGAAGTATTGTAGTATGTGTGTGTCCGTACCACTCCCGACTCCTTTTCGGCTTTCAAGTACCACTCCCGACTCCCCACGCCTTTCGCTCCCCTCAAAATTATCACGTCGAAGTCACGTTCATGCAGGATTGACCATCTGCGCTTCTGGATAATTGCAACATTACAACACGTGCGATTAGCCTTTCCAAAGTTGTCTTCCTTCTTCTTTCTTGTAACCTCCCAATCTTCTTCTACACTAGCTTCTGACTGATCTTCTCAAGCCAAACCATTTTAAGTTTTTCGCGCGAAAAATGAGCAACAGGCTGCAACACGCTGATCTTAACGCAATCAATAACGTTGCGGAAACAACGATGCGTTGACAAGTTCGACTCTATAAAAGTGTGCGTTCGTTTGTGTGTTGGCTCATAAGAGTGTGTGCCCACGTCTCTTTACGACGTATACACCTGATGGTTATCTATCTGTCTATATGGCTTTACCTCAAATGGAGTTATCAACCAAAAGCGTCTTCATCTTCATCACCAGCAAAACAACGAAAGCAAGAGGCGCATTAGCCCAACAATCGAAACAGCAACCATAATGTTAGCAACTAGTAGAGATTTCCAAGGAAATCATTCCCTTCAATGCTATTTTTTTGAAAAAAATGTGATTGCTTTTCTTACGTTTTTCTTTCTTATTTCTTTATTTATTTGCTGACTAAAAATTGTTTGTTTGTTAATATTGATCATAATATTGTTCTTGGTGTTGTTGTTGTTGTAGTGCTTTATTCTTGTTATTTCTCTCCATCTATCTGTCCATCCATTTGTTCATCAGATCAATTTTCGAAATGCTTTCGTTGGTTTCTGGTTTTAAAGACAACGTCAACACTGTCTTCATCGATAGTGATGACTACTCTTTATTGTTCGTTATTCGTGGTTTGTGTTTTGTTTGTGCCTTTTCTGTTTTTTTAGCAATTCGAAATCTTATTGTAGTTCTCTTGTTAATAACATTTTATCTGATTTTGCTGTTGCTTTTATCGCTGTTAACTAGTTACCAATGTTTTTAGTTTGTCTTGTTGTTGCCAATGATTGATTTGTTGCAAAAAAAAGGATTGAGAAGTAAATACGTGTTGGCTGCTCGATGGACTGATAGAATTTCGAGGAGCGTGTTTACAATCAGTAAAAGTTCTAAGATAAATCAAAGCATTTATAATAAAGCGATAATAAAAAGAAATAATTTAACTAAAATAAATTTTACTTCTCGTGATGTTGCGGAGAAAATCGAAACAAGTTAATAAAAAATCAAAACATAATCAAAGAAACTGATGATAACTTTAGTAATCAATATTATTTTCGATTTAATTGACAAATTGTTTATGTCGGAGTATTAGATTTTCCTCGGTGGAGAGAAAGACTAACGTCGCGAAGCTCCCACGAGATTTCAGTGACAAATTCTGAGCGGCAGAACGTTGAAAAATTGTTTATCGCAATTAAACTAAATTGCAGCTACGTGCTACAACTAAACTTACAAACAACAACAATGGTGATTACAGAACGAGCGAAAGCAATAGTAATGATATTTAGCACGACCCGGAGAAAAAAAAGCATGACACTCGCCAAAGAAGAAGAAACGATTAATATAACGTATCCATGAAATCAATGCTTTATTTTTGAAACAAATGATAATTCCGTGATAATTCTAGTTCAATTAAATTACTAATTCAATAAAATAAATAGCTCTTTTTCACTTCGCTCTTACACTGAAATCAACTGAGCTCAATTACATCGAGGCGTACCTGATCTGATAATATCGGATACCGATATTGTATTGATATTATCGGATCGGTGTAAACTAATTTTCAGATTATTTATGTGGTCGAATAATCAGTGAGCACATATTCCTTGTCACCTAGAAGGTGGAGGCCTTTATTGACCTTTATTGATTGCGCCGTTTTCTAAATGAAGCTAAAGCGTATTTGAACGAATGAAAACAAACGAATCTTGTGATAATTTTAAATATAAAATCTGTGCTTTTTGATGAGATTTAATTCCGGAAAATACGCGAGTCATATTTGATAGATTAGTTATGTAATGGTTTTGATAATTACATAAACAACAAAAACAACAACGACTGTCAATCTCAAAAAACTGCCATAAAGAATGTTAAAATATCAACAAAGTCATAGGCAGACCATAAAAACATTAATAAAATCCAACAAAACGAAAAATCACGAACATCAATAACAACCATAACAAGTACAACAACCGAAACAACAACGACAACAACAATAACAGCAACTTTTGCGAGCATAACATGTGCCAAGCACAAGCTTGAAATCAAACAACAATCCCTTTTAAGCTCTTTCCCTAAGTTGTTTGTTATTCTATTGTTTTGTTATTCTTTTGGTTTTTATTTTGTTGTTTTCCTTTTTATTTTTGATTTATTTATTTCTTTGTTTGCGACCAAACATAAGCTGAAGAAACCTTTTTTGGTAAAGAAGCGACAAGTAAACGCATTAACTGGAATTTCATTAGTTTTCTTCTTCTTCTACGGTCATGTCTTTAAGTAAAGTAAAAAATTAAAGAGAGAAAAGCAAAAGGAGAAGAAACAATCGTTAGCAACAAGAAATGTTTGTGTATTAAACCATGTTGCTAATGTTGTTTATATACGTATGACTTTGTTCCCTTTTTTTTGGTTGCTAACAATGCGTTTGCTACCGGTGCTGATGTTGTTGCGGTTATTGCTTGCTCTTGGTGCTGCTCCTACTGCTGCTACATCGAAATATGTTATTCCTCCTTAATGTTGAATTATTTTTATGTCTTCGTCAACGATGTCTTGAAAAATATTTTAGACCGAGTCAACTCGTAAACTCTACGCGGAGAAAACTTTACGAATAACTAATAAATTAGTTGAAATAAAATAAACCGAAGCAGCAATAATAAGCAGAAACCCCACAAAAAAACGACAACGACAACAATAGGATTAAAAAATTTGTTCATCTTGTGCGAGAGAATTTTTCAATCTTTAAAGAATCTTTGAGATATAGTTTGAATTTTATGAAATATTTTATGAAAAATTTTGTCCGCAGAGTTCGATTTAAAAACGGTTATACCAGCCCGAGATTTCATATAGCTGAATCAACTATATTCTGTCTCTGATTTAGTATAACTTATTGTCATAATTCAACTGAAACAATCTTTAACGAGAGATCCTCAGCTGAATCAGTGTTTCATAGGCACTTCTTGTCTCTTATGATAATAATCCTTAATGATTACGGCGATCATTATACTTGATAACGCTGACTATGTTAACGAGGTAAAATATTTTAGAGGTGCTGTTGACATTTCTGATATAGTCGTTATTGATGCTGTTCATTCTTGCTGACGTCAATGTTGATTTTGTTGATTACTGTTAGTTCCAATAAAAGGATTAATTCGTTTCTTGTGTTGCTGTTGTTATGTTTGCTACTGCTGATTTAGATTAAGCGTTATTTACGGAGGCGAATAATGAATAGATTTTTAAGTCCACAGAGCAAAATCAGCACCATGCCTAAACGTCTGAGTTTTGTGCTTAAGTCTTTCGTTTTGTTAAGAAACCTCTGGCGTAAAATTCAATAGTTATTTGTTCATTATTTATAATATAGATGCATTTATATTTAAAAAATACAGAATTGCTGAAAAATGTTATGTATAATTAAGGGGCGTCTCCACAATTTTTTTATAATGAAAATATATAATTTTTACTTGAAGAAATATGCCAAAAATTATCTATTTATATCTATAAATCGAAATAGATATAAAATTCTTAACCCTTATAAATTTGCCTTAAAAATTTTAAGATAAAATAGTGATAATCATATTGATGCAATTTCTCTTTTTCGTTCCTCTGTTTACTCTCTTTTTTTCTATTACTGTCCTCTAAGCAAATTACCAAAATGACAATTAGCTTTATTTGTTAGCATATTTTTACGTAAAATAAAACTATTTATGTAAATAATTAATTAATTGCCTCTCCTTTTATCATAAATTTCCTTTAAGCAAAAATATTTACGGAAATATGGCCAAAATAATTAGTTGTGTCAGAGGAAGACCACAAGCATGCTAACTGTTACCGCAACAATAGCTGTAATAATAACGAATAAAACAATATAACGTATTCTCTAATGAAATGACAAAGATAATCAATAGAAGCAACTGTTAAAACAATCGTACTTTCATTTAAGCCAAAACTTTCACCACTTTTGTAAAGCGAATTAAAAAATTATTCGATTGCTATTTTTGATACATAATTATCACTAAACACCTAAAAAGCTTAGCACAACCTTAACATTTACTCTGCTTTAGATAAATTTATATCAACAATACCTCGAAGTTATTTCTATTGCAATTATCTATCGTAGACAATAGAAATCGGTAACGGAAAAACATACGACTAATTTTCATGGTCCGAAAACCCTAAATTTTATTATTATAATATTATTATGCATTTCAGAACATTGTTATAAAGCATATATGGTATACACATACTACGTTGTCATCCTTTCTTTTACGATACTTCGCCTTTACGCGGTAACTTGTTCAAATTTTTCATAATTCAATAAAAAAGTTCGATGAACTCACGCAAACGTTTTGCTCGCAGCGATAAACTTTTAAAAGTTTAGTGAGTCACTTGAAGTAACATTGGAATAACTTTCAGTTACGTTAGTAATAACTCTCTTTGAGTTAACTTCGTGGTTTCTCGACGTCTTTCGTACATAATCTCGACTTATGCATTTTTAGGAATGTATACACTGCAACTTTTTTCCTGCGGCAAAATGCGTCAATCGTTGTCGTTGATTTTGTTGTCTCTTAGTGTCTTTATTGTTGTGGTTGGAGCTGCTCTTTTTGTTGCTGACGGTTTTTGTAGTTGTGAGTGTTATTGCCATTTAACCATTTTTGGTGACGTTTCATAACCAAACTTGGCGTTTGCTCACTTGCTGCAAAAGTGCGTGATGAAAATTTTTAATTATCATTCATTACCATTACCGAAACTAACTAAAGTGACAAAGTCTACAGAACCAACCAAACGAAAAAGATCACTAAAGGAAACATTATAAAAATTATTATAAATATATATTCAAAGAGAGCAGAAATTCTATGGAAATTCGTTAAGAAAAAATTAAAAAGAAATACTAAAACACATCGAGCTTCGTAACTCTTTGTTTGGAAATGAAAACTCCCTTTTTCAAGAATCAGCTCGCAAACATTTTCAACAAGATTCCATAAAATACAATCACAAGATAGTCTGAGCTAAGCTTCTTTTAAAAATTTCTCTAAATTAGAGAAAGGAGAGGAGTAAACATTCAGATGAATTATTGTCTATGACATCGAGTAAATGGCCATTTTTGCTGGCCACGCAGTAGTCCATACGCTAAGAAGAATTCCATCTGTCAAACGCCTGATACGTTTCAGAAAACCCATCTAATATTTTCACCCTGTATTTTAATTTTACTACCCGTCGGTTACCGTACAAATTGGTTTAGTTTCCCCATTTTCATTTCTTCTTATTTTTATTTAATTTTGCACTTTTTTACTTCACTTTCTCAACTTCATTCTTCCATAATTTGCCCTGCTTTCTCTGCAAAACTACTGATTGCATTCATCACAGCATACCACAAAGCATCGTCTCTTGTGCCTCGCTCATTAGGAGCGACTTTTTCTAATCTAATTTAATTCAATTATTGCCAACATAACCAAACCCTAACAAGCATAAAACAGAACAAATTGTTTAACGAGCAACAAATGCAAAAGCAAATAACAAAAGTACTCTGGGTTCGTAGGGCCCCAAACCGAAATGCATTCTAGTAATTTGTTCATTGATTTGTTTTTCTCTTTCTTTGCATATTTTGCTTTTCCCACTTTATTGAAATTAATTTTTCCACGTCGCGTAAAATTCTGGGGAATGCGTGAAGTAATGAAGATTGAATTGATGGAAGCAACTTCCGTCATTTGGTTTGAGGCCCAAATGAACGTTTTAAAACGAACCATACAAAAATAATTAAAATATCAAAAACAAAAATTAATCTGATTTCAAACTGGCAATACCACAAATATCTTAATTATTTTGTTAATATTTATTTTACTTTATATGAAATTATAAAGCCTTGCAAAATTTTAATAAAATTTCGATACTTTATTATCGTTTTGAATTTAAAATGTGAATATTTTGACAATTGTATTGCTCCGAGTGAACTGAAAGCTTTAATTACACTAATTCGACGTCAAAATACCGCGCTTTGGAGGCGTAACAGTGTCTGTAAAACAATTTCGCCTCCCTCCCACACCGGGTTTCACGGTGAGGTAGCTCGTAAAGATTTCCGTATGTGATCTATCGTTTTTTCTCTCTTTTTTTATTTAAATGTTCCACTCGCGGCAAAATAAAATGTTTACTTCTTTTTCGTATCTCTTGCCAGTTTGTTACTGTTGCTGGTGCTGATGTTGCAGTTACCGTATTGCGCAATCAGCTAATTACGGGGTTGGTATTTTTTTCAGTGGCAGCAAGAGATTGACCAAAAACGAAAAAAAACCAAAAATCTTATAGTAATTTAGCTTTCAAGAAAAATCGTATGTTATTTTTCAAACAGTTTTGAAAAGTGAATGAATTATTATTAAATCAGTCTTTGAAGTAATGAAAAGGCTACTTCAGTTGAGCTAAAGCTATCCCGAGGTGAAAACATTAGTGTTGTGAAAGAGGTGGAGGGAAATGCATTTAATCTTCTAGAATATTTTTCAAGATATTTTTCATATTTTTTTAAAATATTTCTTGAGGATTGAAATTATATGACATGATTTAACATCAAAAGCGTTTATAAGATTAAGTTTCACATTTCAGGTTTCAAATAGTTTCCCAGTCTTAATTGAAGACTTAATTAAACCAGTCTTAATTAAACCAGTCTTAATTAAAGACACTTGAATCAAAAGGAGTTTAGGAGTTTTTTTATAATTTACAAATTTTATTCAAAATTCTTTTATTTTGAAGCATAATGAACACAATTTTGAATTTAGCAATGATATTAATGAAAAAAGAAATAGAATTTGTAGTATTACTTTATTATTTAGTCATTATATCTAAGAATTTGATCTATTTCAAAGCTGCGAAAACCAACAGACCAACGATATGGTTAAACCAGCCAACTATTTTCCCCCGATGGATTAACTTTATTCTGCCTTTTGCTTAGTATCTCTTTCTGCCATGATTCAAACGGAACAATCCTAAATGTGCAAGCCTCAGCTCAATCATCGAAATTCCTTGAAAGGAAAATATTATTGGAAATGTGTCCCAAAAGTGGGACATTCGAGGCTGACGAGTTAAGAGGCTTAACGAAGCCAAATTTTTTGAAATATCGACAGATTGTAATAACGCAATGTTTTCGATGATATTTTTTCATATGGAGCTTTTCAATTTTCTCAATAGTAATAAAAAGTGTGTAATAAAATATTCAATTGATACAACAACAACAATAATAACAAAAATGTATTAACTATAATAACACCTATCGTAAAATCATTTGTTATATCAAAATAAAAGAAACGAAGCTTTGATGGAAAAATTACAATTATAAGAGGTTTTATGGATGTTACAAATTGTAAAAACAATAATAATAAAGACACAACCACGCACACGCAACAGCAACTGTACACAAAAGTAATAAAAAAATAACTTTCCATTTTCAAAATTTATTAAAAATCTGTATTAT
Source organism: Physocephala rufipes (assembly GCA_963966595.1). Lineage (NCBI taxonomy): Eukaryota > Metazoa > Arthropoda > Insecta > Diptera > Conopidae > Physocephala > Physocephala rufipes. Next base: position 23,209,982 of record OZ016505.1, read on the forward strand.
GTGTCTCGTCTCGTAAAACAAACGCACGAGCACGCATACATGAATTTCACACATAAACATAAACACGCATTTGGAATGCTTACTAGACGTTTTTATTGCGTTTCATGGGTTGATGACCACTTTTTTTGGAATTGGCAACTTGTACCGACTTTGGTAAAAATTTTCTAAAACAAAAACGACGAAAAACAACTACTGAACCAACAACAACAACAAGAGTCGAGCAACGAAAAATGCAACCAAATAGCAGTCAGCCAGTCCATAATTGATTTCCTCCTTTTGCTTTTATTTATTTTAAAATCGACAGCGAGTGTCTAAGCACTGTCTGCTGCTGCTGCTGCTGCTACTGCTGCTGCTGCTTGCCATTGTTCTTGCTACTGCTGCTGTTGTTAGTTGCTACTGCTGCTACTCTTTTGGTTAGATGTTGCAACGATTACAAAATTGGATGATTTTCACTGAAGACCTCTTCGAAATTTTTGTATTAGTATCAATTATTTCTACTATTTTTGTGGTTTTTGTTTTTTCTTTTCTATTTCCATTTTTCAAGAGCATCATTTTTTATTTTTTGATTAATTGCTTTCCAACCATTTTACTTATTTCTTTTAATATCATTATTGTATGAAAAGAAAATAAGAAAATTCCTTTCACTGATTTTAAGATTTTTCAACTGGTTTTTGAACTGATGTACGATGAAATGCTGAGAAAAATCGAAAACAATTTTAAGAAATAATTGCACACGCATGAATTGTAATCGTAAAATGCATAAATAAAATCAATAACTAAATATTCATGAATGGCTTAAAATAAATAACTGCAAAATAATTCATTCACACCAATTAATTTGTATTATTAGTTATTGAATTTTTGATTTCTTGCATTTCTTGATTTTATTCCTTCGCTTTTATCTCGTACAAAACTAATAACTAATTCGGATTAAGAAGTTGACCACGCGAAACCACCCAAAAGCATAATAAGGTATAATAAAGAAACGTAATTTATTTGTGGCAAATCAGGTTGTTCAACTAGTTGGCAAATTAGCCATTAGCAAACTGAATTTCAATCAATATAAACTAACTTTTCCATAACTTAAAACCATTTTAAATTAAAAACAAAGAAGCGTGGTGGAAAAAATACAATGTAAGAAATGTTTACGGTTCAAAAAAAGAAGTGAAATCCAAATCAAGTCACTACACACTGGAGGTATTCGAAGGCACTCACTCGGTAGAAAATTTCAAAATTTTAACTGACACCTCTTGCTGGAACAGTGTATTATTGAAATCTTCTTCAACCTCATCCAAAGCTTTATAGCAATTTTTATAAAAAGTCTATAGTGGAATTCATCTTGTTCGTTGGAAACGGCAGATGGCGTAATTTTTGACTAATGCATCTTCTTCTGAAGTGCTCTCTCGTCCAGGAATTTTTTAATTTGAACTTTTCTATGGAGCAGACTTTCTTCAAGAATGTATTTCAAAATATCGTAAATGATATAAAATTATCTATCAAATGCTTTAGAAACTCTAAACGGTTGCGGTCTTCTTAAGAGCAATTTTATCCTCATCACTCGATTTTGACCCACTTTTGTAACGATGCCAAGTTTATTTATTTTATCTCGTCTTCTCCTGTTTTTTTTTTCTTTTGTATCAATCAAGAAGAGGAGAATTGTATTGAAAATTCTTTGAAATTCTGTTACTGCGAGTTGGGATGAGTTGAGTAGAGGAGTTCAGTTAAATTTAATTTCATTGTCATGCGATCAACTTAAATAATTGCGGCTATTAAATACGTCTTCCCTCCGCTTTCTTCCTAACCGCCGTCCCCCACCCCCTCCCCTCCCACCGCATCATCCATATCTTCACAAGTCCGAAAGTAATCATTAAAAGTAATTTAGCAAATAATTCAATGAAAAAACTGAAAGAGAAGGAGACTGTTTACGATGAAAGCAAATGTTGACAGAAGGGATTTTATTTATTTGAAATTGTTACAAAAAAAGGATTCCATTCGAAACGGAATGGAAAGGTTTCGATATGAAAAGAAATTTTATTTAATATATTCTGTATCGTTCTTCACCTCATGCGAAATATATCCGGTTGGAAAAAAGCCAAACCGAAAGGGATACAAAAACAGAGTTCATTGAGAGCTGAAATATGTTTATTATTGCCATTACGATAATTGGCTTTTAAATGAGAAGAAATGTAACTGTTCTCGAATCAATTTCCTGCGAACTCCGACAGATTACGAGGCAATATTAAGTGCTATTACATTCTTATTCCATTTCCCAAAATTAAATTGTTTTTCTTTAATTTTTTAAGGACTTATTCCTTAGTCCTTTAAAGCTTTTTGCAACCATTTGTGAAGTTTTAATTGTGTCTATGTATTTTAACAACAATACTGCGTCAATACAAAAGACCAATCAATCGAAGACGTTAAAAACTTTATTATTAGAATAGATTATACCAAAGTTCCAGGATGTAGATCTTTTTCTCGAATTCTCGATTTCTCGAATTTGCTACCTTCGAAAATTATTATCCAATAAATTTTCCAACTACACAACCCACCAATCAGGCAATCACCCAACCTAACCATCAACCTACCACCATCCATTTATTATTATAAATATTTTTAATGTGAGAATATCAAAAGGAATTAACACCAGAAAAGAGAAATAGTATAGACGTAGCAATTATTTCAAAAAAACAACGTAATAACAAATAACTACATGTGACGATGATGTTATCATGTTCATTGCCATGACTTTGACAAAGCAATACAGCTTCTCATAATTTTCTTTTTATAAAATGCGAAATTTTTTCCAAGGAAAACTCTAACTACTGGATATCGACACGGGTGAAAAAACTGAAACTGAATAGAAAAACCAACGACTAGAGACCATTTAATAAACAGTCACACAACTGTCACTGTTCGAATGTGATGGGAATACGTTGGTACTGAAAGTAGGAAGAAAGCATGGATGAATGGGAGAAAGGGGCAGGAGCTGAAACGAAATAATAAGTAATAAAAAATGACTGGAGAAAAAGAATAAAGGTAAAAGAGAGCAAAAAGGAGTGTAATCATGTCATAATAAAGAGAAAGAGAGAGGTAGAGAAAGAGAGAAGGATGTGTAGACTGAAAATGAACGAATCAACGAATATAAATCACGAAGCTTGGTGTTAGATCAAGTGGTTGATGAAATTCAACGCTGTAATCAACATAAATGTTGTTGCCATCGTAGTAATTTAGTTGACAACATCAAGAACTAGATGCAAAGAGTTGAAAACGATGAAGCAGATAACTAAGAGGAGATTGAGTTGGCGCTTATAATTTCAACGACAACGGTATAATGCATTCCAACATAATTCCTATAACTGCATCTGATCTGGCGGATAAATAGAGCACATCCATGTAGCCAATATCATCAAACGTCGCCAATATCACCGACGCTATTAACACTCACATATGCATTAACGAAAGCATCAGAATTACCAACTATGTCATTACATTGATGATTATCATGATGTCGATAATAGAGTTTATGCGAGTATTATGATATCAATCATTCTCATCGTCGTTATTATGATCGTTATCTATTCTCTTACGATGCTATCTTTAGCTTCTCCATCAATTTTTATACCACTGCCAATATTGAGAAGAAGAAGAAGAGCAACAATAACACCAACAACAACAACAACAATAGCAGCAGAAGCAACAACAACAACAACAGCAGAAGCAAGAGCACCGCCAACACTAATCACTTTAGGCGCTTATTCGTTTCTCCATCGTCTTGTTCTTCTGCTCCCGCTGCCGCCACTCCTTCTTCTTCTTCTCCTTCCCCCCCCCTCCTTTTGTTTTTCTTCTTATGACTTATGTGTAAACTAGTGTCGTTGATCTTTTGCCATCATCGAGTTGATGACAAACCAGCCATTGAAAATAAAAGGATAAGGCCTAAACAAAACAAAGTAAAATATTTATTGAAAGGAACAAGGAAATACATAGAAGATAAATAAAAATAAAAAACAAAGCTTTCGCAAAAGAAATTTGCAAAAAAAATTCTCAACAAAAATGCAGTGAGAGAAATAAAAGAAAAAATAAGTAGGCGTTAAGGAAATTTCATTAAAACATAACAAGAACAACAACAACAACAAGAACAATAACAACAATAATAACAACAAGAACGACAACAACAACAACAACAACAAGAACAACAATCAGCGACATACAGAAATGTGATGTTGCTGCTGCTGATGTTTCTACTAGAGAAGGTTGGTTAATTACATAAGGCTTAAGGGAGTGAAAGCTAGAGAAAGGGAGAGAAGTAAAGAGAGAGAAAGAGATAGAGATTACTTTAAAGTTAAAATAGAATCACAAACAAGGATAATGAGTAGCCAACAATGACAACAACGACAACAATCAGCAACAACAACCACCTGAACAACAACCATCTGAACAACAACAATAGCAACAGCTGCTTGTTAAAGACCTCGATGCTTCAATTGCGTCAGCATTGCAGAAAATAAAAACATGAAATGTTTATGCGACCGCGCACATCTGGGTCTGGTTCATGGCTAATAAACAACATTCTTGACCACATTTTCTAAGACAAATGCTTTCAAAATGAAATATTTCATATTATTAAAAAAGGAGTGTAAAAGGAGTTTGAAAGGGCAGGGGGAGGGAATGGACAGGAAAAAGGCAAGAGGAAAGCAAAGCGAAAGGAAACAATTTCTATTAAAAATTCTTGAAAACCAGATTAAAGTCATCGGCGATTTAAAACCTATGATCGCTTTTCGACATCCTTGAAAATGTCGAGCGTATTACGAGCTTATTTTCAGCTGCAGATTGCACTAGGAAAACTTTAACATTTTATTCATTTTTAATTATAATATTTTTAGCGTGGCAGAGTCAATTTCTGTTAAGAATTATTTATCTTTTTCCAGTAATGACTCAGATAGATTTTCATAAGCAAAAAATTCAATTTCAATAAAAATTATTTAAATTTGAAGAATTTTCGAAGCGACCTGAATGTAATAGAAATGCCTTATAAATAACGCAACTCTTTCAATAAATCGACTTCAGGCACTTTTGAAATAAACGCCTTTAATTTATTGCCTTCTAAATTGAAACAATTAATCTCCTACCGACAATTTTTGGGAGGGCATAACGAAAGGTATAATTTTCCAGTTTATTCCAAAAATCGTGAAAAAACAAATAAGAGAGGAACAAAAATTAATAACAGCGTAATGGTTGAATTGTCTTTTATTGAAAATTCTTTCGCGAAAGTTTAATTATATTGTATTGCACGAATCTATGCCAAAGAAAGAGGACGAAGACGAGAAAAAGGCTCCAGAACTCAAAAAGATATAAAAATATATTTCCCTTTTGGGCGGATAATCTCGATTTATAAAAAGTGCCAGAAAATGTGCAAACATTGCAGCCAGCGGTCAGCGGCAATCACAGCAGCAACAGGGCGGCGTTGGCCTCAAACATCTCTCTTAGTTTGAAGCAAGACCCAATAATAAACAACGTTACTCAAAATGGGAGTGAGAAGGGGGGGAGAGGATGAATATGAAGAAAGGTAAGAAGGATTAAGAAGAAGGCAAAGGATGCCAGGAAAAGATAAAAATATAACACTCAATACTGATGACCACACACAATTTCTCGATAGGGAACAACAACAAAACGAATGAAATTTTTTGGGAGTAAAATCTCCCTAAGGAAATAAAGGAATAAGTAAGGAATAGAAATAATAAACGTAACAGTTGTTTGAAATGCACTTGGAAAGAATGTAAATCGAGAAATTCCATTCACAAAAAAAACTTGTAACCCATTTTTTTCAGTTTCCCCTTCTATTTATTCATCCTTCTACTTTATTCGTTTTCAACTTCGACCTTTTCCGAACCCAAAAAATTCTTTCTAACATTGCTCAGAACTTTTTTCCCTCTCCTTTAATCTTCTTTAATCATCTTTATCCAATCATCATCATCGTTATCTAATCATCTTTATTCTGAGTATTTAGCGAGCTTCTTTATTTCAACAATTTATCATTTCAATCTCAAAATTGTCTCTTTTAAATCATTCTAAAATCATCTTCTGAAACTTTTATTTTCATAACTCTTTTATATTCATAAAGACCGTTTATTTCTAGATAATTTAATTCTAGACCGTTTTTTTTGTCTCATTCTTAAAATCGTCTTCATCTTATTCTACTTTCCAAACGTGTTTTGTTTTCATCTCTTCATATTATTTTTGTTCCTCTTAGTTAATTATTTTTCAATCTTAATTAATTATTTTTACTCTTAATTAAGACAATTTCTTGTTGATCCAGAAAAAAAGTGTAGGCAATATTTTTGAAAGAAGACACATTAAGGTAAAATCTGATACAACAAAAATGCTGCCAGCGAGATTTAAAACAAATTAAAAAAATAATTAAATATTTTTAAGATAACTTGTACGATGGCTGCTGGTTTTTATTAAGGTGGAATGGACGAGGAAGCTTATGATAAAGAAACCAATAAATATTAATTTTCAAAAATTAATGATGACCTAATCTTCATAGAAAAAGAAACAACAGCAACAACACAAAGAAAGGAGAGAACAATAAAAACAACGATAAGAACAACAACAGCAGCAACAACAACAACAACGACGGTGCGCTTAAACGTGCTCGGAAAATTTAATTTGAAATTTATGAAATAAGAATAAATGAATGGCAATACCGCTTAAGTCAAAGAACAACTCACTGGTTATTAATATTAAAAATCAACAACAACAACAACAACAACTCCGTCAATAGCAAGGCCATAAATAGGACAACAAACATCATCATCAAGAATAACAAATTACAACAATAAGGAACTCCATACGTAGCATATATCTGTATATACGTATCTATAAACTATCTGTATGCAGTTTTAGATTCAATCCAATCCAAAACCATGAATAAAAGAAATTCCAGAAAGTGTTGGCTGATGAATACCAGAATAGGCCGAACAGAGTAAAGTGTGTTGGGGGTGAGGGTGAGGGGGGGTGCACGGACTAGAAGGCAAGAGAAAAAGGCACAGTAGCGGTTGAATTGGTAGAGAGCGCAAAATGCAGACGAAAAAAAGTAAAGAGTCAAGCAAAAACTTCCAAACGATCATTCTTGAAGACTTTAACGTGCTGCAAGAGCTTGCACCATTTTTTTGCATTGTCACGCATATGAATGATTATAAAATTTAATCAATATTTTTTGTTCCTGCATTTTTCTCCTTCCACACTTATCCTCATCACCGTTAGTGAGTACAATTTTTTTGTAAGAATTTTGTTAGATTTTTTATTTCTATTTCTTTTTTATCATTATTTCAACGTAATCGATTGGTAACGATCAGCAATAATGATTCTATCATAATTCCATTACAGGAGAGAGAAGGAAGGAAACGATGAGAAGACTGTATTGAAATACGGTAGAGAGAGAATGAGAGAGAGAGAAAGAAAGGTAGTGAATTATGACCTACTACGGCATAAAATAAAGTTATTTAAAAAGCGCTTACCGCAAATCATGTTTAATACTTGAGAATCAGCAAACCACTTTTCTAAAATAGACAATTACAACAACAATCACCACATCAAAATTACCAACAACAACAGCTTCCCCACCACTAAAGCATAACAAAAAAAGATGCATTAACGGACCGAAAATTACCGAAAAAATCTACTAAAATAGAATTAATCTGAAGGAATAATTTTTATACCCTACACCCGACGGAATAAGGTATACTCAATTTTCCTTACGTTCGTACCCCATTAAATAAAGCGCGATAGGTGCTGAAAATTATATGTATTCTTTCTCAGAATCAGAATCGATATCCGGGGTCGATTTAGTGGTGCCCGTCTGTGACGTCTGCGAGCGCCAAAACTTAAAAAGATTACAATTTCATTAATTACAGAAATTTATAATTGATTGATAACAGTGCGAAGATCGAAATTAAAGGAAAACCAAACGAAGATACAGATATAGAAATTGGTTTTTGGTAAAACGATCCGATGACATAAAGCAAAATAATTCGCTGTGACTGAGCTTCAAACATTTGATAATATTCTCCGACCCCGAAGGTGAAAAGTTCAGCAACTTTAAAAACAAAAAGCGCTTTTTTAAAGAACCTTTTCCATTTCAAATTAGGAAAATTTTATTCATATATGAAAAACTACATAGTAGAATATATAAAAAATCGTACGTAGTAGTTACCAAAAATTTCAAACATTATTAAATAAATTTCAGCAAGCAATCTCAAAACAGGTTTATCGTCTTTACCTGTAAACGCTTTATAAATTGTATCGAAAGTATTGAAGTGTAGGGTGAACGTATGCATAGTAACAATTATTTTATGTTCATACGGAGAGTACTATGCGAAGACAAAAGCTTAATTAAGCATTTAAAAGTACTAATGGGTCGTCAACATTAACAACCAGAAATTGTGGTCATACAATTTTGACGATAGAAACGTAAAAGAAATAACCGCAGAGAATAACAAAAGTAACGAAAGACATAATAATGAATGACGCGTTATGATGCAACTATACGAGGTGTTGTAAATAAAAACAAAAACGTTGCGGAGATTAGAGACGATCTTTCAGGTCAGAGACGATTTTTGAATGAATGAAATAAAATTAATAACAATAATAATGATGATGTTTAATGGGATAATGAAGATTTATGCATATAAATATTACATGATTTGTTAAAAGGTTAATCATAAAAAAGCCAAAAAGCCGATTAACCAAGAGGCATTGATGTGAAGAAAAAGAAAAAAATTTTAAAAAATAGAAAAGAAAAATTAAAAGAAAATATTGCAATTAGGGTTATTGTTTTGATGTATTTTATTGGTTTCTTCATTTTAGTAATTTTAATTCAAAATTTGTAATAAAAACTATACCAATTACTTTTGTAATTTTAGTTTGGGAATTTTGTAATATAAGTTTGGGAATAATTCATAATTTTGTGTCGAGTAAAAGACTGATTATGCAATATGTTATGTCTTTGTGAATAGTTTCGAGTGAGCTTCAATTTTTACGTTAAGCGTATTTTCCAGTCTCATCTCCTTAGAAAAAACTAGCCGCTTTTGACATGATTTTGGGATGCCCAATTCCTGTAAACCCACCTCGATGAAAAGAAACCTCGACTCTTACAACATCTCGAACTATATAATCTCGCGAATTGCAATTATAACATCGTGTTTTTAATACGAATGCATATTTATCACCCAGAAAGAGATAAATAGTCGTAGATGCAATAACAATTTCCATTAAAAATTAAACACTTTTTAAAATAGGTTTTCCAAAAATATAGAAAGAAAAAACAACAAAAACAAAACATGAAATAGGAGCCGTAAAGCTGATTGCTCCCGAAAAAGCTATTAAAGAAACTTGACCAAAAGCGGTCATATGGTAACCACAAAAACAACAACAACAACAATAACCGTAGTTTCAAATTGGTAGCACCTTTCTCTTGCTCCGGAAACAAATCCGGAAAAAAATAATACGCTCGACTATGGATGAGGTTTTGTTGTTGTCTTTGATTTTCTTTTAATAATAACTTTGTACCGGTTTAGTACTCGTCTTTTCACCATCATCTTTTCCTCCTTCCTCGTCTTGTCCATCTTCGCCTTCACCTTCATTTCGAACTGTTCAATTTGCAAACTGTAAACTGTTTGTAATAACGATGATCTGAAATTGATGTTGGTGATGATTGTCTGGTGAATGTTTGGCTCATACAAATACAACAAACAAGTGCTTCTGTAGTGTTAATGCTTGCTTTTTTCCTTACGCCCCTCTTTACCCCCTCTCCCCCTCCCCCCGTCTTCATCATCTTTCTCGTCTTCTTCTTTATCGGCTACCTTTCTGTCATGCGTTGGTCACCTGTGACGGGCGCGCGGCGTCATCGCCAGCTGGGCTGCGGTTAACTAAATAATGGTTGGCATATATTTTTTTCATACCCTTCCGGGTATTTTATGATGTATTACAATATATTGTATTGCAGGAATACAAGACTTCTTACGAAACCTGTATCGTGTATCGCTCTCGATGGTTTGGTAAGCGCCAAATTAGGCAATCGCAAGCACGTCATTAACCCGAGGAGACGAAGAAGAAGAAAATGAAAAGAAGCACTTGACAGTATGGCAAATTATCAATGGGAAAAGAGCAAGTGTCGGTTTTAATGATTACTTAATCAAACCATATGGTTGAAATCAAGCAAGAAGCAAGAAAAGTTGAAAAAGATAATTTAAAGAAAACACGTTAAATTGTAATTGTAATAGTCAAGAAGAATGGTGGAATCAGGAAAACTATAAAATAATATGCAAATTGGTATAATTCAACCTCATTTATATGATCTCTTCTAGTTATTGAATACTAATAAACCTCAAAGAAATTATTGATTTTTATTTATTTGGTAGATGTTGACAAATATTTATGAAAGTTTAGCAATACTGAAATTTATTGTTAATCGAAATTGAAATTGTAATTGATGGTTAAAAAACCATATCTCAAAAATTTTTGATCATATTTAGCTTAGACGCAAACCGATGAACCGGCAAAGACAATTGAAGCAAACTCACTTAAATTTCCTTTTCTGAGTCCTCGCCTTTAATTTCTGAAGATCTACATTATTTACAAAGCCATACAAGACTTTACACGGCATTAAGATAAATTCATTTAACTTTATTAAATTTTAAATAAAATAAATTGTTTTTTTTATGTTTTTTTAAATAAATTTTTTGATTATTATTATAATTCTGTTACAGAAAATTCCTTTGCCAATTGTCGCAAATAATTTTCAATGCGTGACTTTTTCAAACACTCCAAACATCACCATCATCATCATCATCATCATTTTAGTAATATCATAATTGTTTTCATTCATTCTCTATTATGTCCATCTTCATCACAGCTTACTCATGCCATTATTGTTAATCCAATTACGTTGTTGTCTTCAATTGAATTGAATTGAAATGGATCGAAAAGTCACACGCTGCCGCTGTTGCTGCTGTTGTTGTTGTTGTTGCCGTTGCTGCAATTACATGTAGAAAGATTGAAAGAAGAAAGATTCGTTCGCACTTCTCGCGACTACAAAAATGCTACAGACACAAAAACAACTGTTGTATATTTCGCATTGCCGACTATATTCTCAATATCTGTATCTGAGTTTTTCTGTTTTATCTCGTACTGATGCGCATTTAATCGTTAATTTAAACACTTGTTCATTTGTTTATTTCATTTTGTTTGTTCAGCAAGCCTAAATCACAACAGTTGCATCAGTAAGACGCAACAAGATGCAACAACTATCATAATCATCATCATCAGCAGCAGCAGCAGCATCAGTAAAACGCACATAACAATCGCAACAACTGTTGGCATCCGAGCGGCCAGCTTATCGCTCATTAATCATTAGACCGCCACTGGTCTAACAAGAGCATGTCCGGGCGCTGAATGTCGCCGTTTGTTGGACCCGGCTGACGATTAAACCGATCATCCAAAACCGACGGAATGACTGACCGGAGTGCACTGATAACATTGATTGTGGCGAGTCGTATCATTGCGCTCGTGGCAAATAAAGAATTGAACTCAACTAAAATCCGCTTAAGCAGCCGACTCTAAGCTTATAAATTAATTGTCTATCTGCCACAAAAATTTTCTGTTTTAGAATTTCTTCCTATTCCTCCTCATCTTCTTCTTGTTCTTCTTTTATTCTTCATATCTGACTTTTTTTAATGCTTTTCCTGTCTTCGAATCTTAAATCTCGTCGATTTATTTTTGTTGTTTTGAATAAATTCATTTAATTTAAATGAAAGGCCTTTCATTTATTACGATATGCTTTGCATATATTTTCTTACGTTTCCATTTTAATTATTTGTGATATTCTTTTGATAATTAAAATATGATCTAAGCATAATTTAAACTCTGGAGCCGCGTATAAAATTATTTTAACTGACAGAACAAGATAGATTTTGGACTGTCACTTTCGGAATGTTGCGATGTGGCGAGCATGGGCGAAAACACACTTTTAATTCGTGTCTGAAACAAATCATCGATTTTGATTACTCTTCTAACTTCTATTCTTCTAACTCTTACCCTAAGTTCTCTTAAATGACAACAGTTTCAAGCCCAATTCTGGAAGAGAACTAATAAATTTCATCGACCCACATGCACAAAACACGTCTTTTTCTCCAAATATTTGTGAGAATTTGTGAGATTAATCTTAAGATTAGAAATGAAAAATTATACCATGACAAAAAAATGGGGTCACTTCTTCATTGAGAAATGACAAATTTATTAATATTCTTTCAGATCGATTACGCCTCTTATTTAAACGCAGAAGTATCTAATATATTTAAAAAATCGTTTAATAAATATAAAATAATTCATGATAAATCTTATTCAACTTGAACTTGATTAAATTGGAACTAACTTTAAATACTTAATTTCTGGAGAGTAAAATAAAATCTTGGATGAACATTTTTGTGAGCTGGCAATACCATTCCCACCCAATCCACTCCCAAACCATTACTATTTTAACCGAATTATCTTATTCGTATGTTTGAAAACATAAATCCCTTTTATTAAAAAAATATAAATAAATGAAATAAAAAAAAATCTCGTTGAGAGAGAGAGAGTATTCGACATGATAACTATTTCGATATATAAACGAAATACAGACGTACATTTAGATTCCGAAGGTGTGACTTTGTTTTCATTTTTTTTTTGTTAATACCATTTTATTTCTATGATTGATGACTATAATGGTTAAAAATATTTTAGGTCATGGAATTCTCTTTTAAATAGAAGATACGTAAATTTGTCATAGTAATATCATCATATATCAATGTCAGAGACAATGCCAATATCAGTGACAGTGTCAGTGTCAGTGTCAATTAAATATAAATGCCTGCGAAAGCAATCTGTCTAACATTTTTTGTTTTAGGCAAATTAGAAAAGCAAGAGAGAAAAAAGACAAGAATTACTGATGATTAAGAAGAAAGGAATGTAAGCTGAAATTCTCATAATTTTCGCCATAATTAAATCATTATTAAGTTGGATTCGACAGGGTTTTCTACTAAACATTTTTGATGGAATTATTTGATTATATTTTATCGTATTTCAAAACGTTGAGCTAATTTAAATTAGAATTTTTTCAATTTGTTAAAATCATTGATTTATCGTCGAACAGAATTTCTAAAACCTCTTTGGAAACTTTGTTCCCCTTTAGAAAAACCATCATAAGCATAAAATCATGCTCGTATTTTCGAGAGCATTTTATGATTTTAACCCAAAATCTGAATGACATATATTGTCAACAAAAATCAAATAAAAGTCGCTTTCATTTTTTCCGTATATTGACACACGGGCCGTGACGGGCAGGTCGTGTCATTAAGCCTTTGTGCCATTGCTTCATCAGACATGCGGACTCTTTTTTATATCTGGTTTTTATATCTTTAATTCTTGTTGATTTGGTAAGGCTTTGTTTCGTTTGTTTGCTCGTTTCGTATTTCTTATTTATTTGTTTTGCTTGCTTATTTGTTTGTTTAGTCTTTGTCTTTGCTTGTTCGAACGTCTTGTTAAAAGTAGTCTTCCTCATTTTCCTTCTTCTCGTTTTTCTCCTTCTCGTATATTTAAAGTGCTTTTATTTGCACTTTGGAAAATTAAATATTTACAAAATGCATTTTAACTCGCTGAACAAATTGATAAAGAATAAGGAGAAGGGGTTGGGGGAGGGAAAAAGGGATCGGCGATAGAAAAGGTGTAGGCAAATCATAACGAGTTACAAATAGAGAGAGGGAGAGGTATAGTGGGTTAGAAGGAATACTCCCTCTAATAAAAAGAAAGCAATAAAAGTATCACATTTATGATAAGTCTTTGATACCGTACGTTTCCTTTGAAACGAAAGAGACATATATTAGCTTAGCGAATAAGTTCGTTATCTTTTATCCTAACATCAATTACGCACACACCCCACCCGCCCTTAACAATGTTCACGTGTAAAAATGCATAAAAACGCATAAAAGTGCAGAAATGGCACTTTTTATTACGCTTTTTATTTTATCGAATCAAAGCTATTCACCATCGAACCTCCCGTATCGATATTAAATCTTAACTTTCAATTAATCTGAAAAAGGTTTTATCAATACAGAAATTAATATTTTTTAATATTTATATTATCTATGCATTATAAAATTTTGAAGAAATTGTCGCCAATAAACTTGAAGGAATTTTAATTTCGGAATTTTAAAGTTTCCGTCACGGTTTTAATGCGTATACTAAAATCATATCTATTCATATAAAAATCGGACTACTTTACATGCAAGTAGATTAAATATCATAGACGCCTCAAATAAGAAAATATTTATATATTAATTCAGAAGTGAATGATAAAATGTAAGAACAGGTAGTGCCTTTAAATGTCTCTCATTTTAAAACGAAATTCATTTCCAGTCAGGTTGAATTCTTATATCTTGAATATTTGTTTTCTCTAAATTTTATTTTAAATTGCATTTTGATTACTTTGAAAAACGGTACAACCATCCATAAACTGCAATAATACCATTAAAATCAATTTTAAAAGATTTCTTCCTTTTGTTGGAACTGATTTTCCTCTTTATAACGATTAACCAATAACGGATGTTTTAATAACACTAAAATCAGTTTAGTTTAATAGCTCTGGTTTTTTTATTAATAGATAATTTCTTTGGCTCGATACCAATTTCCATTCTTCTTTAATAGCTTCTTAATTTTTTTATATTACGAGAATCAAGTTTCTTAAAAGACTACCAATGTTATCCATAATAGGAAAGCAATTATTAAGCTAGTCGTAAAGGCAGAAATATTCTTTTAAAATTCACTTTCAAAGCAAGCAGTTGCATTCACAAATATTTTAATCTATTAATTAATTAAGCTCTTTATAATCGAACTTCTAAAAATTCTTTTAGAAAAAATCTCGAATACGTAAAAGAGTTATGACTTTTTTATGGCAAGGGAATTAATTAATTTACATCGAAATTATACATTTATTCAACGGTTTTGTATTTTTATATAATAATGATAAGCGTTATCGAATTATCGTCATAAACAAAATCTTCCGTAACTTAAATTTAGACAATTTATCCGAGGAATATCTGAACGGTTATGAATGATTTTCGAGTTCGAGTTAGATTTAATTTGTTTTATTTGACTCTCTTTTTGTTATAAAATTAATCAAATCATCCGCTAAAGAAATATATTTCTTATTTTTATTCTACTTCGCTTCCACTTTTGCTACATTTTTATTCCTTCTTCTTCCTTAACTGTATCTTCATATGTTTTTATCTTCACATCTCACTCGTAACTCGTAAGTGGCTGTATCTCACTATCCACAAACCATGAAAGTATCTGATGAACGTAAATAACTCTAGAATGTTAGCTGTTATTTGAAATTTATGATAAACGTTATTTGTTTGCGTTCGAAAATTAGTAGCAGTAAGTCACCAGATACTGCTGTCGGTTATGTATGTATATATCGTAAATATCGTATGCATCCATGAGCACCACATGAAAACAAGTTCAGTTGAGTCGATTTTTTTATTGGTTGACTTTGATTTTTCGATTTGTGTAACGACTGATTTTCATACATTTTTCTCGTCCATTTTTGACGTGTTGTTGTCTCTTAACACAACAACGCGAGCAACAACAATAACAACACTTAATGCGGAAGGTGTTTCCTTTTGGAAGCTCTGAAAATTATAATCAAGCGTGAAATTTTGTTGTTAATCGTGCTATTGAAGAATAATCTAACAATAGAGACGACGATGGATAAATCACACTGACGTAGTTTCTGTTAGAAATGCTGTTGATGATATTATATTGTTGTTGCTGTTGTTCTTGTTGTTGGCCGCACGGTGCATGTAGTTTGCTTCCTTAAGGGTGTTGCAGCGGGTGGGTTGTTCGAATGAATGAAGTTAACATTTTTATGATAAGTAAATAATTAAAAAAAAATAATAAAAATTAATTCATTCACGAATTAATTGCATTAACGTAATTTTGCTTGATTTGAAATTTTCAGATTCTTTAGGCATCATCAATCATCATTAATTCATCGATGATTTTATAATTCTTGAAGATTTTTAACGTAATCGTCAAGAACGACGTGTTTTTGAGAGTATATTAATTTCAAAAATCGATTTAAGGTATCCTAACAATTTCATTTCAAGCAAACAAAATTCGAAACCTGAATTGTATTCGATAAAATTTTTCTTTCTTTGCTATTCTTTACCCTTTCTTCTCTCACTCCTGCTTCACCAGATCCACACAATTTCAGAATGCATGGACCTAAAAATTGAGGGATTCTTTTATAAAATTTTATGTCATTTTCAGGGAAAATTATTAGACCTTAATTAAGCCTTCATTAAGTAAATATCCCAAATTTAATTTACGTATACTATATACCGTCTTCTATGTATGCGTTGGTATAATTTCAATTCTACAAAATGAATCTCCTCGTATTTACGGGCTTGTTGACTTCCTCTAGAAACAGTTTGTTGACTTTGATTTAGGTGAATTTAATAGAGAAATTAGAGAAAGGTACATAAGGGGAAAGATGATATCTGTTTCAGAATGAAGTAATTTTCAAATAAAAATCCACTTGTTCAACAAATATTTAGTAATAAAAAACCTTATCATTAAAGAAAGTACTTTGAAATATTCTGAAGTAAGTCCGCGGATAAAGCAATGCACTGATAAAAACAATAACAACAATAACATAATGACTTCAAACATATTCATAAAGAACCCAATTCAATAAACATAATTCCTTCGCGATAACAATTTCCAACTAAAAAGAAAAGTATGAAAGTAAAGAATAAACACAAATATTTAACAGTTTAACGCAATGAACTTTTCGAATTGACTTCAGAGATACTCGTACTAAAACTAAACGCACTGGAAGAGATAAAAACTGAGATGAACTCAATGAAATGTTTGGTCTTTTTAATTCTTATATAAATGATTATAAAGCTGAGTGAAAGCAAAGAACACAAAGAAAAGTGAATAAAAGATATTTAATAATAAGAGAAATTTTTTTTGAAAAATAATTTCAACTATTCATTTTTTGAATTTTTAATGAGCTTCGGGTTAAGCCTACAAGTACTTTCTTTTTTTTAGTAGAAATATCACAATAAGAAAGAACTTCAAACATAAAACAAGCAAATTTATAACGGTCGTGAAACTGAGCATAAGACGTGACTGTTTCGTGTGCAGGCAATATTTTCTGTTTCATTCTTTTTTTCTTTTGATGTTTTTTGAAAAGCTTTTAGTCCGCTAGTTCGTACAAATTTCATTCGTAAGTTTGTTTTATAAAAATACAATGTATAGAATAATTTAATAAAATGTTCGATAAAACCAAATCATTTTAATACTTTTTTAATTTAATACTTTTTAATCATTTAATACTTTTTAATCAATTAGTTGTTTTATAAATTTTTCTTTACTTATTGTGTTAAACTATTATTAATTTATTAACCTACTACAAGCCAACTAATTAATTAAATTAAAAAAAATAATAATAAAAAATTAATAATATTAAAAATCGACAATAAACTAATTCATATATTCATAATATTTTTAGTTCTATAAATAAAATATTAGATAATTTTTTTTTAAGTTAAGCTTACCAAAGTTTCCAACACAATGCCTCTACTGCAACGCCTCTGCTCAAAAACCGCAACAACAAAAACAAAACAATAAGAGATTCCGTTTTTCAAATCAATTTTGGCCGTGAGCTAAAAAAATTTCGCTAGTGTTTGTTGGCGTTTTGTTGATATTCTTTTTGTTATTTTTGTTAATGCTCGTGCTGCGAAAAAAATATACATATATAAAAACAAAAGAAGTTGAAAAGAAGTAATTCAAGCGCAAAACAACGATAATGTCGATAATAATGATGATGTTTTCGATAATGACAATAGCATCGACGACGTACGCGGCGAAGCGTTCACTTTGTATCTCTCTATCAAATTTGTTGTTGGTGTTTGTGTTGTTGATTTTTTTGATTTGTCTGTTTAGATTGAATTTGCTACCGTTTTGTTTTGTCGTTTTTTTTTTGTTTTGATTCTGTTTTGTTCGATTACATTTTTTATGTTTTATTAATTAAAAAATTATTTAGTTATTCTTTATTGAGCAAACTGAATCTGATATGCTCTAATAAACACATTCACACATACACACACGTACCTACACTTGTGCAATTGCTATGCATGGTAATAAATTTTATTAACACATTTTGCTTCACAAAATTAAAATTATTTTATCGATTTAAATATTAAAAAATTTCTAAATTATTTACTTTTCGAAAATGCTTGATTTTGAGGCAAAAAGTGTTTGGGTTTTGTAATTTATAAAAGTAATATCGAGTTTACTTAAATTCCGTTTGGAAACAGCTTTCCCCCTCACCATTCTTCTCAAACTTCAATCCTCTGATCGAAACCTTACTTTATTTGAAAGCCGCGGCTTGTGTTAAATTCGCAATGCGTGATAGTTTCTAATTGCTTTTAAGGTTTTTATTACTAATATTTATTTAAGCTTTTATTATTATTACAATTTTTTTATTTCGATGTTTATTTATTAGTCATTGTTTATTTATTCGTTTATGCTTTCATAACATTCCTTTTTATTTATTTTGGTATGATATTAATAAAACCGAGCTCTCCGATCAACGAAACCGTAACGTCTTCACTCGCACGTCCGACTCGCTGCACGCTCACGTGGTGAATAAGCTCCACGGTCTTCGCGTTCGACTATTTACCTGGACAATAAATGTTGCCACAACTCCATTGTCGGCAACCACAACTTGTTGTATTTTGTTCGAAGTCATCAAAAAATAGCATTTCATACACGTGTAATGACAATTACAGTGGTTGTCAATGCCAGATTTTTATGTTATTTATTTATTGAAAATATAAGACTATGTTAGCTGTTTTGTAAAAAAATATAAGAAAATTTTTAGTTAGATCGAGTATAAAATAAAGAAAAAAAGAAATAAAATAAAATCGAATTTTGAATTTTGTTAAATTTTGCTTGCAATTATTCATAAAGTTAAAATCATAAGTTAATCTTATATTTATTTTTGGCTAAAAAATGTTTGGGCATTTTAAATTTTTAGTGGATTTCTAGGTAATTCAGGTGGAAATAATTGATAATTGGAAAAATATTACTGCTATAGAGTTTTTACGTCCTAATATGGATCACAATCATAATTGAAGGTCCGGGTTTTATTTTGCGATGCTAGAAATGTGTGGTCCACCTAAAATCATTAAGAAAACACTGATCACTCCAAAACTTGGAGTAAAATTTTTTTAGTTTCTATTTAATATTAATAAAGCATCGATATTTGCGATAATACTTCAAAATTTTTGAAATTGGTAGCCGTTGTAATATTTTGAAATTCACCGCAAACAGCCCCAATCCTTCGAAAGGTGGTTCGATGATGTTTATAAAGAAACGAGCAAACGAACGAACAAACGAACTCTAATGTTGCATTCGGTAATTGTTGTAGTTATTATTATTGGTAGTGCTTTTTCGCCGTGCCAATATCAATTGACAAGAGGAATGTATTCATTACATTTAACGCATAACAAAAATTTGCATTTCCATTGATTGATCGCGTCCCGAAGAGTCTGCCACTCTAAAGAATTTGATATAGCCATAGGTACTGATACACACACACACATACAAATACATATGTACATACTTCGCACAAATTTGCTCGCATAACAATCGTTGCTTAAAAACAGAAACAACTCTACTCGGTGTCATTCGATAGCTGACAAATAGAACGTCACTTATACTCTTATACGAAATACATAATGCCTATATAAAAACGAAAGCAACAACAACAACAACACCAACAATAACAACAGCGATAAATTAAAGACGAATCGCCGATTAGCGGTGATACGTAGCGGATTCCTCGTTTGCGACAATACGTTTGCGTTGTTTAGCGCGATTCCGGGAATCTTTTTACAGTCACGATCGTGCCTGGAATACTCAAGGACGCTCTAGGGAGTGCTCCTCCAATGGTGTCAAGAGAAAGCGAGAGAGCCAGAAAGATAAGAGAGAGGGAAGGAAGAAGTCATGGTGAGAGAGAATGAAGAGTAGAAAATAATGTGGAGAAAGGGTAACGATACAAAATTGTGTGCTTTGATTTTCGTTAGTATGAAAGCCGATATCATTCGATTTTTTTAAAAATTTCATATCGGATGACATATAAAATGACGGTTAAATCAGCTAAGCGAAATGATCTGCGCGCGACTTATAGAAAACCTAACTGAAGGTTTATCCTTTCACCGTTAAACAAATTTAGTTTAGACTCTTACTGTTTTCATACCCAACGAAACTCTTTCCTACGCATATAGAATTCTAAACCAGCGGATATCCTACATCCTGAACATCGGAAAAGGATACTTTAAAGATTAAATTTTTAAGATTCCAATCGATCATTAATGCAATCTTTAGTCAGCACTCATTGGATTATATTTTGATCCGTGGGACCGATGACTCTATTATTATAAATTTATTCAAAAACCTTTGCTGAAATTTCTTTTGCGACTTTCATACACACCAAATTATGAAAACACCCGCACAGGTAAGCCTCTGGCAAAGAGTACAGGTAGGAGTGGGTGTTTGTATGCGTACAAAATGCTTTGTATGCATCACCGACATTTATATAAACGTCTGGAATAATAACAATTCCTGGTTAAATTCATCGAACTATTTATTATTATGTTGAACTATTAAAAACAGATAAATCCGTTGCTTTGCCCCTTCTTCTTCCCTTAAAAAAATGTCCAATTATTTTAATAAATATTCACAGAAGTATACAAGTATTTATGTAGTATTAATTGTAAATTTGTTTTTAATTGTAATTAAATTAATTAATTAATTAATTAATTAGTTAATTAATTGTAAATTTATTGAAAAAGCATTTATTCCTAAATATTAATATTCATTCGAATTCATATTCTAAACAAAAAATAAAGTCAATAATTCTAGACCGCGCAATCTCACACGAGATTTTATTTTCAATCGTCCAATAAAAACACACACGAATAATATGTTACCAAGAAAAGGCCACAATTTTTATTTAGACAATAGGTAACTTTTGTATGTTGTACAATATTATCTTACAGTTTTAAAAGCATGTCGTCTTTAAATATTTATGTTACGCCTTTACATATTTTGACTATTTATTATAAAAATGTGTTTATACGAATTTGGTATATCTGAAGGCAAAATATTCCCAAAACGAATGTATTGAAGCACCCACTTTTTTGCATATTTAATTTGTTATTTATGAAGCACTAATTCTAAAAAATGTTAAAGCGAGCTAATTTGTTTAACGCCAAAATATGTTAATAAACGATTAAAAACGAGATCTAGTCTATGAAATGATTTACAAATTATCATGATTATCAACGATGACAGTCGAAATTACGAATAATGGTCTGATTAAATTAAATACAACTTAATAAACGTTGGTTAGCATTAAGGTCACCATATAAGTGTTTGTCGTAAAATAACTTTATCATAATATATTGATTATTAGATTATTTTTATCCTTGACGTTGACCTCGAAAGTGACCTTATGCGTGTTGGTTTTTTTATTTTTGCAATCGTTTTCAATCTCCTTCACTACATGTTCTCTATTATTATTGCTTTTCTGTATTCTTCGCGAGAATATTTATAATTATTCACCATTTTTATTCCTTTACTCCGCTATTGTATTCAGTGTTAATGTTGTTTTTAATAGTTTATATCCTTTCAATTTATTTTATTTTTATATTTTGCTCTTTTTCAAAGCTGTATAAGGTCGTTTATTGTAGCCTTGTGTTCTGTTCCACACCGCTCTTCATTCAGACAGCTTTAAATAACGCTTCTTTTAATTCATTTACACTTAAAAGGCATTTTTATTATAGCGCGTACAAAAACTAGAAATAGTAATTCGTTGGTAACCAACACAACATAACACAATTTTATCCTGCGCCTAAGAACGTTTTTGAAAATAGTGCTATGTATTCTCTCCACAGACTTTTATTAAGCTAGTCTTCCAATTTCAGCTCAGCGATTGTGACGTAAAGAGCGCGCCTGAAATTATGCAACTTTTAATTGACCGTTTAGGTTTAAAGTAAACAAAAAACATTTAAAGTAAAATCATTGTGTAAGCGCATAGGGAGTAAGGGCATTCATTTCTGATATCTTTTGTTGTTACATAAATCACATTTCTTTTTCTTCCATTCTTAATTTAGTTATGTTTTAAGAACATGCTTTTAAGATAATACGTCATAGCCTCAAGTTCATACATATTGTTATCCTCATATACTTTGCTTAACAAATTACTTTATTATAAAGAAAGACAAAAAAATTTCAACTCGATTCAATGCAATTAAAGTAAAATCATAGAAGGGTCGCTGTTTTCATTTCTAAATTTTTGTATTTATAAAAAAAACAATTTGTTATGCCAAATACTTTTAGCGAAATTTACTTTGTAATAAAGCCTAGCGGAAATGATATATCCACCACTTTAACTCGCCTAACTTAAAAATTCTTATAGTCTGGTAATAAATTTTTTAATTTCATAATTTTCAAATTATATTAAAGTCATCAAGAACTTCGAATTACCTACGTTGGATGCGTTGTGGGTGTCTTTTTTCTTTGTGACATATAAAAAGAGGCGTGTCAGATATGATAGGAGACTATTCGGAATCAGTTTTTTCGTTGATTAAGCAATAGTCGATTTAACATTATTAGATAGTTCATTATCGACTCAATTAAGCGATTAATGGCCAACTACTTGGCTTACGCAAAAAGTGGCAACAAGAAGGCTTTTAATACTTGATTTTATTATGCTTGTCAATAAATTTTGTGCGAGAATTCCATATGAGCGTACGCACAGGTTGTTTTTGTTGTCTTGATTTTGTTTTCAGCAAATGTCAACCCTCGTAAAAGACCATCATTTGGAAATGATCGTGTTCCTCTCATCGTATCGAAGAACATCGTAATGATATTTTTTCTTTTTACTGAACCATTTTGTTTCATAATCGATTGCAGAGATTTTAGTCTTCTTATTTTAGTTTAGATATTCTTGGTGTTTTTTTTTAAATTATTTTTTTAATTTATTAATTTTTTCTGTAAACTTGTATTGCTTCTGTTTGTAGTAAAATTGCTCACTCGAATTTTGCGCTCGAGTTAATAATTTTCTTGTTATTCTCTCTTATGGTCATTATTTTTTGTCGGATCAAGTAGCGCTTATAGATGCAGTCCTATAAATTATTCATTGATCATTTCAAAATCCGTTGGACTGAATGTTGATTCATACGTTATCGTCGACCAAGATAGAGGCAACAGTATTGACAAAAAAAACGATTTCTAAAAAATTATTACTTACTTAATTTTTTACAACTTTTGGACTAGAAAAAATATTTTTTGTATTTTTTGTTTGTTTGTGGGGTTCTTAATAATATCAGTTATAATTTTAAGTGAAACCGAAATGAATTTGAATCAATTGAATATTTTTCTTTATTTTTCGATGATTAGTTAGCGCAAACAGACTCATCGCAATTTACTTTGAGAAAACGAAATATATAATAGTCGACTGTTTTAGGAAACACCTGCAAATATTTTCTGATAATGCTACGAAAATATCAATTTAAATTGACATAATCCTACTTCCTTAGTGTCAGAGAAAAAAGTTGTTGTCGAGGCCTTGAAAACGGGAAGTGTTTAAGATGGCACAAACCCAAAATCGAACCCAATGTTTTACCCTCAAAAAACTTTTCAGACTTGTAAGCAAAACAAGCCAATAAGAGCATGATCCGGCGACTAGAGCGATCACAGAAGCGATTTAATTATAATCTAAAACATAATGCATCTTGGCAAAATTAACAAGCATGAAGGTAATTTTTCCTATAGTCAGATCGTGTTATAAAATCTTAATCACCCTTACCTTTTTTTCGTTATAACTGTTAATAAAGACGCTGATTACGACAAGTTTTTAAGTGGTCATTATTAATTATTTTCTTGAGACAGCACTTGTTCGATCGATTCGATCGTTTCTGATCCAGAGAACTATTAAATATAATAACAGTTCATTTTAATTAATCAGACATAACATTGAATTCGTACATATTTTTGAATTTAGTGATAGTCCCTCTTCCCTCTCCCCCCTCACGTTTTAAGGATTTGAAATGGGGGGAAAAATCGAATCAAAATCAAATTTTTTGTCTTTATGAGTTTTCAGCCAATTCACCACCTGGTTTCTATATTCTGTTATAGAATCAAAGCCAGGTGTCAAAAATTGTTCTGAAATTAAAAAAAGTAATTTTTATCAGCAAGGTTGCGCACTTTTTGCCTCTTTAGTCGTATACTCTCTGTGCAAGTGCGTGCATAGGAATTTTAGAAGCAGAGGTTAATAATTATTCGTTCAGTTGGCAGCGAACTGGATCAACACTAAATCATTACTCCATAAAATTAATACTCATGATGAGTCAATCGTATTTTGAGAGTTTTTGAGATTTTATTTACGTATATATATCGTAAATAAGTCAAAAGAGTATTTTGACTGATAGATTTGAACCATCAACCTGTTTGACCTAAACACGCATGGATTCAATCCACCTGTTAAATTTCCAGCTATTAAAGACAAGATCTAAAGTTCTCACGCCTTACCAGAAACATGTTTTTCATTTTGCCCAGTAGCAAATCAGTAACACTCAAAAAAATATATAATTATAAGATATAAATACATAATTGTTAAAACGACCGAGTAATCGACCATTCCAACGATCGTCTACTGGTAGATCTTTGAAGCATGTGATCAACTAACTAAGTAATCTCCTCACAACCAGAGAAAAAATCGGCAAAAATTGGTTAACCGGTTCTGCCAAATGAAAACCTATGGACAAAATAATTTATTTTGTATTTTGTAGTATAGTTTATTTGATAGTTTTTTTGAAGTTTGAAATTGTAGTAAGTTATGAACTCCCTCTTGGTCGGTCATCGAAGTTTTCAACGCGGTTTTAATTGATCAGCTTCTGATTCTGCGATCCTATCTGTCTGACTAATCCTTACAAAATCATGTCACCGAATGATAATAATCGTTTTTTTAAACCATTCACTGAAAACTCCAAGGCGGTGAAAGGCTTGTACACTCAATTCATGTCAGTGTGGTCTATCAACAAATCAATCAACTTTTAGACAAAAACCAACCAACCCTATCTACCAATTCGGTCAAAATGCAATCCCGAGAATTTGGCCTCTCACTGTTGCTACCACAATTACTATTGTTGTTGTTGTTGTGGTTGTTTTGCAATTGTGGATTGCCTAAAAAGTAACGCCCAAAATGCGAATTTATCCAGAATTAGCAATTTGTACCAGAACCGCTTTATTATTATTTTCATCCATTATTAAGTGAACTTAAGATTGCATGTAGGAGAATTTGCGAGTGCGTGTGTTTGTGAACAACCTTTAGTGGCTTGCATGTGTGTATGTATCGACACACACACACATTTGGTTTAGGTTTAACCAATTGCTAATGAATAATTATCCTGCCTCCATATTTTTGTTTTTATTTTTGCTTCTACATTTTGTTTTTATTTAGTCGCTGTCAGTTATTGCTCTTTCTAAAAGGGGTGCCGGTACTTTTGTGCGACAATTAAAACTAATTAAAAAATATTTGTGATGGCGTAAATTTAATTGCAACTTTTTCGAAAAAAGACATTTCCAAAATACGTTTCCTTTTACTTATTAAATGGTTTGCTTCTAGTTTTTTGTCAATAATGGCCATATTACGTATTTCCCTTTTGTAAAATTTACGGATTATATTAATCAAACTCAAAGGTATTTCCAAATTTAAAAAATTTTTATATTTCTAAATTTAAAAATTTAAAAACATTTTTTGGTTTAATTGAAAACTCCCCAAAAAAAATTAGTAACAATCTAAGCACGTTAGAGTTGAAATAACGGCGGAAAATATTCCACTAATGAGTCACCGAAGATCCAAATGTGGAAGGTATTTTTCTTTTGGACTCAATATATTTAATTTTGTCCCATTTTGTGATTTGCTTGTTTTAGCAATTGCTAATTGCGTGACTTTTAAAATCACGGATTATCTCACAAATCAGATAAAAAGAAACAAATAAAGCAATTCGGCCCGAAACGTGTTAAGACTGGCCTGACCATTTTCCCTATTCTTAGTTATTCTTTTTTTATAGACGATGGCCATAACATTTATTGATAATTAACATACAGATTATTCTTATTATTTTTATTATAATTTTTTACTTCCTTGGACAGAGAAGAGAAAATATTATAATTGCGAAAATTTTCGAGATTTTTACTGATTTGTAGAATTTTAATAATAAGTAAAAAAAAGAAAAGATGGATCAAACAGTTAAGACGAATTGGCAATTTTCTTTAAGGCGTTTTTTAAAATTCTACTTGCAAAAATTATTTCAAACTCAATCAATTTAAAACAAATTTCCATAGAATTTTCCATTAAAAAGTATTATAAATTCTGTTAAATTTCATTAGGAATTTCTTGTTTTATACAGTATTTCAACACTTCAGTTGCTTTAAAAAAATTGTTTTTACTTTTCGGATAAGATTTTATTAAGTTTAAAATATCTCATAATTTGTTCCTTTTTTCAATTGTTTTTAATCTGCCTTATTTTAAAAAAATAGCTTAAATGCAATCAAAATTAATTAATAAAAATTGTTATTTATGATGGAATTGTCACAATCATGTCAAATTGTAACAGATTTATACCAGAGCCTAATTTTTTCATGCATTTGATTTGACTTTTTCAATATTTTCACACACGAATTAAAAGTTTCAAAAAAAACCCATAGAAAACATAAAAGAATATAAAGTTGTTAACTACTTATTACGCAATTACCAACAATAACAATAACAGCGGCAACAAAAAACAAACATTCCAACAACGAACAATAACAACAATAACGGCATCGTTATCTGGTTAAAAGAAAATTAAAGAAAAACACAGAAATCCTAAAACAATACCCGCCCAAACAACTCCTCATATTTGGTATGATATGACCAGTGGGAAAGAGATGGGGATACTTGTTTTAATTTTAAATTCATATAACGAATGCTTAACTCGTTCAACTCGGTAGGGGCCTGTTTGGGACGTATAAAATTGATGTCACAAAATGCAATTTAAATGGAATTTATTTTAGTTTTTCCTATTTCCATTTATTTCATTTTTATTATATTTTCTATATTTATTGTTAGTTATTTGCCTTTGTCTATATTTATTTACATTTGTGCTGCCCCGAAAGGGTTTCTCCGTTTCTTAAAGGTGGCGTTTGTTCATCAAAGGAGGCGTGGCAGGCATGCGGCATGTCCTAGTATCAAACTATGAAAGTATATTAGGGTTGTAAGGTATACGTGCTTCGGTCAGGCCGAAGTTGGCATGCTGACTTATTAAACTTCATTTGCTAACTTAAATATTTCAAAATAAAAATTACGATATTTGAAACGAAAATGCGAAAGAGTTTAACCAAAACCATTCTGCCAAAATGTTTTAATCTTTTTCTTAGCTAACACAAACTAATTGCATTTTGTCATTAAAGCGGGTTAATAAGAAATTTATCACTATTGCAATTATCTTTTTTTCTTTAATCCAGTCCAATGCATTCGATGATGAGTCCAATGGAAGCGGCGGCAAGCGGCAGCAGCGACAGCAAAAACTTAACTTAAAAAATAAACACAAATCACACAAATGCATAAAGCAAGAAAAAATGTTTAGGCCAGCTGTTCGGCATGAAAATTTATACAAACAGCTGGCCGCAATCTTTTAAGAACAACTAAAAAAACTTCTAAATATACAAGCAAAACGAAAGCCAACTAAATGATACCCCTTTGTTACTTTCCTTAATTAAATAATTTTAATATTTTATTACTCTGTAAAATTTGTAAAAACCGTTACTTTTATGTAAATTTTAAAAAATATTAGGATTAACATACGTCTGCATATACACAGGCGGATTAACATTCACAAACCTAAGAATAATTATAGCATAATTATAACACTGTTACAATTATAACAAACACAAACACGAACAAACACAAAATTTGTAAAGCTGAAAACTAAATGGCTAATTTTTGAAAAAGCAACAATTAAAAATAATCCAAACGAATACAAACGAACCTTCAAATTAGAAATTTTAAGGCAAGCCGTCCTTTAAACATGTATTTAAACATGCAAATGTCCAAATATGCATCTCTTACTCTCAAACATTGAAACTTGTTCTTGCTAATATATTTCCATTGCCGAAGATTTATGTTAAAAATATAAAATTTCCCAGTCTAGTAGAATTGATTTTCTTGGAAATCTGTAAGAAACTCAGGCCCACAAACATTTAAATGTTTGTTCACATTTCACTTTCATGAAACATATCCTAATAGCCATTCAACACAATAACAATAATAATGAATGAATTAATGAAAGGCATAAGTCCGTCACATTCCCAAAAATCTTGCTTCTAAAAGTTCCGACATTAATCTGTTAACATATTCCCCAAAGGAACCCAATCAATCAACTAATTTGTTTGTTTGTTACTTTTTAAAATTTTCTCCCCGTGATCGCGTAATCGTAATTTTACTGCCGATTCTATCAGTCGGCTGTGCAACATTGTTGCAAATAAGCACCCGGTGCACCACCTTGTTCAGTATACATCAGCAGATATAACCAGATTTCATGCTAACATGCCAAAATTTTTCTCCGATCACCTCCCTTCACCAAAATTCGATCACGCGTCAACACCACAAAAGCATTCAATAATTTTTATCCTTCAGCGCTTTAGTGATTTGCAATTCGGGAATATTACGATAAATAAATGATCGAAAATAACGAATAAATTTAATCTCGTGTTCGATATCGTTGAATTCAATTAAACCGAAATTATAAATAAAACATTATCATCACGAGAATTAACAATAATTTCTTTTGCTTGTATTTTCTCAGCGAAAAACTTTAATTTTATTCTTAAACTTGACTTCACATAAATCAATGAATGGCATAATGGCTGTGATGGCGATGATAATGATGTTAATGGTGATTATATATTGCTTTATTTAAATGCTTTAATTAAATCTTTCGTATCGTTTAATTTGTGGGTATCATAAAAATCCAAATCAATACGATCAGGGAGTTTTAGTTAGCAAAACCGAATCAAGCCTATGACACCAAAAATCAACTACAAGTATTACCATAAAAATGTTTAGGCCGTTACCAAGCATTTCGTGTGCTGATCTTTCACATTCTTAGGATTTCAAAGTTGTTCGGTTTTATTTTCGTAACTACCAAGAGTTTGCATTTGAAAAAAGAAATACAAGAGACCCGGAGAGCAGTGGCCTGACGACAAACTAAAATGGTCTCTCCGCTCTGATGCTGTCACGGCTTTCGAACTGCACTATAGAAGTGTGGACCACTTTTTTTATAATAAATTACAGCCATAAGAAAAAAACAACACCCGGTGCATGCCTCTAGTCTTTTATAAACCCTCTAAAATATGCCAAATTATACTTAATTTCTCTTTCGCCCTTACCCACCTTCTCATCGTCTTAGCCATCCTTACTTTGTACTTTGTCTATTTACTCTTGATTGAGAGCACGAATCAATGCTAGATCAATCTTTGAAATAGTTTTAATTTCGCACGATCGTTAAGATACAAAAAAAAAATTTATAAACGATGCGATCTTTTGGGTGATTGTGCGTTCGTTTCTTTTTTTACCATTGGTCACTACTAGTGCAACTATTTGTGTTGTAGTTGTTGTTGCCGTGATATTACTATCGCATAACAAATGTGACGCATGCGCACATGCGTCGTTAACTGCATTCAATTGTAACTATTTCCCAATTCGTATCAAGTCTTTGGTATAAAAGTACCAGACAAACGTTACCAAAGCACAGTCTCCGTTTGTTCTCCGGTGTAGTCAATAAAAACAACAATAACAATAACAATATCAAGGAAGGCAATAAAGACCTAATAGCTTTTAAAAATTGTTTATTCAGACTTAATATTCAACACGTTTTGAAAGTGGTTCAAGTGATTCGCAGTGTCAAAAATTAAAAACCCAAAACTAAAATGAAATTCTTGGTGAGAATCCTTCCGCAACGTATACGCCACGCCATCAATCCCTTCATAAAAAATAATTGTTTTATAAAGATTTCAAATTTTTTATTCTTATGTAAATTTTCTGTTTTCTGCTTTGCTACAATTTCGCGTTAGATTCTTCTCGCTTTGGTTGCATCAGTTGCTGCTTTACCCGGCGGTCTGTACGGCGGTTATGGCGGTTACGGTCATGGTGGAGGACTTTCATATGCCGCTCCAGCCATCTCTTATGCTGCTCCGTCTATCTCTTATGCCGCTGCAGCACCGGTCTATAAAGCTGTTGCAGCTCCGGCCGTTTCTTATGCTGCCCCTGCCGTTTCCTACGCTGCTCCATCAATCTCTTATGCCGCTCCAGCAGTCTCATATGCTGCTCCAGCAGTTTCTTATGCTGCTCCGGCAGTCTCTTATGCCGCTCCTGCCGTCTCTTATGCCGCTGCAGCACCTGTTATTAAAGCAGTCGCTGCACCTGCTCCCATCGCTGTGGCCGCTGCACCAGCTGTTGCAGTTAAAGCTGTTGCTGCTCCTGCGGCTACCAGTTATTCCACGTTCAGCTCGGTAAGGCACTCTTTTGCTTTTCATAATTTCAAAAAGATCCACAATTTTTTCATTCACAATTTGCAATTTTGCAAAATTTTGATGTTTTTTTAATAGGTCGTATCTCATCCTGCTGTTGTTAAATATGCCGCAGCTGCACCTGCCATAGCTGTGGCAGCACCCGCTCCTGCTCTTGTTAAATACGCTGCACCAGCGCCTGCTGTCTATGCTGCTTCAGCACCGTCGATTGTCAAATATGCCGCTCCAGCACCGGCAATTGTCGCCGCACCAGCTCCGTCCTATATTAAATATGCCGCACCAGCTGTTACTGTCGCTGCTGCAGCGCCGGCCATCTCGTTGGCTAGCTATGGAGGATATGGTGGATATGGTGGTTATGGTGGATATGGTCATGGTTACGGCTATGGACATGGCTACGGACATTAAAATTTATCGAACTCATCTATCATCGATCCATAATTACCCACAAGGAGCTCAGAACCAAAATATTAAAATGAGAAGAGGAAGCGAGAATGAAAACGATATTGAACTGAAAAATCCGCCGGAATGAATGAAATTTGTTTTTATAGTTTTAGAAAAATTAAGATTGCCCAAATGAGAATGAGAATGAGAATGAAAAGAAAATCGGATATACAAATACACAAATACACCCACATACCAATCACAAAAGGGATCATGCGATAATCACAACAACAAATTTGATGTCTTTGTAAGGATGAAGGAGAAACCGCACGACGCAAAAAAACACTTCTACCAATATCTTTAATTATGCTATTTTTATTAGCTTCTTAATTAACAAAATATTAATGTAAAAGTTTAACTATAATATGATTTTTAATGCTATATCGTAATTTCCTCAGCTCAACTTTTCTATTGCAAGCGAAAAAGTTCAAACGAAACATAGACCGACCCAGTGGAATCATCATGACGTCATTACTGGACAAAATAACACACTGTGTTTATGGATTATTTTTAACGAGAACAGTTGTTCCGCAATGGAATATATTCGCATTCAATTAAATAAATTCACAAATGAAGTTTTATCATCAAAAAGAATTACGATTGCGTTTTTTTAAGAGTTTAAATTCATTTTAATTCTATTTCAAGGCCAAATCGTTACAGCGATTCTCTCGTCTCATTCGGGTCTCGTTCCTTACTGTTATATCGTTTATGGCACTGTTATTGCGCTGTCTGTTAAAATATACTCGTTACTTTTGCAATTGTTAGGCATTTGGCAAAAGTATCGCATCGATCGCTAGAAAAACTATGGTAATGACTATGAAATGCAAATTATTAAGTATTTTCGCAATTTCTCCCCAAGGATGTTGCTGTATAGCTACATACTCTGTTGACTAAGGGAAAAGGAGAAAAGTAGTGAGAAAAAAGGAGAGAAATAAAAACCAGAAAACAAGGAAACAGCTATAATTTGCTTTTAAAGACATACTTACATCTTGAAAACGCATACACAGCACAAGTCTTAACGGTGAAGAATTTACAATCAACATAATCCAATCGTGGGGTTTGCCAATTGGTGGAAACAATTCCAGCCACATGATGGCTACATGAAGCATGTAGCAATAAGTTGCTACGCGCAGGACATGCTGATAAGCCACCACTGGAAGAATGAAATGAAGGAATTGTAAAATAAAAAATTAAAAACGAGAAAGAACTTGTTCGTACATAAATCTGGTACATAAGCCGGTGGAGCATGTTTGGTAATAAACATCATTCCTAGACATATTACAATCACAACGATCAACAGTAACGCACCACGACGATAGCCGCGTAATAGAAATCCAAGTATGATTAATGATTGACAAGCTGCAACAGTAATGCGCAGAAGTTTAGATAAATAATAAACAAAGCAGGAAAGAAATTATAAAACAAATCTCAGCCATTACTTAAAATCGGCATACTGAAGACGTTTCTATAAAATGTTGAATTACGAAATATTGTAAATCCTATGGAGATATCACCATTCACTCTCTGCGTACTATTCATATGGGTGTAACGTGCCATAACACCTTGTGACAATTTTCCCACCGTAATTTTAATGAAATTCCATTCAGAGAGCGTATTAACGGGCTCCTGTGAAAATGGCGCTGTACCATCGTAGACGAGCTCAATATTATTTTCCTCGTAGTTAAGGAGATGTTGCTGCTCTATACCAAATATTACTTCGCAACCTATACTTTCTTGAGGCCAATTACGATTTGCGTTAAGACACCAAGTATATATTTCAGCATTTGCCGCAATCATATAAACACTACCGTTTGAAAGTACTTTCAGCTCATGCGTGGGGTCAAAATGACGAAAAGTTTTTAGAGCGCCACTAAAATATTAAAATGGCAAATTAGTATTATTTTCTTTTCGTACAAATTTTTTAACAGAAAACTCACTTTAATACTGCAATTCTTGGTGACCATATTTCGAGAGAAGGCTCCGATAAAATGTCAATACCAGCGAAATCTTCGGATTTCCATTTTAAATCGAGATCATTCCAGTACTAAGAAAATAACTTATAGATTAATTTTTTTACATAAATAAAGAAAATACAAGCAAACGCACTAATATTAAATGCATACGGGTCTTTAATACCGATGACTCCTGATTAAACGACACCGAACGAATTTGAAAAGCAAAATTAATCTTTTTTAAATCCTTTGGCAATGACTTATCGAGCGCTTTGGCTGAGATATTACTGATTAGACGTTCTTGTGGTGTTAAAGGACGTTCTTCTTCTTTAATTTCGTTTTCTAAAAAATATAATTATTACTAAAAACACATTCCACAATTCATACAAGAACCAATGTCTCACCAAACCCAAAATCAAACGAACAATCATAAAACCAACGTGCCATCACTGAACCGAATGAGCTAAAGCTAATATAATTAATATTCAATGGTGTATTATCGGTGAAATTCATTAAGGGCTCTTCTTTGAGACCGGTTATATAGACAAGAAGATTCCCATCTTCAATGAAATAATACCAACTAATTAAATTTAGTAGCCTTTAAAACTAAAGTTGGCCTTGCTTGCCGCTTACCTCGCTTCTGTATAATTTCAATGGGCGTGGGATCAAATGCCGATAACAAATTGTGCTCCTGACTCGTTGAAACTCGACGCCTTCCCATATGAATGCGTATTGTTGAGAATGTGTTGGCACCAGCACCGATAACTACTCGTGGTTCGAGAGCAATTCGCGATAAGGACAGTAATATTTTTAAAGAATGCCAATGAACAGAAAAACGTATGTAGAACTATATGCTAATACTATATATTATCTACATAAAAGATTGTGATAATTTTCACAAATTTTTATCTTTTGTTAGAACTCCTGCCAACACTTTTACCTACCGATCTCATAAACGCGATCCATGGGTTTTGGACGACGAGTAACCGAAAGAAGAATATGTGCATCCATTGCAGCCATAACGTAAAATTTCAAATGCAAAAGTTCATCGTCGGCCATTTTATTATTACGCAACATATTGACACGGAAGAAGGTGTGATATGAATAACCGGAATCACGTATATCGTATTCTTTGCAATTAGCTATTTCTGTTGTGGTCACATTATACTTCCGGCCAATTGCCAATGACTGCCAGCCCGCGAGGAGGCACAAACATATCAATACTCTCACAGTATCATAACCATTATCACACATCATAGTCATCATCACTCGAGAAATAATTATATTAAAAATTTAAAATTTTTAATGATTATCGACTATTAATATTATCGACTGTTCCTTAGGAAATTTTAAATGGAACTAAATGCGATGCCTTTGAATATCGAGATTAAAGCACATTCTCGACTCTGATGTGAGAAAATTCTAATTTGCGATAAAAAGAATTATGTTCATTTATGCTCTGCTGGTATTCCTTGGATATTAAAACAATAACAAAACTTCGTAACTGATAACATTTTGCAGTACAGACTCGATATGCTTCCGTATATTTTTGTAGAAGTAAAAAATAAAATTGACCAAAACTTATATCTTCAAGTGGTGTCATTATTAATTCAGCGAAAATGAAAAAGGGGAGCGCCTTAAAAAAATTAAACAAATTTCAAATTTTTTACCTCTACCGCACAAACAAAACAGTTTGATGTGTCGATAAACCAAATTATTTCAACAACAGTCTAAGCACAATTGTTTTTTCACCACAGTCTATACATAAACCACACAATCTTGTCAAAGAAACAAACCTGCTTCATTTGATTTAGTAAAGACAATACAAAGGAAAAATTTTTCTTCTGTATGCAATCATATTTTTATTACTGTCTGCTTTGCTCGCAATTCCCTGCCATATTGAACACTCAGAGTTGCGGTTTGCTAATGTTGCCATTGAAGTTATTTATAACCAAAATCTATACAATTTAATTTGCTGAAGAGATAAGGGACACTCTATTAATTACTTAATTAATTTAATTTCTTTTCGTACATTTGTTGATTTGTTTTTCCCAGGAATTTTGAAAATTTCTTCTACTAGCACCGATGAATGTTACTACGAGATATTTATTCCTATCGAGAAAGCCTTTTAACCTTTTTGATTCTCTCTTCATTCTTATTTTAATTTATAAACACTAAATATATTTTCCTTACAACATAACTTTCATATAAGGAGAAACATATTCTCCAAATACGAGACGCATTATAATTGTTTTTCTTTTGTTTATTTGTGTTATATTATAATATCTAGCTAAACAACCCTCAAAGTTTTTTGATTACGGAGAAAAAACACAACGCAGTCATCCGCTGACTACGTCGTACGCACGTCGTAGTCATAATATATTGTAAAAAATTTGCAGCCATCTGCGGCAACAATAGCTGCAAAACTAGCAGAAATAAAATTAAACCCCAAATTTACACGAGCAATTTGTTACTCATGGGGGCGCCTAAAAATAATATGAAAAATTTTCAATGAAATACAATATTTAAATTAAAATTATTAGGTATCATTAAAATTTAATTAAAAAGTCGATAGCCGACTAAAATGTGTAAAGAATTTTGGTTATTTACGCCAATATTAGATAGCATATTAAAAAATATGCCATCAAAACAAAAAAGTAGTGATGTACACATAAAGACACAAAATGTGAACATAGTAAAGTACTTGAGACCTCTTTTTTAAAGCGTACGTGCCAAAAATGAAATTATGTAAAAGAAATTGTCTCTCACTATGTGAGAACTCATCCGATGTTGTTTCTGTTTGCTATGCGTTTGCTAACGAGTCTAACGAAATATCTGTCATCGATTGTTTTAAAAACATTTGGCATTTCCATTTATATATAATTCTCACCAAACGTAAACAATAGTGGTAGGTTTTACTTTAAGAAATTCAATGGGGAACTTCGAAGACGGGGAAGTGAATCGTAGTTCGGTTTATTATTTATTATAATAAAATAAATAGGAACTATATAAGTTTTCAGTTTTTATTTACTAAATAATAATTTTTTATTAATAAAATTATTAAAATATAAGAAATAAAAATTTTTATGTCGAATCAATTCAAAAAAAATTTTCTATTGTTTTTCACCAAGGCCCCTTTGAAGCGATACCTATGGAAAAACGCAAGTGCAAGTCACGTTGACGTGGCTTTGAAATTCTCGAAAAATATGTACTCAAAAGTTGAGAAAAGTGGCTCTTTTTGTGAATGAATGGAAAGAAACGCATGCGAGTGCGAGCGTATTATCTCGTTATCTCCAATGTAAATAAATTAAAGTAATTAAAGTCATGAGATTTTTTAATTCCGTTTTGAGTTGACATTCTGTACTTACGATAAACAATCACCAGAGATAACGAGATAGGAAACTTCTGACAGATTGGCAAAATGCAGCTCTGATTGGCGTTAGTGTTAGTTGAATTTCCTGGAAATCGGCAGTTACGTTCCCAAACAAATCAGAACAATTCTTGGAATTGCAAACTTCGTTCCCAAAAAACTTTTCAGCCTCAGACCCTTTTGGCAATCCCGTCTACATATCCCAACACCTTTGTTTTGAGATTCCAACCTAGTTATCGATATATAGTGTTGAATTAAATTTCATGTACACTTTTATAGTTCAACTTGTGTATATGCTTTGTATTTATACATTGTTTGATATAAGTATTAATTTATTAGCGAAAATATTTTTCTTTTGTACATATAACAAAACAAACGCAAATGAAACGATATTGCGTGTAAGGTTAGTGATTCAAAAATTAAAAATGACTTGCTTAATAGAAATAACTCTACCTAAGAGGATAAAATAAATTAAACTAATACTAAAAACAATTCACTTAAAGGAATTTAGCGCATTACTTATTCACATTAACCTGAAGCCAAGTGCAGAACTGTGTTTTAAATCATCATATTTGCTAATCGTACACCAAGTTATTCAAGCTCTAGTACCAATGTTTTAATATAACACCTCATTGTAAATACTTTATAAGTTCTATATTCGCTTTAAATTAATATTTAATTAATATTATTAATTTAAATTAATTTAAAAATGTTATATGGAAAAAACCGAACATCTTAGTTCTAGTGCTTAGTTTTAATAATTTCCGAAATGGTGTGACTTAAATAACAAGCTAATAAAAGAATTTGTCAATTTAATTTACTTTGTAATGTAAATAATAATGTAATAATAATAATAATAATAATAATAATAATGTGTAATAATAATGTGAACTAATACAATTATTTGGTAATTTCTAACTCCACTTTGAGTTACTGTTATTATTTAAGTAAGTTTTATTTCTATCCTGAATAGTTTAGTTCAATTCAATATATTAGGTATTCATATTAAAAATATGTAGAGCATGGTTTACATCATTTATATGAATAATTTACATAATTTATAACATATTTTGCGTACTTATTTCTTCAACATTATTGTGATAAATTCATCCTTAAGAGAAATTCGTATAAAAGCGAATGAATAAAATTGCTTGAATTGGCATGCCTTAATTTATTTTTCACCTCCCAATGATTTTTTCATAAATTTTTCCACCACAACTTACATGCGCGGTAAATTTTAAAAAAATTTTAATTAAATTTATAAATTCATAAACTTCGTGTTTTCTAATAATAAAATAATATGCCACGTGTGCGAGGGTGCTCCCAGGCTGGATGTCCAGGCGATGAGGTCGTGTTCAGGTTTCCGGATGCTGCCACCGATGGATCACGGTAAGATGTTCAAGTAGTTGCTGATGTTTTCCAATTGAGAGTTCTAGTGCCAATTGGAAAACCGTAATATTATACCAATATAAAAGTGTTAGTTAATTTAATAACTTTTAACAGTCAAATATTGTAATTAACATTCATAACATAACATTCATACTTTTTATGTTTGCTTAATTTTAACATTCTGTTTAATTTATCTTTTAACATTCAAACATTGTAATCAACTTTTATAACATAATATTCACGCTACTAAATTTACCTTTCACTTTATGTCAGAGGTCGAAACTTTTATGACTTTTATAATAAAAGTCATGAAATAAGAGTTATTCAATGACTTTTATTTTAAAAGTTTTTCGATAAGAGTTATTCGATGACTTTTATTTTAAAAGTTTTTCGATAAAAGTTATTCGATGACTTTTATTTTAAAAGTTTTTCGATGAGAGTTATTCGATGACTTTTATTTTAAAAGTTTTTCGATGAGAGTTATTCGATGACTTTTATTTTAAAAGTTTTTCGATAAAAGTTATTCGATGACTTTTATTTTAAAAGTTTTTCGATGAGAGTTATTCGATGACTTTTATTTTAAAAGTTTTTTAATAAGAGTTATTCGATGACTTTTATTTTAAAAGTTTTTTAATAAGAGTTATTTAAGACTTTTTTGTAATATAAGTTTTTTGTTGATGAGGTAGATGATGGTCAATACGAACTAACATTGAGCTACGATATGATGAAAAGAATTGATCTTAGCTGGTGGGTTGGAAGATGCACATATATAGAAAGTTTTGTGAAATAGATTTTTTACATAGGGGGAAGTGGGCGGGGGCCATTCAATACCCCCTAAGGGGCGTTTCTTACCAAAAAATGACTTTGCGTCAATCAGTAGCAAATGTCGCGAAACGGATATAAAATCAGGTGGTAGGGGGAGTGGCCGCCCCAAAAGGGCGTAGTGGGCGGTTTTTGACAAAAAAACTACTTTGCGCTAATCGATAGGAAATATCATGAAACGGATTTGGGAGATGGTGGTACGGGGCGTGGGCTCCCCAAAATGGGCGTAGTGGGCGGTTTTTGACAAAAAAACTACTTTGCGCTAATCGATAGGAAATATCATGAAACGGATTTGGGAGATGGTGGTACGGGGCGTGGACTCCCCAAAATGGGCGTAGTGGCGGTTTTTGACAAAAAAACTACTTTGCGCTAATCGATAGGAAATATCATGAAACGGATTTGGGAGATGGTGGTACGGGGCGTGGACTCCCCAAAATGGGCGTAGTGGGCGGTTTTTGACAAAAAAACTACTTTGCGCTAATCGATAGGAAATATCATGAAACGGATTTGGGAGATGGTGGTACGGGGCGTGGACTTCCCAAAATGGGCGTAGTGGGCGGTTTTTGACCAAAAAACTACTTTGCGCTAATCAATGTCAAAGGCCATGAAATGGGTTTGGGACACTGTATAAGGTGGACGTGGACGCACACAAAGAACAGAAGGGGCATTTTTCAAGACCCAAGTATTAAGTATTTTTGTTATGAATTTTCAAAAGATCGTCCCTCATTATTTCTGACCTTCTTTTTTTCTTTCTTTCAATCTGTTTCTCTTTTTCTGTTATCTCTTTGGATGCGTATCTTCATTTATATGGCATGTAGTCTATTATGTATATGTGCCGATTTGTTCGCTGAATATTGGAAGTATGGTTTTCGGAAGAATGCTTACGACATTGCCTGAGATCTTTAATTACATTTGTTGTATGAAATTATTACATTCAGCATGATATTTTCTCTGCATGCATTTTTTTCAACAATGAGATCCGATACATTTCAACAAGGACCTCATATTTACCTGCGTATGCGTTTGCCCGTCCTTTTATCAGACGAAAGGGTTTAATTTACACGATCAACATTTCATATTCATAAGAGCTAAGTGCGGGCATTTATTACGCTCTGTATGTATTGTCACCGTTTGTAAGTGCAATAAAATTATTGAAATTGATAAGATTGCTCGCTGCTGCAGACAACGGCTTGACCTGTTGCAAAACTGCTTCAAATGCGATCATAGTTTTTGAAAATGAATAAAGTTTCCTTTATCTTTGTGTTAATAAAAATATTTTTATTCATCGTTTTATTTAGCTATCTTAAATATAGTTTTAATTGCTATCCAATATATGCTGAAAACCTAGATAGACATTAAATTACGAATTTAGTTTAATTAATATTAATTCTTTCAAATGTTGTTCAGTAAGTCCGTCCGTCCGTCAGTAAGTCTGTCCGTCTATTATTTAGAATTAATTTTAAAGCAAAAAATGCCCGTTCCACAGAGACTTGTGTTGCCGGAACACCGTGAATTATTTGGCCAATTTCACCCAAAAAATGGAACGTGCTTTCATTCAAAAAATTCAATATATTAAGATTAATATTTTAATTAATGCATGCAGAGAAAATATCATGCTGAATGTAATAATTTCATACAACAAATGTAATTAAAGATCTCAGGCAATGTTGTAAGGATTCTTCCGAAAACCATACAATCTTCAGCGAACAAATCGGCACATATACATAATAGACTACATGCCATATAAATGAAGATACGCATCCAAAGAGATAACAGAAAAAGAGAAACAGATTGAAAGAAAGAAAAAAAGAAGGTCAGAAATAATGAGGGACGATCTTTTGAAAATTCATAACAAAAATACTTAATACTTGGGTCTTGAAAAATGCCCCTTCTGTTCTTTGTGTGCGTCCACGTCCACCTTATACAGTGTCCCAAACCCATTTCATGGCCTTTGACATTGATTAGCGCAAAGTAGTTTTTTGGTCAAAAACCGCCCACTACGCCCATTTTGGGAAGTCCACGCCCCGTACCACCATCTCCCAAATCCGTTTCATGATATTTCCTATCGATTAGCGCAAAGTAGTTTTTTTGTCAAAAACCGCCCACTACGCCCATTTTGGGGAGTCCACGCCCCGTACCACCATCTCCCAAATCCGTTTCATGATATTTCCTATCGATTAGCGCAAAGTAGTTTTTTTGTCAAAAACCGCCCACTACGGCCTTTTGGGGCGGCCACTCCCCCTACCACCTGATTTTATATCCGTTTCGCGACATTTGCTACTGATTGACGCAAAGTCATTTTTTGGTAAGAAACGCCCCTTGGGGGGTATTGAGTGGCCCCCGCCCACTTCCCCCTATGTAAAAAATCTATTTCACAAAACTTTCTATATATGTGCATCTTCCAACCCACCAGCTAAGATCAATTCTTTTCATCATATCGTAGCTCAATGTTAGTTCGTATTGACCATCATCTACCTCATCAACAAAAGACTTATATTACGAAAAAGTCTTAAATAACTCTTATTAAAAAAACTTTTAAATTAAAGTAAAAGTCAACTTTTAACTTTTATTTATAAAAGTAAAAGTTAAAAGTAAACTTTTACTTTTATAAATAAAAGTAAAAGTTAAAAGTATACTTTTACTTTTAAAAATAAAAGTAAAAGTTAAAAGTAAACTTTTACTTTTAAAAATAAAAGTAAAAGTTAAAAGTATACTTTTACTTTTAAAAATAAAAGTAAAAGTTAAAAGTAAACTTTTACTTTTATTTTTAAAAGTAAAAGTATACTTTTAACTTTTACTTTTAAAAATAAAAGTTAAACTTTTACTTTTAAATAAAAGTTTTGAAAATAAGAGTTATTTTCGAGCACTGCTTTATGTTCACGTATATGTATATCAAAAAATATTTACAGTAAATTATATTATCATATTTATTAATCCACTTTATCTCTTTGCTTAATTTCAACACTGTCTAACTGGGCTCAATTTATTTAACTTCTAACTTTGTACGTTTTATTGAAATTATTGTACATATCATTCGATATCAACTTCATATAATGTAATGATATATTTATTTGTTGTAAGGGTGAAATAGGCCTACTGGGGAACCGGACACCCAAAAAAATCGGTAACGCATCACAGTGCATACCTCATGGGTGATGTGGAAATGCACATAATGTTCACATAATTATATAAAAGTATTTACACAATTTTTATGAAAATGTTAACTAAATTAACAATTAATAATAAACTTAGCTTAATTACAA
The DNA here is from genome assembly GCA_963966595.1 of Physocephala rufipes. Lineage (NCBI taxonomy): Eukaryota > Metazoa > Arthropoda > Insecta > Diptera > Conopidae > Physocephala > Physocephala rufipes. The sequence continues at coordinate 23,251,966 of OZ016505.1, forward strand.
TAACATATTAATTGAGCTAAAGCAACTTAAAAATTCAATTATTATATTATAAAACAAGAGTATTAAAAAATTTTACATTTAAATAAGTTTAAGCAAAAAGATAAGATGCCAGACTTGCGAACATTCTGCCAAAGGGTAGAAGAGTAAGAAGAAATCACAAATACAGAAATTGACGTACATACATTTAAATACTATTTAGAATTTTATTATTAAATGATTAAATGTAAATATATTAAAGCACATGATCTTTCAAAAAGAAATTAAATTCAATTACGAAAATTATTCACTAAAATTTTGCTACTAATTCTCTATCCAAACGACGAACACAAGCAGGTCTCTAATCTAATCGTTTCAACAGTTGTTTCCTCTGAAAGTGTGTATCGATTAGTGTTTGATTACGCGTATCGTCCAAGTCAAAATATCTTATGAGGGGATCCCAAAAGCCGTCAGGATTGGGAAGTATATCAAATTCTGGTGATTTATTAAATAAATCTCTCTTTAAGACCACATTCTCTTTCTCGTCCAACTCCCTTTTCTTTTTTAACTAAAATTGGTCGCATAAAATCTTCCGTTTCACTACTATTATCTCTCATCAAATAAATTCCTTTCGGCTACTTCCATTATTGATACTGCTTCCTCCGTTGTCTTTTTTTTGCGTCTGTTTTCTCTTCACTTCTTTGCTGCTTCTTTTCTAGAAAGGAAAATATTCAAAATTAATTAGAATTCGACCATTATATTGTTTTTACTTTTTGTATTACTTCGCGCCTTCTATACGTTTTAAATTATTATTAGTCTCATTGCCATTCTTGAAAACTTCATGCAGGAGAGTTATAATGCTTGGTTACCATAAATTGTTAAGCGTTCTGAATTGGTTAGAACAAGAGGAAAGTTTAGCTCATTCGCGCATTAAAATCAATGAAAATCTGAAAGAATTGACTATATTAATCGATTGCGACGAAAAATGAAATATTTAATAGTATCACCGTAAATTTTAAAAAGTATGGAGCCTGATTTTACTTTGATGACTGAGTTCTTGTGAATTGAATAATTTGTTAGGCGCGCCTGTTTCAATTTCTTTTTCGAATTAAGTGGCGTCTTTCACTTGATTATTTCTATTTTGTGTAACTTTATAGAACTTATAGAATTTAAATTCTTGTTCGTGACTCTTTTTCTTATTATCTTCACTTCACAAATCAGAGCACAAAACGTGCTTTCAAATCAAGCCACCGCAACGAACTGTTTACATATTTTCATGAAATATCATACGTGACATTTAATATGGTGAATTAAGGCCTGATTAGTCGTACGTTTTCGTAATTGTTTACTCATTCGAAATTGTTCGGGTTGCAGGGGGTTCAATTGATTATGATGTTGCCGATCTCGTCGAACCATGTTCGAAAGTGGGAATTTTGTGGGCATTTTTTTGATGAATTTTATATTTTTATATGGAATATATTTTATATAAATATATTTATATTTTTAAATATATTTTATATTTTTGATGAATTTTAAATAAAGTATTATTAATTATTATTAATAATTAAGTACTGTTTCTTCGGATTTTAATGGGAAATTCATAATTCATTCAAATTTAATGGCATTCATAGAAATTTCACACTTTGACAGCTGTGCTCATTGGTGTTGTGAACAATTCTTACAATATTTGCAAATTCAAAAAAAGGAAATGGGTTACCAGAGTGATTTAGAGATCTTAAATATAATTAGACTCTACTATGAATGGAAGAATTCGAGGCAAATTAGGCGTTGGCGTGTTCGTCCTATAAACAGAGACCGAGTGAGACATGGTTACTTCAGAAAAGTTTTCAAGAGTATAAAAAATGTGGATGAAGGCCAATTTTTTATACACACAAGAATGACTCGTCCTATTTATGATTTGCTGTTCAATTTGGTCGGCTCCCATTTAGAAAAGCCACTACAAATCATAGGTGCCGATATAGGTGCCGAATAGGTTCCTAGTGAGCCTCCAATTTCCTCCCACACTCTCCTTTTCGCAGCTGGAAGCTTATAGCTGGCTTTGAATTTATTGTACAATAAATCATTTAGCCTAACAAGCTCAATAAGTCTCTCGTCATCCATTTCACGGTAAATATAAATTGAAGTGAAAGCTTGATGTGGCCACTCACTTTTAGTTGTCACTTTGTTCGAATTTGAGAGGATTTTTCGAAACGTAACCAAATATTAAAATGATTTTAATATTGCGGGGGGAAATTCTCACAACCGCACGAACTGCATATAGCTTATGGGTTTTGACATATGAGTTTCGTGTTCGAAAAAGAGCGAACGTACGACTAATCAGGCCTTTACGCATACATATACATAAACCCTGTACGTGAGTTTCGGTCGTGTAAAATTTAGGTTTTTTTGCCACATTTTTTTGAGGGTAAAGAGTTTCCTATCTCATTATCTCTGACAATCACAAACCATTATGAAGAGCTCCAAAGCGGAGATAAAAGTAAATAAAAGTAAACAGCTGGATATGAGATTAAGCGCTTTCGCTTTAGAGCTAGTGAAATTAAGCTGTGTGTCGCTTTTTTATATCGCTGTGAAAAGGTTTTGAAGTCATGCCAGTCTTAGCCAAATTGTCCAAAAAAATAGAAATGCTCAAAACGGCAGCGATTACAAACAATAGAAATTTTCAGCTCAAAGAGTTTTAACTTCAAGATCATTATCCGGTTAGTCCGGTCAGTTTCTTATCAAAAGTCGCGTGTGGTGGTTGACTTTTTGGTCGGAAGTGCGTTTTTATTGCTTGGTAAATTGTGAAACATTAATTTTTGAAAACGATTCTGTATTGATCTTATACCGTTTAAATGAAAAAATAACACAAACAAAAAGAATAGAACAAATTCTACACCAGTAACAATTTTTAGTAAAATAAAATTAAAATTAAAATTTAGTAAGATCGTTGATTTTCAAATAAAACTTGCGGAATATTTTAGTGCTTTTCAATACGCACATACCATAATCTTATCAAGGACAAATCTCAAATTTTAACGCTCGACAGGTTCGTTGCCCCACACAGAAACATTGTATAGTGAATATCATAAATTTATCATATTTTCTATACGCACGCACATGCAGACGGCATGTTTGGTGGAGTGATTAGTAAACCCAAAATTTAGTAATAATACCCTTTGGATAATGCCAGCCTTGACTAAAATCTGTATTACTGGTAGTATTAAACGGTCTCGTTAATGCGCTTCAGCACAATTCAAATATTAAACCCGAGTTAATCCTTAACGTTGAAAAATAGCGAAATGATTTTCACAGTTTGTTCGTTTTAGTATCCAGAATTGTTATATCCAAATTGAAAAGCTAGCTATAAATTCAGCAGTTTTGGTAAATGCTCGGCTTCGTCTTCAGAGTCTGAGTTTAGAATAAAATTGTAATTTTTATAATAAAACCAAATAGAAATGCTATTAAATTTTGGAAATTAATTAAATTAATTTTTAATTAATTTTTTAAAAAGCTAGCTCGATTGATTGATTCTAAACCCGATAACTACGCCACTGGACACATATACTCTACATAAAAACCAAATCTGAACATAAAAAAAGAAAGTTTTTCGTCAAGATTTGAAAATTTCGTTCCAAACGAATACTCACGTATTAGGTCACTGCTCACTCACCGCTCTCTCCCCCGCAAACAATTCGAAGTCATACTAAAAAAATCTACATATATATTTTTGATATATGGTATATATAATTTTGGTATATAATTTTGATAGTATAATATTGACACAATAACAATAATTTTTAAAAAATTGTAGTTAATCTCTTAAATT